>ML685758.1:14638591-14667954 GCA_007922175.1 Pelusios castaneus
ATGAGATATCCATTGAAAATAATATCATAAATGCTTCCCTAAATCCACACAATTTCACACCCTGCCCACATGCCCTGCCCTTTGGGGGGCATGCCAGGCTCCTCCTGTGCCCCCCCCCCGGCAGGGAAGGCAATGGTGTAGTCCGGGGGTAGCCCTAAGTCGACTTAGGGCTACCCCAGGGCTACACTGGCTTAATTCGACTTTAAAAAGTCGAATTAAGCCTTAAATCTACTTAAATCTAGGTTTTATAAAGTCGACTTAATTTTCATTAAGTCGACTTTATTTTCCTTAAGTCGACTTAAGCAAGCTGCTTAAGTCAACTTAAGGAAACTATACTGTAGACGCAGGGTACATTAAGTCGACTTAAGCAAGCTTAAAGTCGACTTAATTTACCAGTGTAGACGCAGCCCATTTGTCTTAAGGACAGCAGAGTAAGAAGCAAATAGGATCGTTGTGTACACTTACTTTTACTTTTTAAATTGTGTGAAATTATATGCAAATTAAGTGTGACCTCAGGCCAGTGGTAAATTACTAAGGAAGCCCTTGGTGAGTCAAAGAGTGGGTATCCCGCCTCCATTGACTGAAATGCCAGTTTTTAGACAGTGTGCCTTTCAACACTGCAGACAAAAGATGGACGTGAATGCTGCGAGGAAGCCAGGTATGGGTTTGCTCTCAGAGCTCACATTACAGGGCGAATGATACAGTGAGCCAGTGCCATCATTTTCTACTCTGGTTTTGCTGTCTCTGTGGGCCCCGATGGGACCACTCATGAGAACAAGGTTTGCAGCACTATTCTCTGTGTTTGTGTCCATTTGCAGAGTAGACCCTGATCCAATGGGCCTGTGAAGTCAATGGGAGTCTTTCTTTTGATTTCTGGTAGTGGATTAGGCCATTAGTAAGAAATGCAGGAATAATTTTCAATAGACAGGAACTCTCTTTCCATTTCTGTTTTTATCCTGAGGAAAGACACTTCATATTTTGTAGTTTTGCTTAGCTGCTATTAATTCATTCAGGCCTTGTTCAAGCAAATTCATGGCTTCCTGCAAAGCCATTGTCTGTGCTCTGGCCTGATGGAAAAGCCCAATTTAAGTGTGTGGCTTAATAGCTTATAGTGGTTTGTTTCCAGAATAGGGAAATAAGCAACATGTCTTGAACTGCACAAAAGGTGTGTGTGCATGCTTGTGGAGAGAGCTAGAGAAATAGGGAAGCAAGACTACGTGTTAGACAAGAAATCTTAATTTTTTGTTTTAATTTCTTAAAACTACTAAGACAAAGCACTAGCTTTTACTTTTATGTACAGCATACTCCTATGTAGTCTACCCCAAATCCAAAAAAAGGAAAAACTGTCCAAAACCAGAGGTTCTGCAAAATCATGATTGAACAGCGTGCTCATCCTGCCTTTAAACTGCTAAAATGAAGCCTAAAACAATAAACGCACTGAAACCCCAAATAGAGTTTGGGAATTCTGCAAGCCCAATAATGTCCAAGTGCATTTATGAAAAAAGAAAATAAAAGACTCCTATATATACACAATAGAGTGATTCTTCAGCCCAATACAAATGGCAGCCAATTGCTACTGAAAGATGAAACATTAAGCCAATTTTTTTTGAAGGATGTAGAGCTATAGCCAATTCTATGTTGCTAGTATCATTCTCAAGCCCTCCTCACTTGTCTACTTCCACTGTTGCCCATAAGCATCCTGATTAAATTCCTGGTTGTCATTATTGTAACCATAGTTACAATAGTCACCACCTTGCTGGAGTGGTTGCTGGGCGATGGGTTGGGAGCCTCAGTTCTGCTGATTGTTGGTCTGACGGCGCTTGGAATCAGGTTGGTTGTACCCCTCTGCCTTTCTCTTGCCTCCTACGTTGCCCACATGGTTGCCACGGCTCCATGAGCACCATGTCCTCTCTGCTGCTGTGTGGAGCCCCCTCTCCCTCTCAGTTATAGGCAAGTGGCCTAGTGCTGGAGTGGGTGAGTGAGGTCTTGAGGCCTGCATTTTGCAGGAGGTCAGACTAGATGATCGTACTTGTCCCTTCTGACCTTAAAGTCTATGAGTCAAGGGGTGCATCTACACTTACAAATTAAGTCGACTTAAGCTGGCTTAAATCGACTTAATTTAATCTGCGTCCACACTACATTTTCCTTAAATCGACTTAAGCAGCTGTTTGAGTCGACTTAAGGAAAATTTAAGTCGACTTTATTAAACCTCGTTTTAAGTCGACTTTGCTGGCTAAGTTGACTTTAGAAAGTTGACTTAGCCAGTGTGGATGTGGAGTAGCCCTAAGTTGACTTTAAGTCGACTTAGGGGGCTTTAGGGCTCCCCCATTGCTCTCTCTGCCAGGGTGGCTGGCACAGCCACAGCCTGGCATGCCCCCCCACAGGACAGGACAGAGGCCTGCCCACCCTGCCCCTATGCCCTACCAGGGTCCCTGTCCCCCTTTGCCCCATTGTACTACAAGTCGACCTAGGCATCCAGTGTGGACGCTCTAGGTTGATTTGGCAGGGTCCCCTCTAAGTTGACTTAATTTTTGAGTGGGGACATGCTAAGTCGACTTTGTTAAGTCGACTTAGGTAAGTCGACTTAAATTAACAAGTGTAGACGTAGCCAAGGAGACAAGAGGAAGAGAGGGACATGTGACATGCTCCATCCAGTGCAGTAACACAGAATGACATTATGATTGCCCAGAGGGCTTAAGTTCTAATTCACACAGAGTTTTTGTCGGCACAAAATAGCTTGTTCTTCCTACTATAGTGCACTGTATCATGCAAAGCCAATCTCACACTAACACGAGTGGGTCTTGAGGATCTGGATACCCCTCACAGCTCGTTTGGCAGTGTTCTCTGAATTAGCCTTTAATTCATTGGAAAATGAAGTGAGGTTTAGAATTGTAAAGATGAGTAGTTTAGTTGGTAATGTCTGATTCATGGGTTATTTAGAAGGATGGCTTGTGATTCTGTGTCAGCGCCACAGGACTCTTAGTTTGTGTCAGTCAGTTACAGTTTGCTTGATAACTAATGCCTCTTAGTCCACCAAAAAAGTGCCTCAATAACTAATGAGAAACATAATGCAATAACAAAAGTGCTCAAACTTCAATAACTAATGACAAGCAAGCAGGATAATATGTAAGAGAACTTTTGGCCATATGACTCTTTCTTGAGCTATCGCATTGACAATCCTAGAGTATAACTACATGTATAGAATGTGTAACTTAGAGATAGCGTGCTCTTATTTCAAAACATACTTTATAGTCTATATAATATTTTCACATGCCTACTTTCCTTGTTCTGTTAGAATTAACCTTTCAAAGCCCCAAATTATTTTTTTAAACAAAATGTTATTCATTTCCAGCCCCTTATTTATCATGATTTAGGAAAGTGATCAAAACATACTGACCTTCTCTTCATAGAATCAGATTCTTCAAAGAAAGTACAGATAAAACCACTATTTTCTAAGAATTTAGAACATAGGGCTGCAAAGGTGAGACACAAGAACATTCGGAAAACATTATCTAATGGGAGCAAACATGCCAAGGGAAGCCGGGATCAAAGAAAAGCCATGATTACAGTATTGAACCCAGGGCCATATTTAATTTCTTCTGTTTCTACTTGGTGAGTACTATTTGTTCCTTTAAGCATAATGTGTTGGGCAAAATGAAAAGTGTTTCTGAAAAATCAAACATGGAATCTTAGAAAAGAGAAGAAAAATAAGGTGACGGTTCACATCATTGAGCTAGCTTGTAACCATATGATTGGCTCCCATTGGCTATGTCTACACTTGCACTTTTAAGTCAACTTTAACTAAGTCGACTTAGCATGTCTACACTTAAAATTAAAGTCAACTTAAAGGGGAACTTACAAAGTTGACCTAGAGCGTCCAGACTGGATGCTCTAAGTCGACTTTGTGGGGGTAGGGGGACCTTGGACAGGTACACGGTGGCAGAGGAGGGGCACCCCCTGTGTGCAATGGGGCAAAGGGGGACAGGGACCCTGGCAGGGCAGAGCCTGGTGTGTGATGCTGTCTGGATTTAGGGAAGCATTTATGATATTATTTTCAATGGATATCTCACCTGACGAGCCATTAAGGACATAAAGAATACAATCATTGTGTCCTTAATGGCTCATCAGTTTACTCCCTGGGACCATATCACCTGGCAGATTCCTTAACATTGAGGAGACAATGGTTGTTCACACCCTCCCGTCTAAGGCATTCCTCCAGCATGACACAAGTTAAAGTATGGATATAACATCAAATTCCTAACTTCTAATCGAAATAGAATTCCTAGACATAAACTATATAATCATTCCCAGCAAATTGCTACCTTTCTATTGATGCCAGACATGACATAGTTCCTATGGATTATACCATTTATGAGCTATCCATTGAAAATAATATCATAAATGCTTCCCTAAATCCAGACAGTGTCACACCCTGCCCACATGTCCTGCCCTTTGGGGGGCATGGCAGGCTCCCCCTGTGCCTCCCCCGGCAGGGAGGGCATTAGTGTAGTCCTGGAGTAGCCCTAAGTCGACTTAGGGCTACCCCAGGGCTACACTGGCTTAATTCAACTTTAAAAAGTCGAATTAAGCCTTAAGTCTTATTAAATCTAGGTTTAATAAAGTCGACTTAATTTTCATTAAGTCGACTTTATTTTCCGTAAGTCGACTTAAGCAAAGTGTAGTGTAGACACAGGGCAAATTAAGTCGACTTAAGCCAAGCTTAAGTCGACTAATTTACCAGTGTAGACGCAGCCATTGTGAGGGCAATGGGGGTCACATTGCCAAATCCTGGCACAACCTAATGATAACATACTCCTTAAAATTTCTCTCTATACCAAGTGTCAAGTTTGCGTAAGAAACAGAAAACAAAAAAAATCATGTTATCTTTTACTGTGTATTGTCACGATTCGTAATATTTAGTCTCAATCTGTCATCAGCCAGTAATGTTGCTACTTTGACACTAGTTACCACTATCCTCGCTGGTTCATCTCTTTGGTGGCATGTTCTGGTCAATAAGCACTCAAAGAGTTTGGAGTTCGAAATATGAGGCAACACTTTCTCCAGTCCTCTTGCACCAAGCCTGAACATTCAGGTTTGGTACAGATGTTTCCCACAAGCTCTGGGGATAAGTAATCCTTCCCAGCAGGCTACGTAGTGGCAGCAAAGTTGCTGGATAGCCATTACGTACTGCTGCTGTTGCTGGAGAAACATAGCTGCGGATCCTCAGGGTCCAACCTTGCATTTTATTTTTTACTGACATGAAGATCTGAAGTTGATTTTTTTTCCTAACACAGCGAACTTTTTATTGACATCATTAAAAACACCATAAACAATATAATAATGTCACAAAAGTGTGTGCTCACTCATGATAGTCTGTACACAGGGATTTCCCCGTTTTTATGGACCTTTTCATTTATTTACACATTTACTGACTTGAAATTGTACATTTTTTTTTACTGACTGTCCATAAATTTATGGACGGTTGGTAACCCTGCTTCTTGCTGACCCATTTCTGTCCCGCCCTGTCAAACCTCACTACATACTGACATCAAACAACTTTGGAATCCATCTGGTGGAAAAGTGCCACGTAAGTATAGGGTCATTAGCATTTACAAGTAGCTGATCCATTAAAGTGTATTCATTTCTCCCACAACTTCTGATATGGAGCACCAATTTTGCCCCACCTTGTTATTTTGTTTGATGTCAGGTTTGGTGCCAAATGGTCTTCATGTCTCTGCTAGCCACAGGATGGTTTAGATACTAAACACCCCATCCAAAACTTATTAAAAGGAATAATTAAATGCGTGGGTGGCAAAATGCCCTAAGGCCTGAGTTAGAATTTTGTGCAAATGAGCATACCTTGTTGTTCAGGTAGCATTGAAACTAAAATCTCAGAGCCCAGCAGAACAGTGGCAAATGTTGATGCAGAGTTTTGAAATAGCATGGGAGTGAGTTTTATTACATGCTGTTTAACTGTTATTGGACCTACAAGGCTGTCACGTATTAGAAAAGCTGAACAAAAGCCTACTGTTATCATCTAAGAAGAGGTTTACATGTTGGCTAAAAAACCCTAGCTATGTGAAACAACTGTAACAGTAGTAATGGAACAGGGGTTGTTATAAACATTGCATTTAGGTAATGCCCTGGAACAGGTGTGAACATACCTGCTACCAGGCTCCTGCCTCCCTAGTTAATGTTATAGAGTGAAATACTGGCTGTATTACAATCCATGAGAGCTTTTCCATTGTCTTCATCGTAGCCAGGATTTCACCCACAGTGATAAACTGGCTCAAAGTTTCAGAAGATAGGGTATGTTTCTTTCTGTGCTGTTTGTACTCCAAAATGTGTGCCTGCACTTTTATACCTGCCATTAATTGTAGTCTTACGTCCTGCCACTTACACAGTGAAGCATCAGCTTTGCGTCTGTAATTAGGATCTTCAGGCTGGATTTTTACTTTAGACAGAGCGTGTGTGTGTACAATCTGATGCACTCCAGCAATAGTCTTGGGAGGCCTTGTGACTCAGGATGTGATGCCTCGCCATGCCTTCATTTGCCTTTTCTTGAAATGAGGTGTGTGGGGGAGGAATTGTGACTCGGGGGGGGCTCTCAGAGCCGGTGTCCACACTACAAGTAGTTTGCTGAGCTACTGTGAGCATGAATAGCAGTGTAGCTATGGCAGTGGAAGAACAGCTTAGCTGTGCTGAGTATGTACCCACAGCATTCAGGGGTTGTATCTGGCAATCATGGCTTAGCCGTGCCACCACTGGTGCAGCCTATGCTCCCACGGGTATTCTACTGTTTAAACTCACATTTGCGCTCATCGGCTTAGCACAAATAGGCATTTGCAAGCTGGGAATCCCAAACCTAGCACGAAGATACACCTCTGAGCCACAATTCCTTCCTCCTACCCTTTGTTTCAGGGGAGACAAGTGGAGGCATGGCTCTGCCCACTTGATGTCCACCTTCTCTGTGGAGGAAGGAAGCTGGCATTTGGCAGCCACTCACTGTGGCCCCTTTACTTGGGTGCACAGCCTTTATCTGTCAAAGTAGTTTGTTGCAACCAAAAAATGTTGGCACAAAATTAGTCTTGCAAAAAGGGAAGTCTGCCAAAAATGGGGCCAATTGGTTCTGGGTGGAGCTGAGTGTCTAATTGTGTCAAAGCGTAAGTATAATTTATAGGGGCTTTCCTCCTCTAATTAGATAGACTTGTTAAGGTAGAAAGGTTTGTATAGCAGAGCTATTTTGATGACAATTTTCTAGTGTAGGTACACTTCAGTTGTCCATCAGTCTTGTAACATTGTATTGAAGAAATACTCTTGGATTTTCTTGACCTGCTCTTCCAGTCGATTGGCTTTCTTTCAGGCAGAACTTTAATTTTAGCCAATTAGACAGCAACTCTTGTATTTATCTCTCTTTGAGGGAAATGATGCTTCTTGCTCTGAGCATGGATTTGAATGTATTTTCCTTCTGTCATGGAAAAGAATTTTTGGAAAGAAATTCTTCCATTTCTTGAATTGCATGCTGCAGCAAAAGAAGGAATTTTGGTTTTGAAAATTAAGGGAAGTTATTTATGGTTTAATTAGAATCTCTGCAACAAGAAAAAAGGTGAAAGTAAAAGGTTACTCTACCTGAGAATTTTCCCCTGTAAACTTGTGAGACAGAGTTTGCTTTTCATTCATTTGAATGAAATACTGAGAAAGGAAGTTAAATTCCTATATGTGCAATTTGACAAAAGGGTGTAGTCTGTGAGGGGGGAGGGGAAAATCATTTGTTTTGGGGGATTAAAATCCTGGAACAACTCATATTAATTTTTGTATTGAGATGGAAGTGATATACCTTTATAAACATTTTGCTAAGGTTCTATTCTTTCAGTTATAGCACACTTTTTTTGCAAGATCATATACTAATCACTAACTCTTTAGTATATTGTACACTCATGAATTAGTAAGGAAAGACAGAGACTATAAGTGGTTCCTCTAATGATCCAACGTGCTTTATTTACTGTCTTCCAGACATACCCAACCACTAGCTAAGTAATGCCAGGTGCAGTAGTCTAATGGGCAATTTCCTGTAGTGAGAAGTACTGTAAGCAAATAATACCTGCAGAGGTATTGTTCACATATGACTAACAGGTAACAGCAAGAATTTTGCTTGAGTAAGGATTTAAGGATTTGTCTACATCCTCTGCAAACCTCCTATTTATAATGACTTAAATGGAGTATGTGGTTTTGTGACTTACCCTTCTCTGCATTTATATATTCCCTTACATATGATAGTTTCCATTTCATGTGTCTGATGAAGTGGAATTTTACCCATAAAAGCTCATGCAATAAATAAATTTGTTAGTCTTTAAAGGTACCACAGGACTCCTTGTTTTTATAGGGAACATGATAATTTCTTTTAAAGTCTTTGCTAATAGAAACGTGAAATACAATTTCTCTCTCAAGCTACTTTGAATAATCTGGGCCAGGGGTTGGCAATCCAAAAGATAAGAAGAGCCATTTAAAAAAAATTCTTCAATAACCAAGTGTATAATGTTCAGGAAAGAAAGACTACCTTGCAATAGGGAGGGTGACATAGCAACTTGTCAATGTCCTGGGCACAAATTAAATATATCCACACCAGTTTCACTAGTTTGGGTTTCTCCTAAAGATAGTAGCATTGCAGGTTTAGGCTCTAGTCACCAGCTGCAGCTGGGGAGTGGTTAGACAAAGGTAGATTTAAGCCACTTTTGTGTCTTTCATTCATGAATCTGTTCTAATCCAGTCCATGGGATAAATCAGAGCAGCCTGAATGCTGATCTAGGCTATGGTCCAAAGGGACTGTTTCCGTTTAGGGATTACTGGAGAGTAGGGATGCTGCTTCAGTCATGTCCCCTTTGCAATGACCACCTCGTCTGTTACAGAGGCCAAGTTGCGTAGCTTGAAGCCACTAGGGTGTTATAACACTACTCAGAGACCACTTCAAGAGGTTAGATCTGCTGGATTTAGCCGCTATTTGCATCATCTTTGTCTAGCTTGCATCATTGTGTCAAAGACAGACAGCTGGAGGAACATTTCTGTGTGTTTTGCTCTTCAAGCCTGGCATCGCAACGAAGAGCTAAACCCTGACTTTTGATATGCACCACCTCTTCAGGTTAAAATTCTCCTGTACATTTTTTTTTCTCTGTCTCGGGAAAAAAACAATGGTGGCGTATGGAACTGGTGACTCCCAACCAAGAAACTTGCACTTCAGGAACCATATTCAAGGTTCATTTGAGGTTATTTGAGTGTACTCAGTTCTATAGACACAGATAGTTTCTGAGTGGAATTACTGTAGGCTGCATCATCAATTTTTTGCATAGTTTGTAAGTGGAGTTTGAATTTCTTCTATCACATACCAGAGAGCAAGAACCTTACCAAGCTGAGGGCAAAAATCATTTCAGTAATTGAGGACTATCTCTCTAGGAGCATAGCTGGTGTGTTCTTATTTTTTTAAAACAGAGAAGGGAAAATATAGTTTTGTGAGTCTACTTCTGGGTCTCCTCTGTCCTCACCTTGGGACTATTCCTCTCCCTTGTGCAAACAAAGGCAGCAGGGTCTGCAGGATCTGATGAAATGGGAACCCTTCCTCCAGTCAGTGGCCTGGCGGTCTGTGCAGCTACCAGTGCGGCCTCTGGGCTTCAGTAGACTCTGAAAATGACATGGAGGCATGTATCTGGTGGATTTGCATAGTTGCAGATGCACTGGTCCCAGCACTTTTGTAACTGGCCCCACGATCCTCTCCACAGCAGGGTGGGCAGAACTACAAGGGAGTGGAACTGTGCGGCCCACCAAGCTAGAAGCTCCTTCTTCACCCGCTCTGAATGGAAATGCAGCAATTTCACTGCTTTCCAGGCCTTGCACTAAAATGTTTCAGAAAGTATATTGTCTCCAGGAGCTATATAGATCTCACACTGGTGTTTCCAGTTCTCAGTTGCAGTTTCTGAGCTGATACTTGCTAGGTGATTGCAAAGCACCTAGGACAACAGCGATCCTATCCTGATTAGTGCCTCTCGGTGTTAGCTCAATACAAATTATAGTGTGGCAAACCCATTCTCTTATTGTATGTGTGAGGTGGTTTGGTACTAGGTTTTTTTTGTTTTTATCTTTTCTGCTTCCAAGAAGTCACTAGTGAGCCATGTTGCCTTTTATGTAACTTTTTAATTGCAATGTATATTAGACATGCAAAGATCTTTGCACACGAGACACCTTGCAAAGAGGTAACACACTGGCTGAATGTGTCATGTCCCTAAAGTATTGTCTAGCTTATATAGTGGAGAAGAACCCACTAGTACTAATAGCTTAATGGATTTTCTCCAATAGTAGAGGCCTGTACTTTGGTGGTGAGTTTTACCCCTTCTGGAAATCTATGACAGGAACTGTCAGAAAGTGAGTTGCAATGTCTTGACCGCAACTCAGTAAAGCACTGAAGCATGTGCTTAACATTGAGCACTTCAGTGATCCCACCGATGGCTTTGTTGGACTAAGACCCTAAGGAAAGCATTTGGACACAGCTAGGCACTTCATTGTGGCTGGGGACTTTTCCCGTTTATTGGATCAGATGTGGGACCAACCAAAGAGTGTTCAAGGCACATCAAGAAGAGCCCTGCAGAGAAAAGTGAAGGAAGCCCCAGGAAAAATTTCGATGATGGGACCGTTTCAATCATATTCTTGCAGATAAATCCTACTCAGTTTCCCAAGGGCTTTGTTTCTGGGCTTGTATATTCTGCCTCACCCTCCCTTCTGTTCTGATTGCAAGTAGTATGTTGTAATATTAATTTATTATTGCATAATATTAGCATTTTTTAAATAGACTTGTTTGATAATGGACACCAGAATGCCTGCTTGGGTTGCGATGGACTTTGCTTTTTCCTGCCTGTGTTGAATAGGCAAGTGAATGACCTACATTCTGTTCTATTCAGATGCTTACACTGTCCTCCCACATCACAGTGCCTGAGTGCCTTCCTGTAGTGCACTAAGTGACAGGACTAATATCTCTTACATATGGCCTCTTCTCTCTCTCACCCTCTCCTAAGGGGAGGATTGTGTGTGCAGTGTGATGTTTTATTTTGGTAGGGTTTCGGTTACATTTTGGACTCCCTGCTGTCTATGTTAGAGAAGGCAAGGTTGAGGAAGTGCGCTTTGCACTTGGAGCACAAGGTAGTGAGGATTGTGAAGGTCCTGGGAAAATTCCTGTGGGAATTCAGTCTTGACTGGCCCCTGACATTGCTTACATCATTTCTAGCTGGGCTCCAGTCTGAGTTTTACCTGGGACTGTCACAGGGAAAATGTTTTTCTTTTAAAAAGCTAGTGTTAGACAGAGGGGTTCCTTTTGTGCCTTCTGTTAGTTTGTTGTCTTAAGCAGGTGAAGAAGTTAAGCGGGATATTTCTGATTCTTTTCCCCGCCGTAAATGGACTCTGGTTACGGGCTAGTCAGGAGTCACACTTCAGGTAGCCATTGTAAAAACACTGCCCTCTTCTCAAAGAAAGAACCATATTATACCATACGTTGATTTCAGGAATAGATAATGAATCTATTGTGTTCCTCAAATATAATTGTGTGAAGTCAGGAATAATATCTGAAAGAAAGCAGGAAGGAATTGAATTCAGCTACATGTCTATGTGTGAGTCACAGAAAGTGCTTTATTATTATTATTAATAATAATAACAATAATTAATAACAATATGTGTATTTATATAAAAATGAAGCGCCAAGATCCTGATCCAAAGCACACAGAATTCAATGAGAATTCATCCACATACTTCAGTAGCTTTGGATTAGCCAGGGAGCACAAGCAACTCAGTGAAATCAGAACCCGGGTTCTAAAATGATCGTGTGGGTGAGCTGCAGAAAAACTGCAGTCAGCTCAGACAGAAAGAGAAAAGAGATGCAGGTGGTTTTCTATAACTTTCTGTTCTATGATAAAAATGGGGCCCTGACAAGTTGATTTAAAAAGTATGATAAAAAATGTGATTTCAGTGTTAAAAGCCTTTACCTGGATGCAATACTTGCTCTGAACAACTCACAGAATCACTCCCAGGTGCAGGTGATTGATCCATTTTTAATTTGCTTGTGATCATCAGGCAGCAGGAGTCCTGTATGTAAAATAGACAGCCTTTGTGGAAATTACAATGACAGAAATGTCCAGGAATATGAATTAAATCTGTGCACTAGCTAATAGCAGATGTTTGCAGGAAATGGATTTTGGACTTCTAATTTTTCTTCCAGCAGTTTGGCAATAAAAGGGGTGAACACTAATGATCTGTACTATTATTATTCAGAGTTATACTTATATAGAGCTAGATTGGATTCACAATTAAACAGTATAAATCTAGAGTAAATCCACTAAAGTTAAAGGAGATACTCCAGATTTACAATGTAGCAGCAAGCAGAGTGGGGCCCATAGTGATTTTCATCCATGGATCTGGGATTGCTTGACGAATGGTAGGAAGCATCATCAGTCCCGTTGTACAGATGGGGAGAGTAGGCATGCAGCGGTGGAGTGAATTTCCCAGTCACCCTGTCACAGCCAGATGAAGGCTCCTGGGCAGCTGAGGCTTTCCACTTTTGTGTTCTGTCCCCCTGCATTGTGGTGGCACCCAGTCTTGGGGCAAGGTGGTGCTTGGTGTTTCAGCATGGGAGCCTGGCAGACCTACTGCCAGTCATATGGGGCAGGCCAGTGCTTGGTGCTGGGGCCTGGCCAGCTCTGGAGGGGCCCATAGACTGGCCAGCTGTAGGGGCAGGGTGGGCTGATGCTTCTCACTGGGGCCTGGCTGGAACTGGGGGATGATGGGGCTGGAGCCCACAGACTGGGCAGCCGTGGGGGCAGAGTGGGCTGGTGCTCAGTGCTAGGGGCCTGGGGCCCGGCCAGCACTGGAGGAGGGTGGGGCTGGGGTCCACAGACTGGGTAGTTGTGGGGGATGGGGCAGCAGTGAGGTCCAGCAGACTGGCCAGCCACAGGGGTGGGGTGAGCCGGCGCCTGGTTTATTTTTGAAGGGCAGTGCATGGTGAGGTCCCCCTTAGAAAGCCCTTTTGTTAATCCTGCCCAGAACCCTATAGAACATTGGCAGAGCTGGGAAATGAGTCCAAGGGTTTGGCTAGATGGCGAGCTAGCGTGTGGCAAACAAGGTTGTGAATCTATAGCACACCAGCTTGCTGCACACTAACAGGCAGAGTGAATTCTCGCTGTGTCAAGAAGCCCTAAGTCTTCCAATTCCTGATCCTGACCCATTTACAGACCATATTCCAAAGCCACCTACCACAACCGACTAAAGCGTTTAAGCATATGCTTAACATTAAGCAATTGAGTAATCCCACTGATGGCTTTGTTGGACTGAGGCCCTAATGGGAGCATTTGGACACAGTTGAGTCCTTTGTTATGGCTAGGAACTTTTCCCTTTTATTGGGTCAACTGTGGGACCAACCCAAAGAGGTTTCAAGGGATATCAAGAAGACTTCTGCACAGAAGAGTGAAGGATGCCGCAGGAGAAATGGCTTTGATGAGACTTGCTGTGTGTGCGTGCACGTGCCTGTGTGCGCGCGCACAAATTCTACCTAAAATTGCTTCCGCAGCTCTTAAACACTTTCCCTCAATTTGCTTAGTGTTTCAGGTGAGAGCTCTGGTCTTGTATTAGTTTGGCAAAAGCAATCAGTTATTGCAAAATATCACACTACTGACAGAAAGTTGTTGCCATCTGTTGGCTCTTTGAATGGTCTGTTACTAATGAGTTGGTAATCTCAGTCATGTTTCTAGGGGACAATTGACCACATCACAAAAAACACTATCTCATTTGCCATTCTTATTTGAATGGGTCATGCAGTCTCTTACCACAGGAGAACAGTCCATAAAAATGAGGGTTGAAGCACACTCTTTGGGCAGTAGAAAGAAGGTTTCATTGCTTTTGCCCACACTGTACTTATTTTGTGGACAGACAGGAGACGTCAGTCTTCCAGGAATCTTATACAGTCACTTAAGTAGTTAAAGAGGAAAATCTCAATGAACGTGAGTATTTTGCTAGTGTTGGTGAAGCACAGTTGAACGGAAAATCGATGCCAGCCTTGTTTGCATGTTCCTAACCTTCTTGTAAGTCAATAGGCGTGGGCTCCAAAAAGTCTTTTCTTTTAAATAAATGCAAAGGGAATGCAATGTAGAAAAATGCCTGCCATATATTGAGACTTGAGATCAAGTAGAAATTTCTAAGCAGGAAAACATATAATAGTTGCTCTATTAACAGAGATTGGTTTGGTATGATATTTAAGAAGTATTCAAAACCATCTGGGGTCAGGAGCTGAACTATGAGACGCAGATGCACAGACACTTGTATTAAGAGAAATTTCCTGGCAAAATATTGGTGGTGAGATTCAATTCTTGGTTTCAATGTCACCAGCTCTACAGAACACTAACAGTAGAAACAAGGAGCTTTTTCAAGCAACTTGGGAGAATGCACCATGCCACCAAGGTAAATTAAAAATGTGAGCTCTCCTGAAGAATGATATGGTGATGGACTCCCACAGAAGGCTAGAAGGCAGTAGCACAAGCTTGCCCGATACACACCAGTGCAGCCAAGGAATCCAACAATTCTAAAAGACCTTTAAGTCTGCCCTGACTTATGCCCCAAGAAACCCCAGTGACTTCACCTCTGCTGTTGAAGACACAGGATAGGAGGAGGGGGAAAATAAAAACCCTGCAATCTCATGAAGCTTTCCTCAGATTGCTCCTGGAGGAGGTTGAATGAGAAGAGGGTTCAATCTTCAGAAACCATGGATCCTTAGAGGTTCTGCCCGAGGCACAGCACCCTTTACCTGGCTGATGGAGCTATGCTGCTAACGGATCCCTCTGTCACGGCTGCCCATCAATCAGCCCAGAGAGAACTTGCCAAAAAATTTGATGCAGCCTCAGACTGTGTTAACATTTCAGTTGATTCTCTCTGGGTGTCGTGGTGGGACAAGACACTTCCCCAGCCCATTCCCCTTCCCACAAATGGATTCCTTCTGGACTATGGAAGGTCTCTGTTCAGGGTCCACAGCAGAAGCAGGGCCTTCCACATACTGTATGTGCACAGATCTCATAACAAATTGATTATCTTCAAATGTGTAATTAATAAGACATGTTTCATGGTAGCATGCAAGTGAGGTTCATTTGATAGTATGGTGCTACTACAATTTGCTTAAAACTTGATTCACTTCCCTTTACTGTTTCACCCTGAACAAGAAGCCTGGTTTGAAGTGGGAAAGCTAACAGTCATTGCACGCTACCTACGTTTTACAAATGGAATTGTTCTTTGACGCCTTAATTGATTAACATGTGACTTGGTCCTCCAGCAGTGATTATTTATTTATAAGTGGTTCATCCCCTGTCTTTTACTTATCTTGTCCTGTCTCTGTAATGGTTTAGGGGATTTCTTGTTTATGTTTTGTGTGTGTGTGTGTGGTGGGGGGGGGCGATTGGGATAAGGTATTAATTTGTCTAGTTGCTGTGATTATTTTGGCTTCAGGATGGGTTGTAAAGTGACCATGAGAGCTAATCATGTTGGAAATTGCTCCCACTTGTTCAGTATCAATGTACATTTCTGTATTTCCTCTATTTAAAATTAAAATAAATTATTAAATCATATAACAACAAATAATTTTAAAAGATGACTTACAGAATCCAACTGTGTGTGGAACGCTATAGGATCAACATAGGCATGAGTTTCACCTTTACTGTTAATCTAGACATCTTGTTAACACATCTGCTTGTTACCTTCTTCTCTTTAAGGAGCATTCGCTTAGACCCTGGCATAGTACAAATACTTACAGGCTGGTCATAGATGTGTGCATGAAACAACAGCCTTGAATCACCTGTCATCCAGTGTAGCAGGGATGAAAGGGGAAGTTATTTACATAAATTATCGGAGAGCAGTAAATATTATTTCATGATATCACATCAAGATTAAGTTAATCAAACTTGATATTAAGAGGCAAAAGGATTTGCTCTTTGTCAAAGACACAATTAAAGAAGGTGCTTGAGGGTAAGGGAGAGAGCCTACTTAGGAAGATTTTTATCACAGAATGGGCAATGGCTTGGAAGGCTTGTAATTAGGGCTTTAACTCCTTTATGGTTTTATAGTTTTTACAGAAAATGCTCCTTTGACCAAATTTGGATATTTCTGTATATTTGTTCTATTCCTCCATAGGTCCACAGAACAGCAGTTTTTACTTACTTAATCACCAAGCCTACTCTCCCAATTCAGTCTTGTTGTGAGTGTTAGGAATATTTGGTAGGAACTCCCTACTTCCAGTAAAAGTTCATCATTAGATTTGAATGTTTTATTTACATTTTTAATTCTGCTAGAATTTTGGCTACTGTTTATAAGAGAAGAAAACTGGTTTTAATTAATGAAAACTTGCTAACAAAAGAGATGTTGTTTATTAGTTAAGAATTAATTTGTTTCTGCACTTGCAACAAAAAGCCCAATTCCTTGAGGTTCTGGGTGTCTCCACTGATATATTGAGCATTTGCAACTCCCACTGAAATGAAAAGACTCTTCCAGGGGAAATGTTCGTATTTCCTCAAAAGGTAATTGGAAAATATAGGGGCAAGGGGGTTTCCACAGAATTTTTTCAACCTTTTATTGAAAAATGAAAACTGAATATTTTTCATCCAAAAATTTCCAAAAATTGAGAAAATGTTGGTCAATAACTAAAAAAAAATGTTTTGGCCCTTTTTTTCTGCATTCCAATAGAAAATAAAAATTTCTGAGAAAAGTAGTAACTTTCTATGAATTTTCCCCTTTAGTCAAGCTCCCTGCAAAGTTTCAACTTAAAATTTTCAGCCATCCTGAATTTCCTTCAATACATTGACACTTGGTCTGTGAGGTGCTAAGCATTCTCCAGTTCCCGGTATATCAGCAGAAGTTGAAGGCACTCAGTAATTCCAAATTACAATTCCACTTGTAAATTAAGTCGATTTAAGCCTACTTAAGTCGACTTAATTTACTCTGCGTCTACACTACAATTTCCTTAAGTTGACTTAAGCTGCTGCTTAAGTCGATTTAAAGAAATTTAAAGTCGACTTTATAAAACCCAGTATAAAATCGACTTTACTGGCTAAGTCGACTTAGCCAGGGTAGACGCGGATTAGCCTTAAATCGACTTTAAGTTGATTTAAAGGGCTCCCAGAGCTCCCCCACTGCCCTCCCTGCCAGGATGGCTTGCAAAGCCAGAGCCTGGCGTGCCCACCCACAGGGTAGGACACAGCCCTGCCCACCCTGCTCCTATACTCTGCCTCTGTCCCTGTCCTGCTCAGCCCCCATTGTACCCTGGAACAATGGGGCAAATGCTGAGCCCCCTGGCACTTTGAAAGGGGTGCCCTCCCTCCCACCATGGACCACTCCCAAGTCCACTTAGCCCCTAAAAGTTGATTTAGGCATCCAGTGTGGATGCTCTAAGTTGAATTGGCAAGGTCTACTTTAAGTCGACCTAATTTTATAGTGTGGACATGCTAAGTCGATTTAGCAAAGTCGACTTATTTGGCCAAGTGTAGACATAGCCAAAGAGAGGCTGAGCATGTTGCAGGATTAGGTCCATTGTTTGAATTCTTTTAATTTCATTGAAGACCCAATCCATCCTCACCACCAAGTCCTGCTGGCTGTTCAATACAGCCTTTGAATAGGAAAGGACCTACCCCCTCATCACATTGCCTAGGTTAATCAGAGAGCATCTGTTTCTCCACAGCCCCCTCCTGGTGTAGTCATCTACAACTGTGCAAAGGGAGTATAAAATGCTGCCAGAGCACAATGAGACTGTTGCGTACCCCCTTTGGATAGCTGTAAATGACTATCAAGGCACAAGGTAGGTGAGGTAATATCTTTTATTGGACCAATTTAGAATCCTGGAATCATAGAAGATTAGGATTGGAAGGGACCTCAGGAGGCCATCTAATCTAGCCCCCTGCTCAAAGCAGGACCACTCCCAATTAAATCGTCTCAGCTGGGGTTTTGTCAAGCCACACCTTAAAAACCTCTAAGGATGGACATTCTGACATCTCCCAAGGTAGTCTATTCCAGTGCTTCACCACCCTCCAAGTGAAAAAGGTTTTCCTAATAACCAACCAAGATCTTCCCCACTGCAGCTTGAGACTATTGCTCCGAGTTCTGTCACCTACTATCACTAAGAAAAGCCTAGCTCCATTCTCCCTGGAACCCCCTTTTAGGTAGTTAAAGACTGCTATAAAATCCCCCCCTCATTCTTCTCTTCTGCAGACTAAACAAGCCTAGTTCCCTCAGCCTCTCCTCATAAATTATGTGCTCCAGACCTCTAATAATTTTTGTTTCCTTCTGCTGGACTTTTTCCAATTTTTTCACATTCTTTCTGTGACAGGAGACACAAAACTGGACACAGTACTCCAAATGAGGCCTCACCAGTGCCAAATAGAAGGGAATAATCACTTCCTTCGATCTGCTTGCAATGCTCCTCCTAACGCAGCCCAATATGCTGTTATCCCTTGTTGCAATAAAGGCATACTCTTGACTCATATCCATTCTCTTGTCCTCTGTAGCCCCAGGTCCTTTTCTGCTGAACTGCTGCCTAGCCAGTTGGTCCCCAGTCTGTAGCAGTGCATGGGATTCTTCTGTCTTAAGTGCAGGACTGTGCATTAGTTTTTGTTGAACCTCATCAGATTTCTTTTGGCCCAACCCTCTAATTTGGCCAAGTCATTCTGTATCCTATCTCTACCCTCTTGTGCATTTACAACTCCCCCCAGCTTAGTGTCATCTGCAAATCTGTTGAGAGTGCAATCCATTCCATCCTCCAGATCATTAATGAAGATGTTGAACAAAGCCAGTCCTAGAACTGCCACTTGGGGTACTTTGCTTGTTACTGGCTGCCAGCTAGCCCCTGAACCATTGATCATTAACCATTGAGCCTGATGATCTAGCCAGCATTTTATCCATCTTACAGCCCATTCGTTCATATGTCTTTACTGTGCAGGATAGAATACTGTGTGAGACCATATAAAAAACTTTGCGAAAACACCGCTTTGCCCACACCCAGAGTCAGTCATCTTATCATAGAAGGCAATCAAGTTGGCCAGACATGATTTGCCCTGGGTAGATCCATGCTCACTGTTCCTGATCACCTTATTCTCTTCCAAGTGCCTCAGAATGGATTCCTTGAGGACCTGCTCCTTGATTTTTCCAGGGACTGAGGTCAGGCTGATCAGCCTCTAGTTCCACAGCTCCTCCTTCTTCCCTTTTTTGAAGATGGGCACTATTTTTGCCTTTTTCTAATCCTCTGGGACCTCCCCTGTTTGCCACAGGTTTTCAAAGATAATGGCCAGTGGCTCTGCAATCACATCAGCCAACTCCCTTAGCATCCTCAGATGCACTGCATCTGGTCCCATGAACCTGTGCATGTCCAGCCTTTCTAAATAGTCCTGAACCTGTTCTTTCAGCACTGAGAGCTGCTCACCTCCTCCCCATCCTGTGCTGCCCAAGTCAGTGGTCTGGGAGCTGACCTAGTCTGTGAAGAAAGAGGGGAAAACAAGCACTGAGTACTTCAGCTTTTTCCACATCATCTGTGACTAGGTTGCCTCCCCCAATCTCTAAGGGCCCTACATTTTCCCTGACCTTCTTGTTACTAACATACCTGTAGAAACCCTTCTTATTACCCTTTACATCCCTTATAGATGCAACTTCAACTGTGATTTGCCTTTCCTGATTTCACTCCTGCATGCTTGAGCAGTATTTTTATACTCTTTCCCAGTCATCTGACCAAACTTCCACTTCTTGTAAGCTTCCTTTTTGTGTTTAAGCTCACCAAAGACTTCTTTGTTAAGTCAAGCTGGTCGTCTGCCGTATGTGCTATTCTTTCTGCACATTGCAATGATTTGTTCTTGTGCCATCAATAAGATTTCTTTAAAATACAGCCAGCTCTCTCTGACTCCTTTCTCCCCCTATATTAGCCTCCCGGGGATCCTGCCCACCAGCTCCCTGAGGGAATCAAAGTCTGCTTTTCTGAAGTCCAGGGTCCATGTCCTGCTGCTCTCCTTTCTTCCTTTTATCAGGATCTGAACTCAACCACCTCATGGTCACTGCTGCCCAGTTTGCCGCCCACTTCTACGTCCCCTACCAATTGTTCCCTGTTGGTGAGTGGCAGGTCAAGAGAAACACGGTCCCTAGGTTCCTCCACCACTTGTACCAGGAAATTGTCTGCAATAATCTCCAAAAATTTCCTGGATTGTCTGTGTTCTGCTGTATTGCTCTCCCAGCAGATATCAGGGTGATTGAAGTCCCTCATGAGAACCAGGGCCTGTCATCTGGAAACTTCCACTAGTTGTCTGAAGAAAGCCTCATCTACCTCATCCTCCTGGTCTCGTGGTCTATAACAGATGTCCACCATGACATCACCCTTGTTACTGTAGCCTCTGAACTTAGCCCAGAGACTCTCAACAGGCTTTTCTCTAGTTTCATGCTGGAGCTCTGAGCAGTTATTCTGCTCCCATACATACAGTGCAACTCCTCCAGCTTTTCTCCTCTGCCTGTCCTTCTTGAACAGTTTATACCCATGCATAACAGTGCTCCAGTTGCGTGAGTTACCCCACCAAGTATTGGCTATTTCAATTACATCATAATTCCTTGACTGTGCCAGGACTTTCCATTCCTCCTGCTGTTTCCCAGGTTTCTTGCTTTCGTGTACAGGAACCTAAGATAACTTCTGTTTGCAAGAGAAACAACAACAGAAATTGGTCCAATAAAAGATATTATCTCACCCACCTTGTCTCTCTAATACCCTGGGACTGACACAGCTAAAACTACGTGTATATCAAGGAACAAGGCAGGAGAGAATCAGGTCTGGATTCTTCTCCATACTTTGCATGTGAACATGTGTGAATGTGGTGTGTGTATAAGCCGGGATGAGATTCCCCACTTACACTCATTCAAAACACACAGGGTGTCATTTTCAAATCAAGTTCCAGAGGGATAGCCGTGTTAGTCTATTGCAGAAAAACAAACAAGGAGTCCTGTGGCCTGACGAAGTGGGATTTTCTCTCACGAAAGCTCAATTTTTGTACTTTGCAGCAATGTTTGTTGGCTGACTACTCAATCTGTATGGCAATACTTTCCAATGCAGTTTTGGAAAGGTTTTGAAAATCTGCCCCAGAACAGTTGAGCACCCTGGCAAATGCACTGGTGTATTACTGGGGCATCAAATTAAACCATAAACCACCAGGAGTCTGTTGAAATCAATGCTGATTCCAATTCTGTGCTCACTCGCACCCCAGCAGCCCAACTGGCATGGTGCACTTTGTGTCCTTGTGCTTTATGTAACCAGGACTGCAGGGGGTACCAGACAACAGAATTAGGCTTGTGATGTTAATAACAGCTCATTAAAAAAAAAAAAAAAAAGAAATACTGTAGCCTTTTGATTAGCTGAGTGGAGTTGTTAGTTAAAACAGGTATATAGCTCTGGTCCCCTTGCCTTTTGTAAACCCTGTTGGCTGTGTGCTAGCAAGTTGTCAATATAGCTATTCCTTGTTTCAACATTTAAGTAATACAAGACTTTGCTGCCCCTTGACAAGTGATCTGTGCCCTCTCATGGCAGCATTCAATTGACCATTTACAGTATCACATTTGCATAAGTGAGTTTGAAATACCCTGCCAAGAAAGGAAGGGCTCTACCGCTACCCGTTCCACCTAGAGCTCTCTCTCCAATGAGATCTGTCAATGATGCACACAACACATGAGACCAACAGTTTCCATAGAGGTAGACGTGTTAGTCTGTGTACAGCTAAAATAACGAGAGTCCTGTGGCACCTTAAAGACTAACACATTTCTTTGGGCATAAGTTTTCATGGGCTCCAACCCACTTTGTCAGATGCAAGATGAGACCAAAATTTTTTAAGTAACCAGAGCATCTTCCAAAGACTCATAGACTCATAGACTTTAAGGTCAGAAGGGACCAGTACGATCATCTAGTCTGACCTCCTGCAAAATGCAGGCCTCAAGACCTCCCCCACCCACTCCTGCAATAGGCCACCAACCTATGACTGAGTTATTTACCTCCTTAAATCATGATTTAAGGACTTAAGATACAGAGAATTCACCGGTAGGTGAACCATGCCCTGTGCTACAGAGGAAGGCGAAAACCCCCCAGAGCCCAGGCCAATCAGCCCTGGGGGAAAATTCCTTCCCGACCCCAAATATGGCAATCAGTTAAACCCTGAGCACGTGGGTAAGTCTCAACAGCCAGTTATCTAAGAAACAATTCTCTGTAATAACTCAGAACCCACCCCACGTACTCTCCCCTCTTAGGCCACTTGTAAATCCACCGCACGTAGCCAAATATCAGTCAATTTCCAAAATAGGCTAATCATACCATCCGCTCCATAAATTTATCAAGCTCAGATTTGAAAGCAGTTATGGTTTTTGCCCCCACAACTCCCTTTGGAAGGTTATTCCAGAACTTTACACCTCTAATGGTTAGAAACCTGCATCTAATTTCAAGCCTAAATTTCTTGATGGACAGTTTATAACCATTTGTTCTGGTGTCCACATTGGTGCTGTACTCAAATAATTCCTTTCCCTCCCTGATGTTAATCCCTCTGATGTATTTATAGAGAGCAATCATATCCCCCCTCAGCCTTCTTTTGGTTAAGCTAAACAAGCCAAGCTTCTTGAGTCTCCACTCATAAGGCAGGTTTTCCACTCCACAGATCATCCTTGTAGCCCTTCTCTGCACCTGTTCCAATTTGAATTCATCCTTTTTAAACATTGGGGACCAGAACTGCACACAGTATTCCAGATGGGGTCTCACCAGTGCCTTGTACAGCGGCACTAACACCTCCCTGTCTCTACTTGAAATACCTCTCCTGATACATCCTAGAACCGCATTAGCTTTTTTCACAGCCACATCACATTGGCGGCTCATAGTCAACCTATGATCAACCAGTACTTCCAGATCCTTCTCCTCCACAGTCTGTTCCAACTGATGCATCCCCAACTTATAGGAAAAATGCTTGTTGTTTGTCCCTAAATGCATGACCTTGCACTTCCCATTATTAAATTTCATCCTGTTCCTGATACTCCAGTTTACAAGGTCAGAAGTTAGTCTTAAATATAACACTTTGCCATACCTGATTACTATTATTATGCATTATTTGTATTATTGTAAAACCCAAGTATCCCACTCAGATCGCGGCCCCATTGTACTGGGTGCTGAGCCATAAAAACTTCCTCTAGTGACAGCCTAAATAATCCATGACTATGTGGCAATATAACAACCGTAGGTTCAATAATAAGGTACTGAGGGTGAATTCCTGGCTCCATTGAAGTCAATGGCAAAGGGCCATTGTTGTCACTGGGTAGGTCTACACTGCAGTTAAACAACTGTGGCTGGCGGGTGTTCACTGATTCTGATTCTTATCATAGGGCTATTAGTAGAGTAAGATACGGTTCAAAGTGAGTGAGGGTGGCAGAATCGGTTCCTAAAAGAAGAATTTTCCAGACTAACCTAGTTCTCCCTAGGTAATGCTGCATCAGAGTATTTGCTTTTTATTACTTGATAGTCACATTCATGGAGGTCACTTGTTATGGGGCATGAGAAGCAGTTGCTCTTTCCCCACCAGACCTTGTTTTTTCCTCTCTAGACATCTCATAGCTTTTCTCCAGCCATCTCTGCAGTGTCTCCCCAAACCTTCTGGGCCACTGCAGGATGGACGAAGACAGGGCTCCTAATTGCTGGGTTGTCCGTGCTTTTCCCTTCTTCTTGGTGGCTGGACAGGAAGCAGCAGTGATGGCCAGGCCAGAGCTGAGCATGGATAAAATTGGGCTCCAATCCCTTCCCTAGTCCAACCACTAGGGAACAACCCCCTTGATTAACCGCCGCCCCCCCAATTCCCTAGGATGGAAACATTCCACTAATTCTCCATAAGTAGCTGTGTCCTCTGTGGAGAGGCAGAAGCTGGAATGCAGACACAAATTTGCCTCTTCCTGCTCCCTGAATATTTCTGAAACGACTCGTCTGCTTACCTTGAATTTTCCTGACAAGGGTATCTTACCAGTCTGTGGAGGGGAACCAAGAAAAGATGTGTAGAGAATCAAGCTCTGAAGTGCCTTCCTCCATGGTCCTGTTGATAGAAGTGGGTGTGGGGCAGAAGAGAGGCAAGTTGCTAAGGCTGTAATAAATTTTCTAGCCATGCTTTTTTTAGTAGCTACAGGTCTTGTTTGTGCTTAAGGTTGGCCAGTTTTCTGGCTTTGTTTTATTATTACCTATTATTATAAATCCTTTTCTGAAATAATATACAACTCCTTTCCCCCCCTTTTTTGTTTTTTGTTTCCCTAACCTTCATGGTCGCTGTAGCCATGTTAAACAAACATCTGACTTGGCATGGAAAAAAGCAGTCAATTGTTTCCTTTAAATCTTAATGTTTTAGGCCTCCGGAACATCTGAGTAGCTATTTAATGAGAAGACTTCTTGTGAAATGTAGGTAAGATCTTAAAGACTTTAATTGCTCCCATGAGAAGGCTGTCAGGGTTAAATAACAGCATTCAACTTGTATACTAAAGCACAGATTGTAAAACAAAAGCCAAGAGGGAAGAGCAAAGTTGGAATCTAAAACACCAAGTCTGGCATATAGGCCTCATCAGCTGGGATCAGAGTGCACAGTGATATAGCCAGTGGTGTCATATCCGAACTTTTCTTTGGCATAACTCCATCCCTTGTATACTGACACCATTTGCATGCTTCCTTAGTCATTGCAAATTCTACTTCACCTTTTCCCCCAGTCCCTGCTGAGAGGTGACATGCAGCTGGCCTTCTTACAAATCTCTGGTCTGCTTTACTGTATGCAGCTACTGTATGTACCTTACTACACATGCATGAGAACAGGCTGGCCTCACAGTTCATACCAAAGCCATAGTTCTTTCCTGGCAATGGTCCAAAAAGCCTTTCTTTTCACCAGGAGGTGTCAGTTCTGGAGGGGAAACCCTACCCCCTAGGAATGTGGATTCTAGCTATGGAAACCGGGGCAGCTGGAAGGTTCTGTGCACAGAGGATCCCAGCTTGAGGGATCTGAAAGAAGTCACAGAAGGAGGCTGAGGTGGGGAAACCAGGCATGTGGAAGGTGGGAAAGCCAGGGGAGTTGGGTGTTGTGAAACTGAATTAATGTTCCTGAAGAGGTTTGAGAACCTCAGGTGACTGACAAGTATTATGTAAGACCCCAGTTCAGGAAGGTATTCAAGCATGAGCTTAATTTTCAGTGCGTAAGTCGTCTCATGGAAGTAAA
Organism: Pelusios castaneus; assembly: GCA_007922175.1. Lineage (NCBI taxonomy): Eukaryota > Metazoa > Chordata > Testudines > Pelomedusidae > Pelusios > Pelusios castaneus. The sequence continues at coordinate 14,663,878 of ML685758.1, forward strand.
TGGAAAGACTTCTGTGTGTCAAGTTAAAAATGAGCTTAAGTGTTTGCAGGAGGTGAGTCTACTCGATGATGGTTGATCTTTTGATTAAGGCACTAGACTGAGACTCAGGACCTGTACAGTTAGTTCTCAGCTGTACCACAGACTTTGTGAGTGACTGTATGGAAGTCACATAACCTCTCTGTGTATCATTTCTGCTTTAACATGGGGATTCTTCTTCTGCACCTCACAAAAGAATTGTTCAAATAAATATATTAGTATCTGTGAGATACTCACAGCTACATAAGCACATGGATTAATAAGTCCAAAGTATTATTACTGAATTTATGTATTGTAATAAAAATCTTTGTTAGCGCTTTTCAAAAATATTTTAATAAAAACCAATTGTTTTATTTATAATAAAAGAAATAATTGAAAACTCAGAATTGAGAAAATCCGAGGGAGTTCTATAGCTCCTTGAAAAACCTGAATAATGTTGCTCCATTTTTTTTTTGGAAGTCAAAATATTTTAATGAAAAATGTCATAAGAAAATTAAAACTTGGAAATTTTTGACCTATTTTTTGTTATGTCTTTACTTTTCAGGTTGGTCCATCAACAGAATCTGCTGGGGATCTCTAAGTATATCTGTACAGCTTCAGCCAGTTCCATAGGTGCAATGAGCAGTCAGAGGGTAAGTGGATGTGGGAATCCTCATCTGGGAATTAAGTACAAAAGTCAGAGATAGGAATAGGGCAAACTTGAGCAAAGACGGTTATGTTGCTCTCGGTATGACTCGGCTGAAGCCAGGAAGTGTTTGGTTGATGTTAAGGATAGATGAACGTTAAAAATTTGATGTAATACTAGACCTCAGACTTGAAACTCAGCTTGACCTTTCCTGTTGGGTGCTTTTATGAAATACTACTGGACCTTTAGTAACAAGAAAGGAAACAGAGGAAGGATATCAGTTCAACCATATGTCAGCTCTGGGACATAAAATGACAGGGAAAGGAAGGACTGAGACGTGCACTGAGTCATTGGTTAAAATAAGAACTTCTGTAGAGGGGAACTGAATGGCTCAGGGGCTGATACCTTCCTTGCAGGTCACCAGTTCCAATTAAGTTAGTATCCAAAAGTTATTGCCTTCTGATGACTGGTCTGTGAGCCAAATTTGTGCAATATGGGGCTCCCAGGCCAGTTCTCCACTTAGGATGTGTCTACACTGGCAAGGTAAGTCGACTTAAGGATGCGTCCACTGGGCTTTTCTTAAGTCGACTTAAGCATTTCCTTAAGTTGACTTAATAACACCTCCTTTTAGGTCGACTTAAGCCTTAAGTCGACTTAAGGCCAGTGTAGATGGGGATTAACACTAAATTGACTTTATTAAGTCGACTTAAAGCCAATATAACGGCTCTCTCTGCTTAACATAGTCAACTTGAAGTATAGTCAATTTGTTAAATCGACTTAACTTTGTAAGTGTAGGCATAGCCTTAGTGACTGTTGAAAAACATCTACCCCAAGTGGCTATGATTGGCACAACACCTGAGTGGGCATGGAGACCGAATTATCCTTTCCCCCCTCGAGGCTGAAAGGGTGGTGAATCACTAACAGGGCAGTATGGTAAAGCTTGTGTTCTGTGGGTAAACAGAGCGCTTTCCTGCTCTGTCACTGTGGCAATACTCACAAACTCTAAGGCCAACATTTTCAGCCCTGGGTGCTTAAAACTCAGTGAGCTAAAGCCACTATTGAGCATGGAAATATTAGCTACTTGATTTTCAGAGGTGCTGAGTTTGGGTTGACATCTTATTTAAACTCCTATATCTGGATTAAGAGGCTAGCTACAGGCCCCCAAGTTGGAAAATTTTGGCACAAACTCACACTAGAAATGACATTCACAATTTTGTGCAAGCGTGTGCTGGAAAGGCCAGATGAACTGATGTAAGGCATAGTGTGTATGTGTGTGTGCATAATACAAAACATGGGGTTGATTAAGGGAACAATTTGATTGGCTGGTGAGGATTTTAGAATCAGTTATTATGTGGCTAAGATGATAACCATGCAGACTGGAACTCAGGTTTATATAAGATCTAGACAATACAGATAGCAAACTGATCTGCTAAAATGAAATCATTGTTCCTGACAGAAAGTCCTAAGCAATTCTTTCCCCTTTATCTCCTGCCAAAGAACTACAGTTAGTTCTTCGATGGGGTTTTTTCAGCAAAAGCCAAGGCATGAACATATATTAGTTTGAATATTTCCAACCAATAAATAACCACCAAATGTAATGTGGTTAATCTGTAAGATGCTGTTTGAGTTTGGGTAAATGCTGTTGAAAGGCTGGAACATGAGTCAGACGGTGACAGCAGTTACAGTGCTTCCAGAAAAGACTAGGCTGGAAGAGATAAAGAGTTATGACTAGAAGAGTGAGTCTCTCAGGACGGTTTTTTTTGCCAAAACTCACAAGATTCTGATCTTTGTTTACTCCAAGCTTATGTTGACTTCGGTGCAGCTTCTCCAGAATCTGGCCCACAAACTAGGGAAAACACACCAACGTAACATTAATTTTCTTTCTGCCTCACAAAAACATGCCTGAAAATAATCATCAGTTTTAAGATTGTTTCACAGAATTTGGTATGGCAGATCAGACCTTTGACCATCTATAATAGCTGCCTTTTTGGCAGAGACAAGTTTCTGATGCTGTTTTTATAGCTGATATTCAGTCAAGTAGGGCATAAGGAAACAAGTTATTTAAAAGAAACAAAACATGGCAAATTCAGTAGACAATTTTGTAAACCTTACCCATGTGAGTAGTCACACTGACTTAAATGGGATAATTTGTGTAAGTAAAGACTATTCATATGAATAAGAGAGTTAGTAGAATTAAGCCCTAGAATTTGAAATCCAGTAGCCATTTGAATTGCAAAGAAAACTTTGAGTTTTCATGGTCATTTGTTCACAGTGTTTTTAGAGCATTTTTCCTGTCTATATTTTTCTGTTCCCTATACTTTGTTAAAAATTGGATGCAACATAAGACTTCACTGAATTTTCTCTCCTCAAAAATCAAAAAAGCTGCAGTATTATTGACTATGAATTATCTCATTTCCACTTACGATAATGATTTGTTCAATTGATCTCTTTTGGCTCATTTTCCAGGCACACACACATAACCATTCATAAAAATATCAAACCCATGTGCATCACTATTTCCTCTGTTCCACTGGCCATTGTGGTACAAACAGCGCCCAATATATTTCAGATTTATCAGCACCCTGGGCTTGTCACACACCACATTACACATAGCAATCATGCGCCAGATTGTATTTCAAACATTGGTTTAGCACCCTTGGGCCATGTGCACGCGGAGTAACCGCTACAATTCTATCAGTTCTATAGAGGATCTTTTATTTTAGTAAGCTTGGGCAAGATCGCAAATAGAGTATGTGCTTCAGAGACAGACTCAACCTCTTTTTATATATTATCTATAGAAATAGGTCTGAAGCAAAATTGTGACCACCTTGAAACTTTGGTTCTGGTTCTAATTCCAGATTCAGATCTGGAGGGACCTAAATTTAGTATCTCATGTGCAGCTACAGTTCTCTGGTAATGAAGAGATGAGACATCTACATAACAGCCCAGATTTCGGACCTGCAGTCACTGTCTTGGAGCAAAGTGGAGGTGAGGATGAGGGCACAAATCAAAGAAGGAGACTAAACCTCAGGGTTCTAGTCCTGGAAGAAGGGTCAACCCCAGGGGAGCAGTGGGGAAAGAAAGTCAGAGAGGTTTACATAGGAAGAAGACCAAGGAAACAGCAGAAAAGGGTAAGATTATGAAGACCTTGAATGTTTGTCCTAGGGTCTCTTGGCTGGAACCCACTGCAGAGAGTTCCCCTACCAGCCACTGGGGAGGATTATATAGAGACCTGGCTACAGAGATGGGTGGTGACAAAGGGAGAGAGCTTTAGTCATGGATAGAAGAGGGCACCAGACTGGGCATGAGCTAATCCTCAGAGCAGCCACAAGGAGGTGCCACTTGCAGTGAATTAACCCCTTACGATTTACACACACACACACACACACACACACACACACACACACACACACACA
>ML685758.1:14667964-14728312 GCA_007922175.1 Pelusios castaneus
CACACACACACACACACACACACACACACACACACACACACACACACTGTAATATGTTTACATACATTTTTAAAAAATACAAACAAAATACTCCTCTGCAAACACTGAGGATGGGAAAACAAACATGTGACAGATATGAGTCACATTGCTTAATACAGTGCTGGAAGGCACTCAGGTACTATGGTGATGAGCACAATGTAAGAGCTAAAATTTTAGTCTGAACAACAAGCTGCATTTTTGTGCAAGAGGCAATGTTTTTCCATGAAAATGGGAGACATATTTGGTGCAATTCTTTGTGGCTGGCTAACGCAATAAAGTTTCTCCTTCTAGCAGATTCTGCTGATACCTTAAGGTTTTTGTACTTGTGAAATCTGGAAAATTGCAGGGTTTTTGTTTTGTTTTTGTTTGTTTTTGACTTGCTAGAGTATCAGGTAAATGCCCAGACACAGACAATCCACTTGTATTTTAAAGACTTTGAGGAAAAACCCTTTCTATCTGATTCTGCTCTTATAAACCACACTTATTCTCATCCAGTAAACTCTAGTAAGTGGCTTAAAGGGATACTTTAAAGATGATAAATAGGGATAAATGAACTATCCTGATTCTTTGAATATCCATGGATCAGAGCAAACCAAAACCATTTCCCCCCAAATATTTGTAGGGGTCCATCTCTTACTTCCCATATCTCTTCTCTCTCCAATTCACAATGTACAATGTTCACAGTTCACCCTTTTCCCCACAGCTGCCCAATAGATTTTGCTATTCTCCTTCTATTTCTATAAAACCCAAATGAGTCTCTTACCTTTTTCCTTTTCAAAACCCTTCAAAAAGCCCTGACTGTTTTAAAGTGGGTGCACCTTGTCTTCTGCCCTTTTCCTAAAACCTTTTATGTTTAATTACCCTGTTGCTGGCTCCACCAGCTGACTGCATGTGTTACTTTTTCTGCTACTGAATTCACATCTCAGATGCTCCATAATTAGTTTTGGAAATAATTATTAATTAATTAAAATAATTAATTTTGTGGTGAGTAGCATCAGAACTGGAAATATTTAAATTCACTGATGACCAGGGTGCTACTGTGAGAATGCAGTACCCTGAGACAGAACCTTTAGAGATAAGTTGGGGGAAGATAACGAGTCTTTTCAAAAGTCAAGGAGGACCTGATGTGTGTGTGCTATTGAACAGTTGTGAGGATGAAAGGCGAGCCAGGGACATATAATTTCTGTGGGAAGATGGAAAGGACCAAGGTTATGCAGAGGCTGCCTTAGGGGGAACAATAGGAAGGGAAGTTGTGAGGCAGTTGGAAAGTGTTGGGACTTTAATTAGACACTTATGGAGACATAGGATTGGCTAGGTAAGAGTACTGGGGAAGGGGTCCTGCAGTGGGAGCCTTACAAATTGAATATTGCAGATAAGTTCCTTAGCTTTGATGCTTGCTTGGACCTCTCTATATTTTGATGTTTATACATCTCCAGCTGATAGCATTTAAAATTACTGTACAATTGAAAGGAATCCCATTTAACACTACATACTTATGCCATGTGATGGGGCACACCCCACCCCACCAACAGCATGCTGAACCAGTGCCCTTGCACACAGGCAGTGCCAGTTGGGTGCACCTGCACACTATCTTTCAGAGAAGGGAAGCTGTGCAAAAAAGTGAAGCTGACAATAGAGCAAGGGTAGGGAGAGAGTTTGCCAAAGATGAGAGGCTGTGTGGCTATGTCTACACTTGTAAAGTTAAGTCGACTCTGTTAAGTCGACTCAACAAGGTAGACTTTAAGTTGACTTAAAGTCGACCTTCTTAAGTCAACTTAACAGAGTGGCTACACTTTAAGTCAACTTAAGTCGACCTTGTTAAGTCAACTTAACAGTAGACATAGCTGTCCACACTGGCTGTAAGTCCACTTAATAGGGTCGACTTAGCACTATTCTCCGTCCACAGGCTTTGTCGACTTAAGAAGTCGACTCAAGACTCAAGTCGACCTTCAGAGGTGGTGTTAGTAAGTTGACTTAAGCTGTTAGTAAGTCGACTTCAGGAAGCGCTTAAGTCCACTTAATAAAAGCCCAGTGTGGATGTGGCTTTGTGTAGGTCGACTTAAGCGTCCTTAAGTCAACCTAAGTTGCCAGTGTAGACACACCCCTAGAGACTCCTAGGGAGCCGAAGGCAGTGACTGGCCTTTCCTTCTCTGTTTAGGGCATCCACTGCAGCTCTGAGAGGAATTCTGGATGTCTTCTCTCCATCATTGCCCTCTAACTGTATCTGAGGAGCAGCAGTAAGGACTGGACATAAACAGACTCAGAAAGGACCCTGGGAGTGAACTTAACTCCCATAGGGAACAGTGAGCTTACCCAGGAGTGGAGAATCTGGAAGGGACCCAGGAGCATGAGACATACAGAGATGATGGCCCAGCCCAGGTTGAGAGCCATATGACTATATGCCCTCCTGAGAGGGCAGCTGTACAGGGAATGATGGAGTGATAATTGACTTTGAAATTAGGTTTACTTTAGACTTTTTTAGGGTACAGTGGGATTGCTATGAGACTATAACCCTGTTGGAATATACCCTGAGCCACTCTGAGTGGATTTGGGAACCACTGACCTTCACACTAAGTTTCTGAGATTCTAGGTCATTTGAACTTGTGTTCCCCTAGGCATTTTCAACTGCCAAACGGGTTTGGTACCAGTCTCCAAATTTAAAATGTGTATATACATGATATATTGAACCTCTTCACATGGTCATGGACGGAACAGAATAAATTCAGAATTTAAGGCTTTTTCAGATCTTATTTAATACGGTCCTTCCTTCTGACATGATAGTACCTGATAGTGACTTTAAAATTGGCACCAAGGGGTTCTGTATTGCCTATGTCTCAATGATTTTCAGCTGAAGTATGCTTAGTTTGCAAGTTTTCTCAATGAGCTACCCTTTCACCCTCAACCTGGGATCTGAGAGCTAAACTGGGTTCTTCCCTTCCCTGAAATCCCCACCTTTCATAAAAACTATCTGGTGAAATTATGTTCTCAGTGAAACCTTTGTGTTCCTGTTTTCTTCAACTGATGTTATATGGGGAGAATTTTCATACAATTGATTCACTCAGAAAGGTGCTTAAATATATTCCTACCTTTATGGACATGTATAATTCCATTAACATCAATGGTATTAATAACATGTGCTTAAAGTTAGGCATGTGTTTAAAAACCTTGCTGAACCCAGGCCTGATAGCCATGTTAAGCCTGCGGGGCTAAGAGGAGTAAAACCCAGTAAAAACTTATTCTTATCACTAAAATAAGAAGACCATAACTTAATACACCCCCTCACCCACCACATACGTACCAGATCTGCTGTTTGCAAGAAAGTGCCATTTTTGTATAGTCCCTTTCAGAATGCAACAGAACCACTATATTGTCCTTTGCCCCTGAGTAGATCATCATTATCATCACCTATCTAGGATGGTGCCACCTGCCTAGTTCTCCATCTGTGCCTGTATCTGTAAGGCCTATCTCGAAGGACCAGACCTCAGAGGCTGTAAATCAGCATATCTATATGGAGCTACACTATTTTATGGTGACTAGATATCTAGCCCTTGGAGTTCTATGGCATTAACTAACTGAATTAAGTCCCCCCCCCCCCCCCAGCTGTGTTTGAGTTTCCCAAACCTCATGTTTGCTCTTGGCTGACTTATTTTAATAAAGTTGTACATATTCTATTCAGATCTAGATGTCAGATGTTTGAGCTGAAACTATATGTATATTGAGGTGCTCTTACAAACTGTACCTGGATGGGGCAGTGGGAAGGAAACTTAATTGTGGACATCTGTCAAATATTGTTGGCTGTTTATAGAGATATTGTAAGACAAGGAAGTGGGACATGCTTTTGTAGATTCTGCCTAGAAGCTGCAGGTATCAGTGCAACTCTGAAAAGGCAAACCAATAGCCTGGCATACTGTAGAAACAGGAAGACAACAGAGTCCTGAGGCACTTTTAAAGACTAACAGATTTATTTATCGCATGAGCTTTCGTGGGAGAAAATCCTACTTCGTCAGACGCTTTGAAGAAACAGGGAGAGCAATAAATACAGAGGCTCCCAAGCTTTTCGGTATCACACCTCTTTTCTTATTTTTGAGAAACTCTCATGCCTCTCCACCTCTCCTTTACCATCATGCAAGCCCCTTTTAACAAAAATTCAATTAGTAATTGTACAATTAAAAATAACCACAAATAGGTTTTCTTGATGCAAAAATTTTTTGCTCTGAAAATTTCACAACCTCGCTCTCCTCTTGGAATTTCTTCACGTCCCCTAGGGGGGCATGCCCCCCAGTTTGGGAACCACTGCCATAGAATCTGGATCTTTGAATAAATGTTTCACATTTAAATCGCTTTTTTCCCCTCTCTCTGTCCCTCAAATGATTCTTTCCCACCCCTTAGTGCATAACTACCAGTCGCTCCCCACACCTTAAGGGCTGTCCTATGCAGCTGTACAATTCACTGTGTGTTGTACACATAATGCAATGCCATTAACCATAATGCTGTCACGTGACAGCGACTGCATCAAGAGACGTACTCTGAGGAAGGAGAGGCGTCTTTGACTCGCTAGCTTTGTTTATGTAATCATAAGCCCAAATCTGGATTTCAGTTTAAGCAAGAAAAAAATAGCCCAGCATGTTTCTTTTTATTACGCTTTTACACACATTTATGTAATTTTCATTTATAACAGTATTTGCTGTTGGGCTCAGTTTGGTGCAGCACATGCTCTAACTAAAACTGCATTGATAGCATCCCTATTGAGAGGACACTAAAAGGAAAACACACACACACATCCTATCCATGTACGCTGCTGCTGCAGCTGGGATTGGTCTAAGATGGCACCCTGGTGCCCTGCCACATTCTGTCTCCTTGGTACCGAAGCAGAGCTCTGCTTCTTGTCACTGAGTGGATGATGATTATCTGCACCAGGGTCTCAAGGGTGCTCAAGCTTTGCTGGCAGTCGGAGCTGAGTTGCTTCAGCTGAAGGATTTTAAAAGCAGTAGAAGGCCAAGGAAACATTACCGGTCACTTGGTGTATTCTGTTTGTTGGAGGGGGTGCAAATGATACCTTCCCCTCTTTCCTGTGCCTTTTTAGCTGCTGTATCCTTGTTGAGACATGACAAGGTTATGTCAGTGTGGTCTGAGAATCTATTGATCACGGCCATCAAAGATTTGTGCAGTAGGTTAGGGATTTGTTGCTCTACATATCACCCCACTCATCTCTTATTAACTCATCCTGTCCCAGGCTAGCATTGTCTCTTCTACACGCACTGGAAGCAAAGCTGTTTGTCATTTCTATGACGGCTGCTACAGTACTAAAAATCATCAAAATCATTGTAATTATGAATATAACACAGCTCAGATGCATGACCAGCCATTTACATAGGCAAGGAAAGGGGCAATGCTCAGGAAAACCTGACCCCTAGCCGCTTTGCCAAAATAAAACCATGTCTTGGGGGGACAAGTGAGGAAATGGTCACCATGTAGAGAGCCGAGGTTTACAATACATTGCTGCTACCCTAACCTCTATTCCACTTATGGATAATTTCCCAGAGCTAGGTACACACACTTGGGTTCTCACATACTCCTTTTTTTCTGGAGGAATCCTAAACAACAGAAACCTTTTTATCAAGGTATTTATTGACTCTTTCCTCCATGCATAGCATTATTTTAAGAGAAACAAGGCTCCATTTGCAGAGGGGCCTTAACCAGGCTTCTAATCCTAAGTGACCAAAACCACAAATTCAAGCTGCTGAGCATAACATTTTGGGGAACCAGCTTTTGGTGTTCTCCAAAACCCATCTTTTGGGTGGAGAACTGGAAGTGCGTGTGCAAAACCAAACTTAGTTTCTGACAAAATGCTGTTTTCCCCAAATAAAGAAAGAAAGACATTCTATCATATGCTATCACTGTATTTTCTAGACTCCTGTAGAATGCTGGGCATTGCAAAATACACCTCCTTCCATCAGCATATCTCTGTGGGTATGTCTGCACTTTGAGCTGGGGGTGTGGTTCCCCATTTGAGAAGCAACACCCCTGCTTCTAGAGCTAGCATGCAACTCATAGGGTGCGTCTACACTTAGAAATTAAGTCGACTGGGCTTTCCTCAATTTGACTTAAACTGCTCTTTAAGTTGAATTAAGGAAAAGTTAGTTCAAATTAACACCTCATTTTAATTCAAACTAGTGCTTAAGTCGAATTTATTAAGTCGACTTAAGCCGGTGGAGACGCGATGTAGTGTCTAGTTGGACCTTTTTAAGTTGACTTAAAATGTGAAGTCGACTTAATAAGGTCGAAAAGGGGCCATGTCTACACTTGAAAAGTTAAGTTGACTTTTGTTAAGTTGACTTAATAAGGTCCACTTTAAGTCAACATAAAGTCGGCCATAGAGTGTAGCCATAGTGGCGCAAAGAGCAGGATGGATTAGTTACCTGAGTATGTGCCTGTGGTCTCAGATGGGTATGTATTCAAGGTAGCCCATCCTGTTGCCTGTTCTGCTGTGGCTATATTCTATTTTTAGCATTCCAGCTTAAAGAGAGGTAGCACAAGTATGTCTCCTTCAGCTGGCAAGTTCTAAAGGGGTACCCGTGTTAGTCTAGTTCAGCAAAACAAACAAGGAGACCTGTGGCAATTTTAAGGACTAACAAATTTATTTATCGCATGAGCTTTTGTGGGAGAAAATCCCACTTCATCAGACACTTGAACGTGGGGAACTCATCTTGAAGCTCCCATTCTGTCAGTTCCCCCATCTTCAAGCATCTGACGAAGTGGGATTTTCTCCGACGAAAGCTCATGTGATAAATAAATTTGTTAGTCCTTAAAAGTGCCACAGGACTCCTTGTTTGTTTCCCTTCAGCTGGGAATCACACCGTTAGCTCAAAATGTAGACATTCCTGTACTCACATGGCATTAGGTAAGACTCCTCTTAGACCCTGCCTCCTTTCACAGGGACCTTCACAGATCAAATTCCACAATCGTTTACTTGAAATTCCACCCCAATTTGCTACACAGGCATGTGCGTGTCCAATGGAAGTCTGAGACAATTCAGTGGAAAATTTCCAGCCAGTTCATATATGCACACATGCATATGATCAATGGAACATTGGAAGGTTGTTAGTTTTAATTGGGTAATGTAATCTGATGTGTACGCATGAAGTATGTTTTTAAGTAGGATTTTCACTGGACCAATGAAAGGACTAGATATAATCTAGAGGCTCCATCTTAAGCTTTCTGGAAAAAGAAATCCAACCCTAGTTCAAGAGCAAGCACACCAAATTTCAGTCACAAAGTTAAAACCTACCTTATCATGGAAGTGCATGGGCAACCTTAACTAGAGGCATTGCTATGCAGATCAGCTGTAATGCTGCAGATCTCACAGAGATACATTTATTCTATATTTCAGACCAGGATCTGTGCTCTTATGTTCTGGAGAATAACCAAAGTATAGGGGAATGCAGTGGAGTAGACCTGGCATAGTGATAGTAGATTGTAAACTCTTAGGGGCAGGAGCCATCTTCTTGTTTTTATGTTTGTACAGTGCCTAGTGCAATGGGGTGCTAGTTCATGGCTAGGGCCCCTGGGTGTTACGGTAATACATGTAATAATTAATACTAAATGCAGTATTTCCAACCCTGAATATTATAAACAAATCAATTAGTCTCCCCATCATGAAGATTAGGTCAAAAATCTCAAGAGTTTTAAAAATAATAGATGTACATTCTTATTGTATGTCTTTTGAGCATTTAGAGTTTCTGTTTTTAAGATTTTTCTCTGCAATCGTAAGAGCTGGAAAATTTTATTTGAAATGGAATGTTTAGGTGCTCATGTGTAATCCTGTGACTCCAGAAGCTGGGGCTTGAAGAAAATCACCAAATATTGTGAGACTTACAATGAAATCATGTGAGTTGGCAACACTGAGCCTCCAACAACATCCTCCCTGATGCGAGCTTAGATTTTTTGGCCTTTATGGTTGGTGTTGGTGTAACTCGTGCATCTTACATGGGAGAACAACCTTACATATAGCCTGTCCAGGGCTGAGAGAACACAGCTGTAACCTTCTTCTCAAGCTGCACTAGGTGCTCTACAGCTGAGGTTCTAGCTCATTATACATAAAGAACTGACATTGTCCATGCAGGCAAATTACTCTTGTGCATGCTTGCCGGACTGGATGCAAATGCAGCTTGGTGAACAGAAAGGAGTAGCATTTTCTGGAGCTAACAGCAAGTTGCTGGCAGTCTTCAGCAGTTATGGAGTTGTCAGTAGATTAACTCTTCCCTGGGCAGTAGATGTCACTGCAGCTAAGATAGAGTGCTTTATTATATTTCAAAGGAATACATCACCTAGAGAAGGGGTGGGGGAGGAGTAAGGGATGAGCATAAAAAGGTAGGTGGGGAGAAAAAAAAAAGCAGGTCCTGGTCATATAATTCTCCAACCTCTTCCTGAACCTTGGCTCTTCATTCTCTGCTGTCCTAAAAGCCTCATTTGCTGAGACAGATGAGACCACTCTGTTCAGCCATGAATATTTCAGGTATTAGTGCACTGACTTTCAACCACTTTGGGGCAGTAAGTTTTGAATTCCAGCAGGCACTTACATTTATAGCGTGACTCCAGATCTTTCTTGTAATGGCTTTGAGGAACAGTTGGTTAGCGTTAAGGAGAATGGTTGCCTCAGGAGAGAGGAAAAACTGTATCTGGGCTCTGTATTGTAATAGTTACTGCTTGGCTCTTCTGCTGTCTGTCCTGTAGCCCTCAAATCCCAGAACTCCTATTTGAAACTGAACCAAAGGAGGGTGAGTGCAAGCTTAGCTTCAAATCTTGGCTGAATTTGCAGCCCTGCTGAAAAGGTGCAGAAAACCTTTTTCTGATACATTTTAAGAGGCTAGAAAACAATTTTGGTGGATTCTTCTGGAGAGTTAACGTGCGTTATTTAAAGTTCTTTTACATTCCTGGCATCTTTTTAACAACTCAGTGCCTTTATTTGAGATGCATAAACTCCTTTCAAGACAGCAGACTATGGTACATCCAGTAGGAGGAGAAATTTGAGGTCATTAGCATTGAGAAGGGAGAAGCTCTGTGAAGACAGCATTTTACACAAAGGGCCCATCCTGAATTCGTCGCAGAGTTAGAACTCTTCCTGATGCCCACTGAGGTTTGGGTATGTGTATGTGCCAGGAATATAGAACTGGAATTCCAAAGGAATTGTGAATCCATAACACTGGTAAATAGTTACATGGCCAGGCAGTCCCATTGACTTCAGTGGAATTGTTTGTGTGAAATGGGCTTGCTCTGGTGATTAACTGCTCCCTACTGGGTGCAAGGGGTTCTCAATCTGGCCCTTTATTTTTAAGTGTGTGTGTGGGTAAAAATCCATCAAATCTCATCTTCTGACAAAAGATTTTATGAGCTCCCTGAACTCAGCATTTTTAATGACCTTTGAGAAGTATAGCACTTTTCTAAAAACAACCCACATACAGATAGGCTCATCTGTTTCAAGTAGTTTCACTTCTATCTAATATTTTCATTTCCCTTCTCACTCACTGCTTTTTTCAGACTACCTTTCTATATGAAGAGCTATTCTTCTTCAGCAGCCTCCTCTCACTTCTTCAGCGTGGTATTTATGATCTTGCTGTTTTAATGAGAGCACAATCAATAACTATGGAGAGGTGCTGAAGACATTACAAAGGAACTAACCCTTAACAAGTCAAATCCAGACGAGGTGCAAAATGAATAGACCAAAGGATTAAAGTATTTACAACAGAATATTAGAAACACATGCAGAATTAGTTCTCATGGTGTTAAATATTTTACTTTTTACAAGTCCATATTTAAAAACTCTTTCATCTTTGTTTTGTTTTGGGTATTACAATAAACCTGGGATTTTTCACAGTTACACAGGTATATTTTCACAGCTGTTTTAATCTGAAAAATTAATGTGCTTCTGGATATGTTGTTGGCAAAAGTTTTATAAAAGTGTGGTATGTAGGAGGATGGAAATCCTCAATATTACACGCATTGCTTGCTATTTGAAATTCACTGAATTCCCCCCACCCAACCCCTGCCATTTGCAATTCTTGTGCAAATTAATTTAGAAACTATTGGCCTCTTCATTAGAATCTGTTTTCTTATGAATTGAGCAGTCACAGTTTTAAAATTATTCATAAATTAGTAGTGAAATAGCTGTCATGAGGGGAAAAATTGCAATCGTTCTTTTGATTTTAATAATTTATTTGCATAAGAAAAAGATAAAATACATATGATTGACTTGCTTAAAAAAACCTTTCCATTTGCTAGTTTAATTACTGTATTTCTGATTATGTAGTTTAATGGGTGATTATAAAACTCTCAGTTTTTTTCTCTCAAACTATTTCTATCACTACCTAGCAATACTATGATACAAATAGTACAGTACATGTTAAGTATATTATATTGAGAGGTGTAATAAAGGTGTTTGGGTTATAATAACATGTACCCATTGATATAACGTAAAAGAGTCATAACTCTGACTAGTAAATAAAAAGAATAATGTTGGTGGCGAAACAAGAATATATGATAACAAGGGAAGGTAATATAGCACTGAGGCAGAAACAAAAGACCTTAACTAAAATGCTAGTTCGCCACTGTTTGCCTTGCAAAGACAGAGGCTGATTAAAAAAAAAAAGTCTGTGGATTAATGTGAACTTTAATACTGAAGCAGTGTGTGTTTACTGCTGGTGACCACAAGACATAAATCTTGCAAGCACAATGTACAATGCAAGGCAGCCCCCAGGTTTTTTTTCCCCCCGGTCTCAATGTGTGTGCAAGTGTGTGTTAAGTGCCGTTGAAAAATAGTGACCTTTAATAAAGGATCGTATCCTGAGACTATTTTCCCAGACACACAGTGACCTTTCAAACCAGACTGGGGTGAGGGGGTGTGGAGTTTGGACTTTGAACCGGCCAGTTCCCGCTGTGTTCTTCTGTTTGCCAGGCTACTTTTTATTGTGTCACAAGGGAGCATTCTGTATGCAAAGCAGGCTGAGCTGCCAGCCTGAACCTTTGCAAATCAATTTGTCTGTGAAGGCGAGTCCACTGGAGTGAAAGATGGTGTAGCAGGACAAACTGCACCTCTCTTTGTGACATCATCGCTTGTGGCACTCCTGTCACTCACATCAACCCTACAGGGCTATTGGAAATAGGAGGGTTTTTTAACCCTTCCGGGCCAACGTAATGTTAATGAAAAAGGGAGTTATTTACAGAGCACAATGCATGGCAGCGTTTTGTGTGTGTGTGTGTGTTTGTTTTTTATGTGGGTGTTTTCCTGCTTTGGACCATCTCATTTACATTAGCAGAATAGCTTGTTTTTACTGCTACAGTATCTATCTCTGGAATTACAGCATCAAAGATCTTTCTAAATCAGTGGCACATGGAAGCATGTATCTCTGAGCCAGGATGGTCCCAACTCTCCTATGTGCATTAAGAATAGAGAACTAGCATAATATGTGGAACACTGAGAGGTTTACATAAATGTAAACGTTTTCTAAGGGTTAATGTTACTGATTTCTCCAGGCTGCTCAGGCAGTCACAATTCTATATTAATCAGCATCTAAAAATGCCAGAAAAGAGAGAGAAATGCAATCTCTTTGGATCCCTAAATTTATACTTACATAGATGGCCCTCCAAAAGATATGGAAATCCTGCATTTTACATAAAGCACTAGCTAGATCAACTCCTATGTAAGCAATTAATCATTTTTATACATTTCAAAAAGATGGGGAGCAAAGTTTTACCTAGTAGAGTGTCTCTGTGCACAGCCCTGTGGGGGAGGTCCCAGACTCTTGACCTGCATGGTAAGATAGGTTGTAGTGTATCTTCTCACTATCAGTCACCCTGCTTCCTGCACATCAAATACCTTTCTTGAATTGACCTGTAAGACCCTCTCTTCCTTCATACATCTCCTCTAGACTAGAGCCTCTTATACCATGATGTGTATTAGAAAATAGTCAAATAATAATGGCTAAGTTGAGGGGCAGTGAGGGATAGTTGATATTTACTTTAAAATGTGATCATATGTTTTATTATTATTACTTGTGTTTATGGTAATTCCTAATGACCAGTCAAGATTGGGTCACCATTGTGTTAGGCACTGTTCAAACACAAGGTCCCTGGAAAGCAGAAAATACAATCTAAATGGTTGTATCCTTCTCTATTGCCCTTCATATGTTTTTTGACTTCTTAGGCCTATTTCCGTGAGGACTGAATCACATGTATAACTTGACTTCACTGAGGCTACTCACACACATATAAAATATACATGTGCAGGATCAGGACCTTTGATTGCAAACTCTTATAATTCGGGACATCACCTTGTATCACTCGTATCACCCCATCACTAATGGTGATGTACCTGTCAACCAAAAATTGCTCAGAGACTACCAAATTGATATGTGTTCTTAACATTAGGGCTACATATGGCGGGAAACTGGAGCATACTTACATCTTTCCCGTATTGCATATATGGACACGCACCAGATTAAAGATTGTTTTGTGGCTTCTGGGTTTACTGAATTTAATTAATTTGTATGTAGTTTCAGTTTCCTTCATACACATTATCACAAAACGCGTCACTGGGAGAGAAAATAAGAGAGCACTAGATACTGTACATACACGTTGTAAGGGGCAGGTCCTGCTTCAGAGACTTTATAATCTGAGTTTAAAACCAGATGGATTTTTGCAATAAATGGGAGTGTATTGGCTGACCATGATCTATCAATGTGATGCTGCCATGAAAAAGGCTAATGTGGTCCTACAATGCATCAGGCAAGGTATTTCCAGTAGAGACAGGTAAGTGTTAGTACCATTATACGAAGCACCAGTGAGGCCATGTACACACTAGCATCGCTATCGCGCACTCACCCTGTTGCGCGTTAAATGTTCCGTGGTTGTTGTTGCGCGATATCGCATACACACTCGGCATGCTATGACGGATCAAACAACCCCCCCCCTCAGTCCTCCAGCAAAACAAAGTGCACTCTGGGTACCTATCCCACAGTCCCCAATATCATTTCCCGTGGTGCATTGCGCTACCGACGCTACCCAGCAGTCGCCAATAGCAACGGGCGCTAATTTCGAACTGGAGCAACCGTCTTTCTGTCACTGCCTTTTAATAATCGCCATGGATTCAGCTGTGATCTTGAATGCTGCCTTCAGCATTGTGAACACAGCCCAGATTCTGTTGCAGTACGCCTTTGCCTCTGACTCAGAGCAGGACTCGGATGACTCCACTTCGGAGACTGACAGCCTTGAGAGCAGAACTGATATTCTGATCAGTTTTGCAGACCAGCTGCACAGCCTGAACCGCCGTGTTTGGTCCCGGCAGACAAGCACAGACTGGTGGGACCGAATCGTTCTCCAGCTGTGGGATGATGAGCAGTGGCTACAGAACTTCAGAATGCGCAAAGCCACATTTATGGAACTGTGCCGTGAGCTTGCCCCTGCCCTGCATCGCAAGGACACGCAGATGAGATCCGCCATCACAGTGGAGAAGCGTGTGGCTATTGCCCTGTGGAAACTGGCGACTCCGGACTGCTACCGCTCGGTCGCAAACCAGTTCGGTGTCGGACGGTCGACCGTTGGATTAGCACTGTCACAAGTGTGCAGAGCCATCAACCGTCTTTTGTTAAGGAGGACGGTGACCCTGGGGAACGTGAGGGAGATCATCGAGGGATTTCAGGACTTGGGCTTCCCGAACTGTGGGGGTGCAATGGATGGGACCCACATCCCTATTCTCGCGCCCGACCATCTCGCCAGCGAGTACATTAACCGGAAGGGATACTTTTCCATGGTTCTTCAGGCACTGGTGGACCATCGTGGTCGCTTTACGGACATAAATGCGGGTTGGTCAGGGAAGGTTCACGATGCCCGCATATTCAGGAATTCAGGACTGTTCAGAAGGCTACATTTGGGCATCTTTTTTCCAGATGAAAAACTGAATGTGCAGGGTGTAGAGATGCCCGTGGTTATCCTTGGGGACCCTGCCTACCCACTGATGCCATGGCTTATGAAGCCTTTTACCGGGAAGTTGGATCCTGCAAAGGAGCGTTTTAATTACAGGCTGAGCAGGTGCAGAATGGTTGTGGAGTGTGCCTTTGGCCGCTTAAAAGCGCGGTGGAGATCGCTTTATGGCAGGCTTGACCCGCATGAGGACAACATACCAGTTGTTATTTCCGCGTGTTGTGTCCTTCACAATATCTGTGAAAACAGGGGGGAGAGATTTATGAACTCGTGGACAAGGGAGGCTGAACGTCTGGAACATGCATTCCAGCAACCGGACACCAGGGGTATCCGGGGTGCACAGTTAAGGGCAGTGCACATCAGGGAGGCATTGAAAACCCATTTTTATGATGGGGTTTGAAGGACAGCATCGCCCTTTCTGTACTTCATGGTACACATATATTATTCTTAGATACAAAGGTTAAGGGAAATAGAGTTCTATTATTTTTTTATTCTTTCTCTACTGAAATTTAATCATTAGTGTTATACCGTAAATGACAATAAAAAAAGTCTGTGTTTCTTTAACAGTCTCCGAACTTTATTGAGAAAACAACAATGATAAAACAGCTGGAGGGGGGGTGTCTAAAGATGGGTGTAGGTGCGGGACTCCACGACATAAGTTGGGGGAGGGGTAGATGTAATATTATACCATGGGTGTCCATGGTGCTCTATGTACTGTTTTGGAGGTGAATGTTGTGTGGGTGGAGGGAAAGGCAGAGGAGGCTGTGGGGGGGGGGGGGCGCGAGCCTGGAGCAGACCAACCATGGTCTTCAGGAGGTTTGTCTGCTCGTGAAGGATGTCTATTAGTGCATCCTTCTGCCTCTCCCTCCTTGCGCTGGTCTCTCTCCTGTCCTGCCTGCACTGCCTCCTCCACTGCCTTGTCTCCCTAGCGGATGCCTCCTGGGAATCCATGAGCTCTTTGAAGATATCTTCCTTGCTCCTTCGAGGCCTCCGCCTTATCTTTTTCAGACGGTCCACAGCAGCTGTACATTGTCCATCGAAGGTCGTTCCTGCGTACATATGAAACATTGTAAATGCCGCTATTGTTCAAACCTTGGTATGGTGCAACGAAAGATGTTCTGCCTACACATTCCTCGCCTACTACAGTGAGTACATACTGGGGGGGGGGGGGGGTTATGACCATTGTCCAAAGCGAGGGACGGGTTGCTGTGAGTTGCTCCACGGGACAGTTGACTATTGCCACTGCTTGTTCTGATCCTGTGTCAGAGATGGCTGGAACAGAAGCTGACATGACACTGCTTAGAGTGCCTATGCAAGCGAGAATGCATCTTCTGCATGTGGCTGACTTCAAGCCGGGACCTTACGCTGCAGGACTGTGCGCTGCAATGCTTCCCGCGGCGGTGCTAGCGAGCATGAGAGGGAAATTCTCCATGAATGGGGGAGGGCAACGGCACGCTCTACCATCCAATTTTAAAAGAAGAATTTGGAAATATTTGGAGAGCACTTTCAGTGACTTAAGAGGGGACGAGTACTTGTCAATCGAGGCATTCATTGACGCTGTTTTTATGTAATGACAGTGTCCCCACGCCACATCTGTTACGCGCACAAAAGAAGACAGAAAAAAGGAGGACAGAACGCATTATCTTCCTGTACCCGCTAAGCTGTAGCTGATAGAATAGAAAGCACCGCAAGGCCAACTTACCGGAGCTGCCATTGGCTGATTCCTGGGACGGCGTGCCTAAGGAATCCGTGGAGCTGGTCTCTGGAGGGGTGGCGAATAACTCCTGGCTCCCCATTTCAGTGGCTCCGTCGTCACCGTCCTCGTCCTCTTCCCCCTCTGCATCCTCGTCCAGGACAGCATCCTCGCCTTCAGCTCCCTTGTCATTTTCAGACGATGTCGCAGAGGTGTCAACGGTCAAGGTCGGGGTGGCTGTGGGATCCCCTCCCAGGATCGCCTCCAACTCCTTGTAATAGCGGCATGTTGTTGGCGTGGAGCCAGAGCGCCGGTTAGCCTCTCTGGCTCTGTGGAAGGTTATCCTCAGATCCTTCACCTTGGCCCGGCATTGCAGAGTGTCTCTCTCATAGCCCTTCTCAGTCATGGACTGAGATATTTGGCCGAAAATGTCGAAATTCCACCGTCTGCCACGTAACTGTGACTGCACGGCGGACTCTCCCCAGATTCCTATCAAGTCCATCACCTCTGCTGTCGTCCAAGCCGGAGATCGTTTGCTGCGCCGCGAAGACATTGCGAACGGAGCAAACAGAGGCAGCAACACCGAAAAGCAAGCCAGAAGGGAGAGTGTGGAATTCAAAAATTCGCGGGACAGAAGGGGAGGTCGGGAAAAATGACGTCACGGCAATAGAGTACTGACGGGGGTGCAGAAGGGAGGGGATTGGAATTGTGGGCCATTTCCGGAATGTTCACATTGCGCGAGAAGCGTACACACACGGGCTGTCGCGCAATAGCTATTCCGCGTTAAGAGATACCACGCTCGTTTTGGTGGTTTACATCTTGCTCAACAAGACGGGTCTTAACGCGCAAAAACTGTAAGTACAGTGTGTACGCTCTGCTTCTTATTGCGCGATAAAGGGCTTTATCGCGCAATAACTTTGCAGTGTGTACAAGGCCTGAGACTTCATCTAGAATACTATGTACAATTCTGGTCCTCTATGTTTAAGAAAGATGAATTAAAACTGGAACAGGTGCAGAAAAGGGCTAGTAGGATGATCTGAGGAATGGAAAGCCTGCCTTATGAAAGGAGACTCAAAGAACTTGGCTTGCTTAGCCTAATCAAAAGAAGACTGAGGGGAGAGATGATTGTCCTCTATAAATACACCAGAGGAAAAAAATACCAGGGAGGGAGTTAAGACTCAATGTGGACACAAGAACAAATGGATATAAACTGGCTATCAACAAATTTGGGCTCAAAATTGGGTGAAGGTTGCTAAGTCTCAGAGAAATAAAATTGTGGAACCATCTTCCAAACGGAGTTTATGGAGGAGATGGTATGTTGGGACTGTCTACAATGGCATGTGACCCATCATTGACAACTAGCAGCAAAAATCCTCAATGGCTATAGATGTAGCTGGGTAGGGCTCTTGAATTATTACAGAGAATTCTTTCCCAGATATCTGCCTAGTGGGTCTTGTCCACATGCTCAGGATCTAACTGATCACCATATTTGGGATCAGGAAGGAATTTTCCCTCAGTCAAATTGGCAGAGACCTTAAGGGTCTTTTGCCTTCCTCTGCAGCCTGAGAAATGTGTCACTTGCGGATTTAAACTAGTGTAAATGGTGAATTCTCTGTAACTTGAGGTCTTTAAACCATCATTTGAGGATTTCAGTAACTCAGTCAGAGGTTAGCAGTCTATTATAGGAGTGGGTAGGTGAGGTTCTGTGAGCTGCAATGTGCAGGAAGTCAGAGTAGATGGTTATGATGGTCCTCTCCAGCCTTGAAAATCTGAGTTTGAGATTTTGTTCGCATCTCTTCAATTCTGGGTATACAAGTTCCACTGAAGTTAGTTGGTGTTTGATCCATGACACATAGAGCAAACTTTGGCCCCAACAGATCAGTTGTGAATTGTGTCTGGAAACTACTCAGAAGCTGGAGGAAGCAGACAATGGGGAAAATGCAGTGATGCTTCCATTTCTATTTTTTGGTGGTGGTGGTGGGAGAAATTAAATAATTTGGCTACAGGAATCTGGATTATTTAAATCTTAAAGAGTTTGTGTTTTATGAAAACCATGAAAAAGACTTTACAATAGTCATGATAGAATGTCATTATTGTCTGGATAAAGAGTTCAGCCACGGCAGGGCCAAGGTAAGGATGAGTTTTGTCAATGTTCTGGAGGTGCTGACAAGCAGATTTATGCACATGAGAGTGAGGAAAGGAAAAAGAAAACTTGAAGTCAAGGATGGCTCAAAGATTTTTGGCCTTGGGAGAAGATACGAGTCAAGGAGAGTGCTAATTGAGTCAGACACAGGGGATTTTATGTTTATTTTCAGGAATTTTAAATAATATAATAAATAGAGAAAAGAGGCTATCTCCTATGTTACAACAATGGAGTGTTTACATAGAGTTTACAGATAGCAAATACAGAGAATAATGGGTTGTGGAGAACTATATAGGGTTTAGACGTACCATATGAGGAATTATTGAGAGGCACAGGATCTGAATATTTTATGCAGGTCAGGCTTATTACTAAGGTTTTAATAGGTGAGCTAGAAAATTAGTCATCACCATCACCATGTTAATGTGTTTTACCATGAGAATTTTTTACTGTATTCTGGGAGCATCAATAAGGTTCTGCCACAGTCAGCTGCATTGAGTTTCCTTTAGTTACCTGACTAGCAGGCTTTCTTTCTATAGCGATTATATTTCTGATATTCTTTATCCAATCAGATGTGGAGGAAAATAGGCTACATTTCCATTGTAGAGTAATTTTACATTTGTCTAGAAATGCTGGCTTACAGTCCTCATCCCAGTCATCCTCTATTTATCTATGGGACAGGCAGGCGTTAAGTCTCAAGGGAATGTTCAATTTCACCATCCTGTTAATATGATCCATCTTTTGCCAAAATGTCCAGTATTACTGAACATTCCCCAAGTATACATATTGGAGAACCTGTAGATAACTGGGATTGTGGGCAGTATAAGTTTCCCTTGTCTTGACAAGCCGCAAGATTTTGTTGGGTAGTGTATGAACTGGGGAGTATTTATATGCAGTCATTCTGAGTTACGGCCCTGATTAAACAAGGCACTAATGAATGGACCCAGTTTCACTGAGATATTAAAACACATCTTTGAGTGAAATCAGTAACATTACTTGCATGCTTAAATACGTTGCTGAATCTGGGGCCATATATTAATCAAGTTGTAGAAGTACAGTGTTTGTGCCAGTCCCCTGTGTCTGTTTACCTTTGGGCCTGTTCATGGCATTATGAGAAGAGGCACAATAGGGCAGTGTCCATGCAGCCTTCTTCACTCTACCCCATGAACCTGTCTCAGCCTATATTTGTAGAGATCCCTCTAAGGATGAAAGCCAACATGCTCATTCAGTCCTTGGCCTCTCTTCTTTCTGCAATGATGCCAATTAGTCCTCTGATTGGGACACCTGTTCACTGGTATCGAAACAGAAAATAGTTTGGAAATTGGTGTTGAATAAATCTCCTTGAGACAGAGAAAGATTGGGTGTCCATGCTAGCTCTTTTGTGTTCATTAGGGGCTTTTGCCATCACTCATCACAAGCAGTGTTGATGTTTCTGGAGGTTGCCATGGTCATTCTTGTATGTCTCTACTCCTTTCTGTTTGGGTGATCTGTAAAGGGTGGTATTGTGCATCTATTCCTGGAGTTCGTTAATACAGAGCTCCACAGGATTTCATCTTGTCATCTCTTCAGTTCAGTGTGCCACTAAAAGGATTAGTAAGTGAATCTGGATGGCACTGTTTTCAGTATGCTAATGAAACAAGCTTTATTTTTCTGTCTCCTCCCATAAAAGTGTGGTGGATCAATTTATCCAGTTTCTAACAGAGAAGGGGTCATAGAGGAAGGGTATTTAGCTGAAACCCAAATGAAAAAAGAATGGTATAATGCTTGTAGGCTGAGGGAAGCGACCAATGGAAATTGTATAGAAATTGTCACTAGTTAGTGAGGCGTATCACACAATTGTTCTATTATTGGATCCACAACTTCCACTACATTCCCAGATAGCAGTATTTCTCAAAAGTACTTACAGTCTACACTTGACAAGCAGGGTGAATTCCTTCTTTTCTCGTGTGGACCATGCCACAGTTATCCACATCTTTTAGTTTATTGCACAGCACCCTAGAGGGGATTATATCTTAAAAGCATTCAGAATTACTATATAGGGCAGAATGTGGCAGTCAGTTTTTGAAGCAGGGTTTAAACCAGAGAGCACATTAGTGGAGTTGAATCAGAAAACTTGTTTTTTCCCTTGTGGAAAATTTCTATGAAAATGAGAAAAAAAGTCACTTTTCATCTAAATTTTTCATGGAAAATTTTGGCTTTTCAGTGAAAAACCAAAAGCTGAATTATTTTTCAGCCAAAACACAAAATATATTGGCCTCAAAATTCTGATTTAAAAGCAAACATTTTGACCTTGTCTATACTGAAAATACTGCATCAATCCCTATGGACTGATGCAGTGGTCAGTGTAGACCCACTTAGTCGATCCCAGAAGCATTCTTCCATCGACTCAGTAACTCCAAACCTCCAAGTCGAGTAACGCTGCGTCAATGGGAGAGCGCTTTAAGTTAACACAGCCGAGTGAAGTGTATCTTCCATTGACTTACTTCCGGATCTTCACTCCGCTGTGTCGACTGGCAATGCTGTCCTTTCAATGGGAGAGAGCTTCTGGGATTGATTTAGCAGGTCTATCGTGCGAATTGACACAGCATTTTCAGTGAAGATATGGCCTTAGATTGGGAAATTTCACCATGGTTCTTCATGGGAGTGGTAGTCTGGAGAAACATTCCTACATTCTTCTCTGCAAGCTTCCTGGCCAGACTAGATCGCCCATGAACAGGGATGAGTTTTGTTTTCTGATCTTCTAGTTCAGCCTGTTCAAAACTATACACAAGTTTCTAGTGGGAGATTTGCTGCTGAATTTGAAAGAACATTTCATAAACACTTTAATTCATTTTTTAAACTAAAGGTCTAACCAATGTACACTTCGACTGTATTTGATCATAACAACACAGCTTCTGTTGCCAGTAAGTCATGCACGGCAATTTCTTGGATTTAGAAGAAATGGGTCAGTGACATGGAATAGCCTTGTGACAGCCTATTCGTGCTGATGTACTTTGTATAGCCACTTCCAGCAGATGGAAAGCTGCTGTCTTCATGCTTTCAGCTTCTGTTGCCCTGCATACTTTTGGCCAGGAAGAATTGAGTTAATCTCAGTTCTCTCCAGCTCCAGTAAATGAAACTATGTTTGGGTAAGTGCAATAAACACAGTTCTCTGGCAATGGTATCTTAGAGGAGTTGAAAAAGACTCTGATGTTGAGCAGGATCTTATACACCAGCTGCTAAACTGAATGCTGTAAGTGGCATGTACGGGAAATAAAACGTTAATACAGACTTAGATTTTAATGTCTTTGGCCAAATTAAATATATTTATTGAAGGAAAACTAGGTGGAAAGAGATACAGGCACACTTGATGCTGAAGAAAGGCTGGCTTATACCTAATACATTGGAGTAATTGTTTAAGAACAGGTCAGCCATATGAACATTTTGACTGTATCCTGTAATATTGACAATGTCATTGAGACTGCTGGTGATCTCTTTAGTAAGTGCTGGTTGCACATCCTAACTCTCTTTGAGGGGCTACCTTTCACTAAGGTCAGTAGTTAAAGTATGATTTGGCGGGCCCCGGAACCCTCCAAATCTCTGGGCCCCCTTCCCGTATTGTCTGGGCCCTCTTCATGCATGTGCGGGCCCCAGCCCAGGTAGGCATTTGCAACCACTTCTCAGTACCACATGCATCGGTTATCGCTCCATAAAAATATTTATAATTTTATATGGCGTTTATGTCTATAGCAATTATTGTCACAAACTAGCAAACACTGCATAACACAATAAGTATTGTGATTAACAATGGTGGGGTGTAGGACCTGCCAGCAGCCAGGGCAGGGTGGAACATGCGTTCTGCTGGATTTTTCTATTTTTAGAAAAATCAGACCGGAACTCTGGTCCCTCTTATTTGTGGGCCCTGGAACTGTGTTCCAGTGCGTTCCCCCTTACTTTAACCCCTGACTAAGGTGCTCAGGATTATTTAGGATTTCAAAACACTTTTTAATAGAAAATGCTGTTCAGCTGGGCATCTTCCTTGTTCTGTTCCCTTTGGTCTCTCCCAGCAAGTATCTCTACATATACATCAACTTATTGGAGTGAAGATATCACCTTACTGTAAGTTAAATGTGAGTGGTGCAATGAGTCTCTTGCTTATTTCTCTGCTTCTCTTCTGGGCTAGATCAAGATCTCAGCTAGTCAATAAAGGAAGCTGTGTGGCATCTTGGAAGAGAGAGTCCTCAGGGGAATGCAGGTCATCAACTGCAGGGGAAAAGTAGAGTTGCCATGTGCAGCTGGTCCAGCTCAAGCCCAACTAGGAAATGGACCAGGGAAAAAAGAGAAGCAATCACTGCAGTACCTTGGAAGGGACCTGTGACTTGATTGTCACTGTGAAGATCTCCATGAAAATCCAACATGACTATCCACAGAAGGGGCAACAGAAATGAACCTCCAAGAAGCCGGTGTGACAAAGACTCCTTTAATAGCAGATACTGAAGTAAACATGGGAATCCACACAGTAGACTTGGCTGGAGAAATTTCAGTGGAACCCCTCCCCCTGCCTTTTTAAAATGCTATGTAAAAACAGGTTGATTTTGCTAGAATTTCATTTTGGAGAAAGGTGGAAAAAATAGTTCAGAAAACATAGAAACTTCCTGTTTTTAACAGGAACTGTTTCAATTTTTTATTTTGAAGTGACTTTTCATAGAGACTATTTTTATTTTGTATGCTATTATATATTATACCCAGTATAGTATACAAAATAAAGTGAAAACTGTTGAAACAAAATGTTTTGGCTGACCCAAACTGTCCCCCTCTTCCCCCCGATTTTTCCTTTATGGAGAATTTTGAAAGTTTGGGGTTTTGTTCTGATTCAGGGCAAAGCCAAATTTCAAAATGTCAGAATCCTCCATAAAACAGAACTTCTGTTCTCTGCATAACTCTACTCTAAGGCCCAGTGTTTGAAGCATCTACACTTGACATGGGCCTCACCAGGGAAGGTTGAGACTGGGGGGGGGGGGGGGGGGGGGGGGGGATGGACGACGGGTTAAAAAATCACATTGTTTTTCATTGTTCAAATTTTACAAATTTTGGAAGATGTAATAGGCCATTCCCCCAGTCTTCATTTCAGTGGGTATTGCCTGCGTAAGGACCGCAGGACCAGGAATGGGAGTGTTTTCATTGTTAAACAACTTTGGGGTGCCCTGCTGTTGACAGCATCTGGGACGCATCCTACAGTTGTGATATAGATTTCAGCATTATTTGGACTGAAGGGTGTCTCTGGCTTTAAGAAAAGTGTAACGAATTGCATAGATCAGAGTATATTAGTTATGTCCAGTTGTAGCTTGGGTTTATTCGCTGTAGAGCAAGGAGAAACTCTGTATCTAAAAGAGTTCTTCCTCCTCCCAAAGCCTTGCATGTGATCACTTGTCTTCTCCCAGCACTCTCCCCCATTCCCATATTCATCTTGGAGGTACATATATACCTGGCTTGTTATCTGCTTATCTTCACGTTTTATAATGTGAACAGCATAATATTTGTATTCTATGGAGCCAGTTTCCAGAGGAGTAGCTGTGTTAGTCTGTGTACAGCAAAAACAATAAGAGTCCAGTGGCATCTTAAAGACTAACAAATTTCTTTGGGCATAAGCTTTTGTGGGATCAAACCCACTTTGTCAGATGCATGAACTAACGCCTTTAAGGTGCCACAGGACTCTCGTTGTCTATTGAGCCAATGGAATTTCCGATTTTGTTACTGCTTTATGTTACCTCAGCCCCACTGTTCCTGCTGGCTGGTTTTACCCTTCAGACTCTGAATTTTTCTTTCATTCTTTTGCATATACTTATGTTCAATTAAAGTTAAGCACATGCTTATGTGCTGTCCTTAATCAAGACCTCATATTGCAGTGTTTCCTCCCAGTCACTAGTCTGCCTAACGTCACATTAAGCATTTCTCTGTATTCAATTCTTAATGATGGGTGTTTCCAAGAGCTGAATTCTAGTGGTAGATGGGATGGAATGATGTGGGAAAGAGGGGTTGCATGTATGAAACTGTATTTTAATTTGCTTTATAAATACTCACTTATATGAGGCTATGTTTTTATGCTCAAATCTACCAACCAGTTAAAAGGATAGGGTGTAGTGAGAAAATAATTGTGATCTCTGAGTTTAACTTTATGGTGACCTTTTTAAAAAGGAAAGAAATTAAAACTAGGGAATTGTGAGACAAATCACAAAGATTTTATTAAACAGTAAAAGTTCCAAAGATTATGTTAGTGTGAGTTTTGTGAAATGTTTCATATTTATTCAAATACAAACTCCAAACCAAAGTTATAAGGAAAAAGATTTGCTTGTTGGGCAGATGTTGTTAGTTTGAAGCAGTATACATTTCCAGTACAATTCTCAGAAACAGTGGCAAATCAGTTAAGGACTTGTTGCTACTTGAAACTGTGACTGTTTCTTTCTCTTTGTGGGGGGGGAAAAAACACATAAATGGCTCTTTCACCTCCACTGTCATCCCAGAGGAATACAATGGGTTAAAGCTGGCATTTATAGAAACAAGCGGAGTTATTAATATCCATTGTGCAGTTGAGAGAGTAAAAGTGAGGTTATCTGCAAATCAAAGAACAAAAATTAATTATTTGAAGGATTAAAGGATCCAATCCTCCCCCACCCCACAGAAATGATGCTTGGTAGAGAAAGGAAAGGTACTATAGCAGAGTCATTATGTTACCAGTTCAGAAGTCTCTCTCTCTCTCTCTCTCTCTCTCTCTCTCTCTCTCTGTTTAGAACTTCCTGGTTGGTCAGGCCTGGGCTTACAAAAGGGAACCGTTCATGTCCAGACACATTGCAAGCTTCTGGCAAAATAGCCCAAGCTCACAAAAATTTACACATTTCCTGGCACCCAGCCGAGCATACTAGTAGAACTTGGCTGGGATTTTCTTTCAGTTAGAAAAGCCATTTTTTGGCGGGAGTCAGGGTGGCAAGTTCCCTGTGCTGGGTCAGAGCAGCAGAAATAAATAACAGTTTGGGTACAGAGAGCAATTCCTATAATTATATCTGTCAGATGACTTATAATCAGCATATTTAGCACAGCCTGTTTTTCTCCAGTTTTTCTTTGTGTGCACTGGGTGTTGCTGACATTCATGTGAAATAGCATCTTGATAAAAATCTGATTGTTACTATGATGATGATATGGGCAACTTTAGAGGGGCGTTTATAGGCATATTTCCCAGCATGCCTTGCCATGCTCAGAAAGATCCATATTGACTTATGGATTTACATTTGGGGAGGCGAGAGTGGAGGTGTCATAGTCCAGAAACAAAAGGACTGGGGAAGCTCATCCTTTATGGTTTGCGACAAAGCTCTTCTGAAAGACAAGGTGTGGTTCTGAATTTTTGACACAGTATAAAGACCTTTCTCTCTCTTCTGCCTCCTTAAAGCAGGATGGAAAGTAGCCTCCTGCCAGTCAACAAACTGTGTGTCATTTCCTTCCCCCTGCAAGTCTCACTCTTTCCACAGCACAGACTTTCAAATTAACATTTTCAGTTCATTAAAAATATTTTTGAAAACATTTAGTTCTGTAAAACAGGAGCTCATCTGGAACTGGTCAAACTCATGGTGGAAATGAACAATATTAAAATCTCTTCATTTCAAAAGCACACTCTGAGCCCGGGAGCCTGCTTATTACTCATATCACGACAAAGCATACCCTTTTCGCTGCTGGAGTCCAGAAGGCTGTTAAAACTGATTTCTTCCCCCATCAACCTCAGAAAGTATCTAGGGGAACAAGACTGCCATTTTATTATTCGGATAAGTTTTTGATTGCTGTCTTTAGAACAAGGCTCGCCCCAACAAATGTGCCTTTTTGCTTCCATATCACTCCCACCCATTGCAATCTCCCCGAGGGTGTATTCTTGTCTTAGTCATTGGGGAGCTAGGGATGTAAATTCCCTTGGATTGGGGTGAGAATATAATAGTCCCCACCCCAGGGACACACACACTTCATGCCATCTAGTTTAGAACAACATGCCAGCACTTTATCTTGCCACCAAAGGAGCAGAGCAGGATCTCTGGCTGTATTCATAACATGTTGATGCTGTGGTGGGAGTTGGCTGTCTGGTATTTGGGATTCAATATGTGTAAGAGAAGGATTGAGCCCTAACTCTACTAGGGTGAAATTTTCAAAAATGCCCGAGTCTTCTTGGCTTTCATGAACCACCTCTCCTTCTGAGGTGAGTAGGAGCACGCTTTTGGGTCCCACGTAGGATTTCTGTGGAGGTGTAGATATAATAGACCGTAGCTCTGTCTCCACATATTGCTGTTCTTTGGGCTAATTTACTTAGAGATGCATCATGAATGTAATTTCTTTTAAAAGGAGAATATACGATCATAATGTACATTTAAATATCATCTTTCACATCCAAAAAGCCTAATGCCCTTCTGGTAACACCCAGAAATGGAAATAACTTTACCCTCTGCAGAAAGTCAGCCTTCACTGAGATGAAAAGTAGCAGTTGTTTAATAACACTGTACAGCAATGTGTAGGAATTAGTGGTGAGCTCAAGCTGCAAAGTTTGGAGTTGGAATTAGAGCCGAACTTCACCAAACTGCAGGGTGACAGAGGCCAGCTGCAGCATTCAAATCTGGACCCAAACCTTGCTAAAGTTGGCAGGCCAGGGAGTTAGATTTGGGATTTGGCTCAGACCTGTCTCTAGCAGGAAGGGAAGAATAACATATGCCAGGGTGGTCAAACTGTGGCTCATGAGTCACATGCAGGCCTTTTACAGTTAAAGTGCGGCTCACAGAGTCCCCATACCTCCCCATTTTCCATCTACCAGACTGTGGTGGGGATCTTGGAATTTCTGTCCTGTAACGGGGAGATGGGGCTAGAGGCTTCTGCCCAGTGGGGAAGGAGGATCTTTGGGGATCAATAAGTTTGGTGGGTCCTGCATATGTATAGGCTTGGCAGAATTCAATTTTTATTTTTTTTAAAAAATAATTTCACTGGGTAATAGTGATGTTTATTTTTAAGCTATTTTAAGAGGTATACATTTAAATGATTGTACCTTTGCAAGATTATGGGTTTCAAGCATTTTTTAAAAAAAAATTATTGATTTAAATTTTCAGAGTTGCAGGAAATTATGGCGGAAGGTCACCATTAATTACTTAATGAAAGCAGTTGTTGGGATTCAAAGAGTTAAAGCTCGATAGCTGATAAAATACAGCTTTTCAAGATCACATGTAAAAGTATACAAAGGAAATATCTGTAAATCAATCTCAGCATTTTTCTTACCTTGCCTATCTTTAAATTTTGATTATTATAGATTGAAATAGTTTTTCATCACCTTGTGTGGATGGTGAAATCGATATTTACAGGCATTTACTGAGGAAAAATTAATCTTTCCAAATTTACTTATGCAATTGAAACTGCAGAGTGGATTTTAGGTGGGTAGCATATACTTACATAGGATGAAATTCAGACAGGACACCAAGACTAAAGCCATTTCTCTCATGAAATGTACAAATGGATCTTTCATAATCACACTTTCTTTGGTTTTACATTTCATCTAAAAAAATGGTACCTGGATCACAGATTCAACACTGAAGCAAGGGGGAAGAGAGCCATCTACACAGTACGCAATCTCACTTCCTGAATGACTGTCTTGGATGTCTCATTTCTAAGCACCCAGAATGATTTAGTTTATAAGGACTCATGGCCGCACTGATTTTTGGGTGAATGTTACAATGGCCTTTTTTATGGGGCAAGGATTTTTGTATACTGCTTTCATTTAGTTTATATCTTTCATTTGTTGTGCATTTTGAAGGTGCTTATTACACTGCAGCTGGTAGGTGCAGTAGAAAAACAGCGTATTTTATTTATAATTATTAATAAATAATTATCATCATGTAGAGTGTACATTCTCAAACATTTTGGGGCAGGGACCATGTGTTTGTACAGCACCTAGCACAATGGGCCACTAATCCTGACTGCGCCCTAAGTTGCTACTGTAATATCATTCTGCTAGTATCTTTCTCTCTCTAATTAAGTTTTTATATTGAGCCCATTGCTGCAATGCCTAAGGTCCTCTTTACTAAGAATGTGGAACCCAAATTTGAAAAACTTACTGACATGGGTAGCTCACTTGTGTACTTGACTGCAAGGAGACTAATCAGTGGAGGTAGGGCTATGTATATGTGTAAAAGCTGGTTGGATATATTCCCTACCTTGCAAGCTCTGTGGGGCAGAAACCTCTCTCTATTCCCGCCCTCCCCTCCCCAATTCATCTGTCAGTTGACATGCACTATAGAAGTAATTAAGAATATGTCTTAGTAGTAACAGAGTATTATCCCTGTCACTTCCCTAGATACTGGCAGTGAACAAACAAACAGCAAAGAAGGAAAACCCACAGAGGGAGCTGCTCTCTCAAGTTTGAGTTGGAGAGAGATGGGGAAGTTAGGTCTAGACCAGACTTTCTTCCTGGGGGTTTATTACTTTTCTAATCCAGACACCAGTCTCGACCGTAGACACTTCTACGCACATGCAGAATGGAGGAAGCTGTCCCACTGTTCTTGTCCTTAAAAACAATTTCAGATATTGGAACAGCAGAGGGTGGGTTAAGGAATATTTAAATCACACTGGAAGACCATCAGTAGGGGCCGGGCTGGAGAGCCCTGACTGACAGTGATGAGCATTTACTTACTAAGGTTTATGTTGGATTAAATGCATGCGTAAATTCTCGCTACTATCATGGCTTCCCAGTCTGGCTCTAAATCTGCTGCTACCAATAAGAATATAACTGATACAGTTGGGAAAGTGCCCTTACCTTTCACCTCCTGGTTTCAAGTCCCCATTAGATATCAAATGAAAATCATTTTGGTAGTTACAAGACACCTTAGCTGTTCACCTGCTTACAATATGCATACATCTCCATCTATCTCAGGTGTTTCTAGTGCACCTATCTCTGTGATACTTAGGGGCTGAAGATACAGTCCACTCAGAGTAAAGTCAGAATAGCAGGGGATGGAGGCTGCTGTTCCAGATTTAGAACAAGGGGAAAATCTCATGGCTGAATGAAGCCCGAAACTTGGAGGAAAAACTGTTGCTACTCTCCACTGCTTGAGCCTCTGTGTGGGGTCTCCTCCAGGGAATTCTGTACATCCTTGTGCATTGTAAATCAGAGTTATGGCATGGTAGCTCCCTAGATTAGGATGTGGAGGTAATGACCAGTGAGATCTTGCATGGTATGGTTCTACTGGTACCAAAGCCCCATGGTGGTTTTGTATAGCAGGCCCCATCTGTTAGTACGACTTCCCGTGCCCTGCACTAGTAGGAATACAACTCATTTCCCTGCCCCACTTTTGCCAGCTACTTGTCTAAACTGGTGCTGAGACTTCTGTTCCACAGGCCCATGTCTTTTAAGCATGCCCTGTGGACTGAACAGTCCGTTTTCTTGGGCCCATGTCCTCCTCCTCAGGATGTGGCCCCAGGTGAGTACATGTCAAGTGACGAGTCTTGTTTGCTTTTTTTCTTCACAAGTGGATAAGTTTGCCCAGCTGAAACTGGAACTAAGAGCCACTGAGCAGGGGATTTTCTGCATCACTGAAACCAATCAGATAAAGCAGCACAAGCACGACAAATATCTTTTATATAGTAAAAATACATTGGGGGCCAAGCTAAAACAGTAAAAGCAATTGGCGCCAATTTTGGCACTGTGTCCAGAACAAACTGCTTCACATAGGTCTATGTACTATTTATGGTGCCTTCCCTTTGCTGGTCTCTGTGTGCATTTGCTGCGCGAGGGTGAGCTTTGAGTTTTATGGTGAAGGTGTGTTTGTCCCACAAGTTCAAGTGTCTAATTAGGTCTGACACAGCAGAGGCGTTTCCCTGACATTTATGCCACTGTCTTTCAATCTTTAGAAGCATTTAGTCTTGTGGGAGGTACAAGAAACAATGTCAGAAACAACATAAAGTTCTCCATTAGCCAGGACCCACAGGGGGAAAAAAAGGATGATTTTTATTAGGCACACTAAAAGTGAAAGCAGAAGGGTGGGGCTGGGTTTGTCGATCTTTGCTTGTAGGAAGAAATAAAATGGCTCATTTGCATTCTTAAGAACTGCATAGGAGGCAGAAGACACAATGAGTATCATAGAGAAGAAAGGCCATCAGTCGAACAAACTAATCACATGGTAATCAAAGGGGAGTTATGCAGTGCCTACTGAGAAGTACTTTAGAAGAAGTTCCAGCTAGGCACAGTACAGACCTTATCAAGTGACATCTTCAATAAATTACAGATTAAATACATAACACAAAGGAACATGTAGTAGAAGGGAAAATGACTTCAAGACATTCCTAAATTGTACATGCTCTGAAAACTGTGTTGCCATATAGTACTTTGGAATTACCCTTGAAGAAGAAACTTCACAGACTTGTCACCATTCAGACTGGCCTTAAAACCACAAACGCATGCATGGGCTTCGTTTTCCTGTGCGCACGCACTCTTTGCTGCAGGAATGTTCTAAGTGCATTGTCCACAGGGTAGTGGCGCTTGAAAATTTTGTTCATGTGGCTATTCAGAGAAAGTGAAAAAATACTGAACATAATTGAGCCAAAGGCGGAAATCAACTCATTGGGATTGGAACTAGAACACTAATTAAAAGTCTCCTCTTCCCCATTCTGATTTGATAGATGCAATGAGAAACCAATACATCACAATGTACTGGAATATGACTAAAAAGCATTCCGAATAATAACAGTTTAATAGAAATGTGACTCAGTAATTATACTTGTGTAGCACTTCTCATCTTTAATGTACTGTACAAACATTCACTAATTAAGCCTCACAGCACCCCGTGAGGTAAGCACGTGAGTTTTGTGATCCACATTTTTACAGATGAACTAACTGTAATCAGGTTGCAAATAAAAATGAAACAAAGTTATTTGCAATAAACAGGCAATGTACCAGGTTACAAAGGCAGATGGGAGCAAAGTCTGCAAACCCTCAGACAATTAATACTAAGCTATAAAACATGCAAACTCAAGTTGATAATAATAATAAAACTCAGATGAAACAAATATGTTTTGAGCCTAGGTGTGTTTGTCAATGATTTAAACTAAACGACTGAATCATTCTCTGGTGTAACTCCATTGACTTCAATGAAAGGACACCACAGAGAAAGTTGGCCTTAGGGAATAATTCCTTCTGCGGACAGAGGGAAATGAGAGAGACTGAAGAGAGGATCTGAATTAAGGCCTGTATTTGCAACAGTAACTCGTGATTTTGGGTGTACAACTTGGGACTCCTTAAAGAGGCTCAGTTTTCAGAGAATAGACACACTGCCTCTTTTAAGGAAGTTGGGCAAGCCAAACATTGAGGCACCCAAGTTGGCTAGTTTAAAAGATGTAGATAGAAGTCACAAAATATGTATGGATAAAGCGGGAATGGGATATGTAATGGTATCTGCATACTTGTCAGGAATATTGCCAAACTTAGGTGGAGGTAAACTCCTGTCACTGTAGGAACCTCCACCTTCAAGGAACAGCATATCTAGGAGTGACATCTTAGCATCACACACAAGTATGAATAACAGCCATGAATCGGATAGACTGGTCTGGTGCCGGCATTATTTGTTTCTCCTGCTCCTTAATATGTCTATATGTATTGTCACGGAGGGTGGGGCAGTCCTAGTCAAACAAGCAGCACGCAGCTGCAGCTGCAGTCTTTCCAGCTTTAGAAAATCAGTTATTCCGATCAAAACGTTCTAGCTATTCATGCCTTAACTATATTTTAAAATAAATCATTACTTTCAGTTGATTTAGGAAAGGCCCTTGTGTTTAAAAATTAATTGCTGGCAAAATTTCATTGTAAAAGAGGCAAATCAGGGTTTGAGGAACCTGACATAAACATCTGTTGCTTCTGCTTTTTTTAATTCTCTTTTCTGACTTAGAAAAAATAAAGGCCTACACATTACTTATGCGTTTGAAAGCAAAGAAAGCAACCCCATCCCCATAAACTGATAGCTGAGTTTTGTGGTTCAGTTATGAATCCTTGGGAATAGAAAGAATAGAGAGATCCTAATGAGAGCTCTGACACAACCTTAACTGCAGTATAATGTTGCAAATACATTGTTATTGTAATAGCAATCCTCCTTTATAACAGACTCAGTGCTTGACCCAGACCTATAGCTTTCACTTTCTTCTTCAGCTATCACTGAGCTTTGTCACCCTTTTCCACAAACCAGGCTGCTGGGGGAAAACATTGTGATTTGATTGGTGCAGATAGTTGCAACTCTGTTTGATTCTTTCATTTTTGATTGGCCTAATAACAGCTGCTCTTCCTTGCAGGGGAAGAGTTGGCATGAACTGTAAGTTGTTTTAGGTTTCTATGGAATTCTTATTAGCGTAATTGCTTGTTTACTTAAGCTGGCAAAGACTGGAATAATTTGTGATGGTCAAACCTTGGAAAGTTCAGAGTTCAGGTCTGATAAGATAAACATGTATGAGTCTGGATGTGAATCCAAAGCCCTTGGTCTTCAGAATCAGGCTGGCATCAGTGTTATCAAGTCTTGTAATAGTTGCTGTTTTTCTTAAAGCCCAAGCTCCTACAGTCTTGTTACATGAGAATCTGCCTATTTTTATTTTAAATGAAGTAGCTAGCCCTCATGGCTGTAGAGTAAAGCTTGGAAAACTTAATCACAGGAATGCAAAAACCAAAAGATACCCCCCCCCCTTTTATTTTCTAAAAATCAGGAATTTTAAATGAATCTCATAATTTTTTAGTTCTGAATGGTTTTTGAACTCTTGGGGTTTCCAACTCTGAAACCTCTCTCACAATTTCCAGAAAACAGAGCTATAAAGTTAGGTACAGAACACGTTAGGAAATCGTCAACTGAGCAAAGCACATAAATACTTCATTAGATTCACTCAGCTGCTTAAAGCTAAGCATGATCTTAAGTGTTTGTTGTGTCAGGGCCTTTTTAGATGCCCACATATTACTTTCAGAGCTTAACTTCAGGTTTCTGTTGTTTGAAAGTCTTGATCTTTCTAAAATGCTCTTACATAAGATTAAAAATATAGCTATTGTGATGGTGGAAGTCAGTAGGTGGTAAGTTGCATATAATTTTACAAGGTCTTAGTTTACACGGTTTCTCAGTTTTTCTTAGAGCACCATTCTGTCTTTGAAGAAATGCTTATGGGTGTGTCTACACTTGTAAATTAAGTCTACTTAAGCTTGGCTTAAGTCGACTTAATGTGCCCTGTGTCTACACTACACTAAGTCGACTTAAAAGTGCAAGTGTAGACATAGCCTATGTTGGTGTCAGTTTTTGTGGTGATGTTTCTTTTTGAAGGAGCTGTTGCAAGCAGCAGATGGTTAACTTTCTGCCTTAATCTAACTGGGATTTATTCTCGGGGCAGAATTGCTCCCTGGGAACAAAACATAGGTGTTTTGGTCAACATTCCTGAAAGAGGGGATTCCCTGCTTGCTATTTATGATGGCCACTGTTGAAGGAATGGTGTAAATAAAATAAGTTGTAATAAGACAATATCCAAACTCCACATGACTAATTTCTCCTCCAGCAGAAAACTGACCTATTGAGCCCTGAAAATGCTACTGCTCATTTTAGGGGTGAAAGTATTATTCCCATTTCATGGTTGAGGCCTCTGGTACTTATGCACATGACTATCTTTAAGCATGATGCCACTGCAATGATTCCTGTGCTTAAAGGGTAAACGTGCTCAAGCCTTTGCTGTATCTCAACTGATCGTAATTCTTAGAATACCTTCTCCACAGTGAGTACCTGCAACTGCAAAGTCGAATTTTTGCTTTCCATCAATATTCTGTAATGATTGCCTAAATTTGCTGTTCCTCTGTAGATAGATTCATGCTTGTAAAATCATTAGCTGGAAAGTGAACACAAAAGGGGCCATCAAGACAATCAAAGTCAATTCATTAAAGTTTGTGTTAATATTTGGGGAAATTTGTTTTGCCTCCATCCAAAACATGAACTTTTTATTTTTTACAAATTAATAACAGATGTTAAATGTAAAAGTACAGTTGTCAGTGTCTGTTTTTCTGTTTCTCAGAAGCTCTTTGAAATCCTCTCTCCTCCTCATCCAATTTATTAAAATTGCTTTTTATAGCTTCCCACTTGCCTCTCTTTTTCCTGTATGTATTCTGATAAAATAAGTGCTAACAAGTGCAAGCAGGGCTTCTTCCACACACCATTTACTTTCCTCTTTTTTCTACATTTTGATAGTTTGGGAAACAAATTGAAAGCATTTAAATTAGTTTAATCTACATTCGCTCATTCAAACTTCTACCAGCCTTAGGTTTTTTTTAATTGCTTAAAAGTACAATTATTATTATTTATTATTATTTATTTACTATTTATTTGTTTCACAGTAGTATCTATTCTCTTTGGATCTACTCATGTGAGTAACTGCTCACCAGTGAAAGCAATGGGTTCATGATAAAACAAACAAGGAGTGCCGTGGCACTTTTAAAGGCTAACACATTTATTTAACGCATAAGCTTCCGTGGGCACAATGTGGCCTTTACCATATTCCTGTTATTTCCATGCTAGCACCTTATTGTTGCTATTAACTGTTCTCTATTTATATTACAGTAGCATGTAATAAGTTCACTTAATAAGTGAACGTCACTGTCTCAGAGCGTGTATAATCTATAAAGACAAAACAGTTTTCCTATTTTACAAATTGGGGAATCATGACATAGAGAGATTAAAGGTATGTCTATACAGTATGCAACATCAAGCCTTCCAGCCTGGGTTGACAGATTTGAGTTAGCAGGGCTCCTGCTATCAATCTAAAAATAGTTTTATAGCTAGTGCGTTGAGGTTGGCTTTGGACTGGAGCTCAGCCTGGTTACTTTGAAAATTTGGCCCAGTGTATCTAACAGTTGCACTCTAGTAAATTCTACAAATCTGACTCCTGCTGGTGAGCACTTACCCACATACCTAGTTCCACAGGCTTCCGTGAAGCTGCTTGTGTGAGAAAGCAATAAACAGTGTCAGGAAGGTTTGAAGGCAATGCGTACCGAAGGCCTGATTTCGAACTCTCTAGCATCGATTTTACACTGGTGTAATAATGCCATTGACTGCAGTGGATTTAATCGTGGTTTACTGTATGCGACCTGCGACAGCAGCAACATAAGCTTTAATAAGCTTCCCTGCCAGAACGGTCAGAGTAAATTTACAGCATTTATGGCAAAGATTTTTTTAATCCAATATGGAGGTTGCATATGGTCCTCAGCTATCAGCATTTGGTCCAGTGGCTACTGAATGCCTCCGTACCAGTCCTGAGCACCCTCAACTAGTACTGAAATCAGTCTCATCTTATGTTAATGTAGATAATATGCAGTGCATACAGCATCGTGCCAGAAGTATATAGCATCTCAGAATCAGGCCCCCTCATACAGACTCAGGTTTGAGAGCATTAGCTTTGGCTTAAATAATATAACTGTTATGGGGGAGAACAAACAAGGAGTCCTGTGGCACTTTTAAAGACTAACAAATGTATTTATCACATGAGCTTTTGTGGGAGAAAATCCCACTTCGTCAGACACTTTGAAGTCTCACCATAGGCTACCCCTCTCTCTTGGGTAGCCCTTATACAGGCCGTCAATAAACATCCTTCGAAATAATCCATTCTTCTGGCAAGCTAGCAAATACAAACAAGTGCTCTGCAAACCACACAATGCCCTGTTGTTTAACTTAGGGCAGGTTTGGGTACTTGAAGCAGAGAGAAAGTCACATAGCTCCATTAGGAACAACACAGGGTTTTTGACACTGCTTTCTTTAGTTCTCTTTTCTTATCCTTAATCGTCTGATTTCTGTTTATTTCCCTGCCCTAATTTGTTCCCACTTTGAATATCTCAATTCACTTTAATTAAGCTCTTCCTTGGCAATGTCTTAAGAAAAAAGGCTTTGAGGTAAAGTGTCTTTCTGTATAATCAAAGAGGGTGGGAACCAGAGAGGTGAGGTTAGAAAGGTTCTTGCCAAGAGCTGCAGTTAAAAGAAAGATGAACCGTCCTATGGCCTCAGGACACCAGCATAGTTGTTCCACAACTTGCGTGCCTTTTACCTCTCTTTGTAGGAAAGCACACTTCCAGGTGGAATTTCCTAAGCACTTACAGCTCCAGAACTGCCATGTCTAAGTACTTTAAAACCAGAATTAAGCCTACTGTCTGAGGAAATTTATTTTATTGACATTTAATTCACTATCTTTGATAAGTTGCTACATTTGGGTTCTGATCTCATAAGGTGCTGAGGGCCCTCAACTTCCATGGGCTTCCATTGACTCATTAACCACTGAGATCAATGAGCATCCAGGAAGGTCAGCACCTAGCAGGAGGTGGTCAGCGTCTCACAGCACCTTAGAAATGGGAGATGAGCTCATGCTGTCAAGTCCAGTGCTAGCTCTGAATCCAGACTTGGCCAAAACGTAGGGATGTGTGGATGTGTTGCCCACTGTAAGGACAAGGTCCATCTATATTGTTCACATCTATATTTGAATTTATCTACCATGTAAGGTTTTATACAGCCAAAGCCAGGCCCACCCTCACAGGGGGACATATAAGAGAGGCCGCAGTAAGCTTCCATTGAAGTGCCTACTTGAAACTTTAGCTACAGGAAGGGGGTGTTACTTTGACCGCTGAAAATTCACCTTTCTAAATTCACCTACAAGTTAAATGTTAGAACCCATGCTATCATACTAGAGATGAAATACTAATTGAGATAATTAGCCAGAGAGATAACGCCCTTTCCATAAGGTGGGGAAATACCAAAAGACAAAAGAAAAACTGCCAACTGAAGTGAAATTTTCTTTCAACATTCAGTACCAAATCTTGTATGTCAGGTAATGAAGGGCACAGACTCACATCTGGTCAAGTTGTTACTCCATTAGTCATAAAGATTTAATTATGATCTCTTATTTGACTGGAGACTGTAAAAGGAGACTTGATGTTAGTATTTATTGTATTTCCCCCCTTGTCTAGTAAAAGGACGACCAATTTTGAATGATGATAATAGCTGTACTCTTGGTTAAGGATTAACCTCCCTGAAATTTTCAGGCCCACTAATTTGTGGTTACTCCAGTGTTAGAATGGACTTGGTGGTGGTGGCCTTTAGATTGACAATGCAGTAAAAGTTTAAAGCTGCAACTGCTTCAGAGCCGAAGAAAGAGAGAAGATTGAAACCTAAAGGTTAGGATGAAATGCACTTTACTGTTATCTATGAGAACAAATGAGTTAAAAAAATTTCAAATACCAGAATACCCTACAGGGAGGAGATATAACTATTAAAGGGCTGTTATAGCTGCAATAAATGTAGGAACAATAAAAATAAATTGATGAAGTAAATGTCAGTGCTGTTCCCCTGAGCTGCCCCCACACCTTTGTCCAAAAGTAGAACATCTCCAATTACAGAGGGTGGAATCAGCCTTCAATGACGATATGACAAGGACAGAACATAGAACACTGGCTCAGAGAATACAATTATGCACAGCCTTGAAAAATTGTATCATAGTACAATGTATGGAAGAAATCAATTAATGATGCAGAGCCTCCACTTCTGTCTAATAATCCTGTAAAAGAAGAATAAAAAACCTGTGTGCATCAAAAAGGGAAAGGGAAAAAAAGATGACCCATAAGTGGAAGTCTGCATAATACTAGGGGGTCAAGATTTGCACAGATTACAGCATCTGAAACATTCTTCTTTCCCAGTGTTATTTTAAAAAACACTGATTTTAAAGAAAAAAAGATATTTAAATGAAATCTACTTCTTCACTGGTTAAATAGCCCAGTTAAAGAGAGATTTCTTTGATGAAAAGACCACAGGCAAGAAAAGGAGACTGTTCCAATCCAAAGCCAAGAGCTGAAAAGTAAAGGCAAAATTTAGGAGTAAACACAGTAGACTGTAGAAGACAATTTATCTTGTGCAATTTACAACAGGTGCTAAACATTACGAAAACTAGAGCTATTAAGCAATCAAATTAAGCTGTAATTAACATAAGAAAACTGTACAGGAATTCTAATTAATTCATATCTGAACATGTCCGTGATATCTTCCAACAGCTCTACTTTGCAAAAAGCCTCCACCCCTTTAACAAAACCCACATAGTCTACAAACCAAAATAACCTTCAGAGTGCACAGGAAATTACAAATATTGGTGGTTTAGAGCAATTCCCTATATTGATCAAACTCTTTATGTTGCCTTAATATAGAGTACTTTCATTTGGTGGGCCATACTTTGAGAGGGTAGGAAGAAAAGATTCCTTTTTCATTTGGTGATTCGATTCAGGTAAGTCTTAAAAAGTTTGATGAGGTCTTCTGCCTCTGCATCCTCCCTACGCCATGGTTTTTCAGTATTCTTCAGTC
The DNA here is from genome assembly GCA_007922175.1 of Pelusios castaneus. Lineage (NCBI taxonomy): Eukaryota > Metazoa > Chordata > Testudines > Pelomedusidae > Pelusios > Pelusios castaneus. The sequence goes on from ML685758.1 coordinate 14,706,186, forward strand.
TCGTCACATGCTTCTCCCTATCACAATGCCCATCTTCAGTCATGCATCTCTTCTTTCCTGGTGCAATCACATCTCTGGGAAATCCATTTTTGGATTCTTCCCCAACTATGCTTGTCTTTCTTCCCATAATCTTCAGCTTCCCTCTCTCTGACCCTCTTTACATGCCTCTGTGTTTGTAGCTCATGGAAATTTCAGGATATAATGATATTTAAAAAAAAAAAGAAAAAGTAAACCTAGCTAAGACTGCTGTATCTGCTGAGACTCTGTGATTGAGTTTTGCAATTCTCCTCAAAGGCAGGGAGGATCTTTCAGATTGTCTAAGAGTTGGAGAAAGGTACTTGATCTAAGTGATCTGAATCTTAAAGCAGTTTGGATTTCATCTTACTTTCCAAGTTGTTATTATATTCTATTTACTTATCCCTGTTTCCCTATAGGATACAGGAAGCATAGCACCTTCTTGTGCATAAACTGTTCAGGATACGTGCAGTGTTGGGAAGAATTAGTGGATAGACCAGATTAGTGATAGCCAGGAACTCTTGAGTTATAATCCCAGCTCTGCCAACAACCCAAGGTGTGGATTTGAACAACTCACTTAAAACATCTGGGGCAACTTCTGCTGTCATTTACTCCAGTGTACAATGACTCTCAGAAGTCAATGAAATTACTTTAGATTTATGTTAGTGTGCTGAAAGAAGAATTTGACCTTCCTCCCCACTCTCTGTGGATAAGCATCCCCAAAAGGAGATGTTGATAATAGAAGAGTGCTGTGAGGACCAATTAGTTAATGACTGTGTAGCATTTTGAAGGACTAAGTATTAGTACTACTACCATACTGTCTCTCAGGGAGGATTTGTTATTTCTACAAGATTAACTATAAATCCAATAAAAAAGAATGCAGTCTCTGAAATTGTGGTGAGATAATTATTGTAACGATGGAATTAGTGTAGTGTCATTCCAACAATTTACCATTTTAATTATTACTTTGTAATTGTATATAAATACCATTTAAAAAACCTCTAGCTTTCTTTTGACTTGGTTACATTACCTTTTTAACTGCTTAGCTGACTTGTCCTACCCCCATATTGTTGTTGTTCGGCTATGGTGTTCTTGCCGATGGTTCAGGCCTGTAGATCATGGGAAAAACAAATGCTTTTCAATGCATTTCATGTTTATGTTGTATTTTCATTTTATACTTAGCGTGTTGCAGTTGCAAATCCAGATCCGCAAGTTATTTTAAGTAACTGGTATATCTCCATTTGACAGCGGCTTAGACCTGTCCTGAGAAGTGACAAGATGCAGTGCAAGCCATACTTTCCCTTCTGAAAGCATTAGCACCAAAACCCTCCCCGCCTCAGCCTGCGGGAACAGAATAACTGTCCTAGCAGGGCCCAGGTCGGCAACTCTGAGACTTCCTGGGCCATTGAAATGGGCCCTTGATTGCAAGGCCTAGGATTTACTTTGGATCTGTGTTCCCCACACCTACCTCAAACAGCTCTCCTTTGTCCCTAAGTGGGTTCAGTCCTACTGAAGGAAAGGATGAGATACAGAAATGAGTCCTGTCAAGAGGATGGAAAATGGAGTATACATTTCCCAACTCCAACAGACTCAAGCTGTTATTGTGCCGAGATCTCTGTTGCCACTATCACACTAGCATTTCCCTCGTCTGCTTCTGAAGAGATAGGTGGGACCATCATGTCCCAGGGGTCCTTGGTGGCTCAGTGTGTGGCAACGTTCTCTATTAGGGGCCCCAGTGCTGAGTTTGATCATTATCCTTTGTGTCCTATGGAAGAAGCCTACCGAACTCTCTGCTCAACCCTTGGGCTGGCCCAATTAGACACATTCAAATCTTTCAATAAATTCTCATATGTTTAATATCTCTAATGAAAGCTTTTGCTACAATGCATCCCAAGACGTGCAACAGCTCCTAAGAGCCTTTCTTCTACACCCTTCACTAAACACTGAAATATGTCCTTACAGCTCAACAGAATTCTTGGTAGAAGCATAGCAAGTTTTATAAGTGGATGGGGAGAAACACATGGATTAACATTTCAGCTCCTTTTGTCTTTGGAGTCTGACTTACTGATTCTGAGGAAGGCAAATCAATCTAATCCACCAGCATTTCTGAAGCACCTATCACTGGAGTGCCTCGTTGCTGGAGATCAGTTATAAAAAAGCCACCAGGATTGTAGTTGCTGTTGAATGCACTGTTGTTTCCTTCTTGTCACGGTATCTTTGGCGAAGAGGCGGGACGTATAGTAGGAGTTGAGGAAGGCCAGAGTGAGTGTTCTATTTTTTTTAAGGGTGTTCAACGCTGCAGAGAAGATATTAACTCCTGCCACCTCTAGTTTATACCTTGACTATGTTAGTTCTAGTAGGTTGGAAGAACACAGCTCCAATGGAGGGTTGCATTTGTTTCTTTGCACTTATAATATAACTTGCTAAAGAGCAAGCACCATTTGGAGAAAGTGGACTCCATTCCAGTTGTATAGTTAATGATTCCCTTTAAAACTGCTAGGATAGGAAATTCTGAATAACAGTTCAATATCAGTCAGCTAGTCAGTCAGAGATAGTGAGCAGACCAAGGAGCAAGTGGGCAAGAAATAAGAGGGTAATACTTTAGAAATGACATTGGAAGTGACCATCAGGAATAGTGTGGTGCAACAATGTTCTGGCAGACAGGATGTAGCATGGTGAGTTGATAGCACAAAGGTACTCAGCGCCTTCAACTCCCACTGAACTTGGGACTAGAGGGTGTTGGGAAGCTGATAGGATCCATCTCAGAAAGCCCCTGAGAGGAGACAGAATGCAGAGAAAGGAGAGCAAATTGGCATCAGAGAGATCTTAAAAGAGGTCCTGACAAGAGAAGCCTCCTGTCAAGGAGTTTTGCCAAGGGGTTCAGCCCTGCAAGATCTGCCCAGCCAAGATGCAGAGCATATGAAGGTGTTTTACATTGTAATTTTCCATGCTGCCAGATATAAATGTATCAGCTTAGAATTAGAATGTTTAATTGCATTCTGAATAATTTCTAGACCCGTCTCCTTTTCTTTGGCTTGCTGTCAAGCTCATACATAAACAGCCTACTCGAAGCTTGAGAACACTAGCTCTCAAGGTTTCTGCCATTCACCTGGCAAACTTGCTCTTAAGAACGAACCTCTGTGCGTCCCTAATGATGGTCCTGAAGAGTGAACCTGAAGAAAACACTGAAGAGTCCAGCCTCTCATTGATGTGTGGTGAATTTCAGTGGGTAGCTTGCATTAATGCTAATGAAGCAAAATTGGAACCCAGTCTGGAGCCAGCTGGAAATGTGAAGTTTTGCATGAATGGGAAGGCTCCAACTGAGCTGCTGAAATGAAACATTTTGTTCAGAACTAGCTCACACTGTCAGAAATCATAATCTCATTCAGAATTGGGTTGTTATTTTGAGAGAAAGGGTGTTAGTGTGACTTGGGACTGACTGCACCAGTGACAGGTATAACTGGAAGTAGCAGAGGAAGAGAGGAGGACAGTGAGGTTATGGATTATGCACTTTCAAATGCTTCTTTTCATTCCAAAACGGTGAAAAGTCTGAAACACAAGCAGTCCCTAAAAGGCAGCTTGTTTTAGTTCCCAGAATATCTCCATGTCCCTGCTGACATGATCCCCTTTTCCATTCTTTTGCAGTTAGGATTATTTGTCAAGAAAGGAAAAGAGTAAAGGGGGTGTGTGGGGAATGGAGGAGGGATATGTTAGATGACAGGTGCAGTATGACAGAAGGCATGGATACAGGAGTGGGAGAAGATCATGAAGGAGGTGGTTAGTTGTGGAACTTGAGCGGAGCACAGGGGACAAAGCCAGGCAGGGGGTAGGGGGAAGGGAAGATAGTTCCTTGCTAGACATCTGCTTGTGCTAGATGCACTCCTCTCATTTATAAGCAATTTTTTTTTGAAACAGTGAGGCTGAACCTTTAAATTATACTTAGATAGTTCAGATAAAAGCCTAGACTGTCATTTTAGATACAGTCCTGAGCAAGAGGTGGTGGATGAGCTGCACCAACTCAAGTGTAACTCTAGGAGGCATTATGTCTCAGAGAAACACTTCTGAGTCACAGTTCCAGCCCTGCTTCCTTCTTGCTCCTGGGGATTAGTGATTTGCTGCTGGCCCATTCGTACAGCAGGTTGTGACACTTCCAACACCAACACAGCTGTGCTGGTCAGTGTTTGGAAAGGTGGAACCAGGGCTATTCATCCCCTAGCCTGCTGAGCATTCTTTAGCTGCTTACTCTGGGGGTGGAGAAAATGAGTAGACTCGTAGCCCCACTTTCTCTTGAGTGTCAGGACCCAAGTTCTGAGTGACTGATCTAGGGTTAAAAGGGAGAGGTCTCATTTCTGTGCATAGGCATGCCATCCAAATCAGAATGTAGCCCTTAATGAACACTTATGTTTTACAGGGATACTGCAGAATCAAAACCCTCTGGATTATGAATCATGAAGGAGTCCAGTGTAACCTCCCCATACTTTGTGTCCCACTCAGAACTATCAAATTTCTGCTCTTAAGTGCTTCTTGTTTTCCCCAACAGCCCACTGAGAACCAATACAAATGTTCATGTGTCCAAAGAGCCAATATTTGTTGACACTTGTGCACTGAAATAACACACCAATTAAACACAAACTGCTTGATTGTAGGGATTTGAACTAGAATGGGTTTATTGAGCATTAGACTCAGACTGTGGGGTTTCGTATTTTGCATCTTATAAGGCTGTTGCTGGCAGTAGATACATCCCTTACCATTGATACTGTGTTTCCTTTCAGCTCAGTGTTGTAAGATGGCCACAAAAATGATGCTCCCATTCTAAATTCATATCTGCCATCCCCCACTGATGGAAGTTCTACCATATTTTAGTGACAGTGATTTGTTTACATTGGCCTAATCAGAACCCTCCACCAAGCACTCGGCAGTTAGGTTGACTTACTAAGTCCATGTTCAGGTGTTAAGTCGATTTGATAAGGTCCATGTTAAGTCGATTTAATAAGGTCGACTTTGTCGACTTAACAAAGTCGAACTAACCTTTTCTAGTGTAGACATAGCCTTTGATTGCTTGCAGGTGGGGTGGGCAATCTGTGGAAACTGATAAGTGGGTGAGGAGAAGGGATAGCGGTGGGGTTGTGTTTTGTGAGCAGCAGAAGTGAAGTGTCAGTGGGTGTCAGGGCCAAGCAAGTAGGTAGGGGGAAGAGAAAGAGCAGAGAAAGTCAAAAGAAGAATGAGGTACTGGAGCAGTACATGGCAGAGGAGGGGTAGCTTGTGTCATGAGGGTGAGGCAGAGAGGCAGGTCAAAGGCAAGGAGGAAACTGAAGAAGTGGATGGAAGGTTGGGAGAGGAATCCAAGAGGGAGTTTTGCTGTCCAACACTAGCTGAAGTAGCTGCCAGCTGGTAGAGGAGGTGGTAATGGGTGGTTTGGAAAAGCTTTATGTACTAGCAGGCTGGAAGAAGTGACATGTTGGTCATTGGGAGTGAAGGCGGTAGAAGGAAGGAGAGATGGGTGGGGGAAGAGAAGAGAGCTAGTTAGCAGAAAGACAGAGATTCTCGTTGATACACCTGATGAAATGAAATGGTTACAGAGTTCTGGAGAGCTGCAAATCCATTGATCTTGAAGCAGTTGCAGTTGAAACCGCATCAGCCTTAAAATATACAGAGTTATAAAAAATGGGGTGGCCCAGTCTGGTTCAGGGTGTGAGCTGAGCTGCTTGAAAAACTCAATACTTTTTTTCCCCCCTGCCATTTTGTTCAAACTGAAATGTTATGCAGAAACGTCCTGGTTTTTACTAAATTTTCACCAGAAGGACTCTCAAATTCAAAATGGAATTTCTGGTGTGTGTGAGTGAGAACCAACCCAGAATACCCAACAGAGAAGTGAGTAGGCACTCACATGGGATATGAGATACATAAGGTCAAAGGCTAGCTCTGCTGGGTTCAGAGATGTCTCTTTCTCCAACCCAATGAATGTTTATTTATACAAAATGCAACTGCTCCAACAAGAGAGATTCAAAGTGACAGAGACTGTCTCTATTGCCTCTGGTTAAGGTAGTCACCTGGGATGTGGGAGTCCGTGGGCTGCCTGAATGAGAATAAAGGCCTGAACCTGGCTCTCCCACACTCCTGATGTTTTCCCTGACCATCTGGCTGTTCTGGGGTGGTAGACACTGCCTCTCATTTTTTGGTGAAAAAGTTCAAAATTTTAAATTTCTTTTCATTCCATAGCATGACAACAGTTTGTCAACATTGGTGTCTCATTGTCATCTTGATCTGGAATGAAAACAGATTTAGAAATGTCAACGTTTTTCATTAAGTGGAATTCTCGTTCTCTGGCAGCTCGATGTGTGGCTGGTGGACACCTGGTGGGGAATTGTTTCCTGCCTTTGCAGGCACACTGCAGGAAGGAATGAAAGAGCTGGTGAGGAGTTGCAAAGCTTGTGCTGTGTGTATGATTCCCCTCAAAAGCAGAGGCTCAAGCATCCACTTGCCTTTCTTGTGCCATATCCGGTTAATCAATTAAAGTGGCAAACCCAAAAGAAAGACATAAAAGTCTCACTTCCCATTGTTTACTCCTCTGCTTTTGTCTATTTCCAATTGGGATCTTTTATTTTTCTTGCCTGACTTCACGAGACTATCCTCACTTAATTTTCTCATGCAGGGTTCGTTTGCAGTGAGGCTGTTAAATAGCTAACATATCCCAACCTAACACGAGATGCATTTCAGTGTTGTATGAAATGTTTCCTGCACATACCAGCCCTGATTCAGACCTCACTTGCATCATTTTTACACTGGGATATCTCCATTGACTTTAACGGGAGTTATTTCTGATTTACACCAGCATAAGTGATAACAAATTCAGGGCCATTAAAAGGTTTGGGAACCCTACTAGCTAAGGGCCCCTATATAGGATTATAGCATCGATGTAGTTAAACATGAAGAAATTCTATTAGATCACCTTGACAATTCCTGGCACTATAATTTATTATAATTCCAATAACAAATGGTATACAACAGTCCAGGAAATGGGAGGACATGTAAAGGGAAGTCTGATACCTCTCTTTAAACTCACCTTGGGGCAGATGCAATACACAACATCTCCTTTTCTCCTGAACTACAGCCTCATGTCTGGTCTATTGATTATATATTATTAATAGCCAGCAGCAGGTCTTGCTTTATGTAAGTGCTGGTGCTATATAAGGCTCCAGTCCTGCAACATTTATACACATGCTTAACGTATATTCTGCCTGCCTGACTTCTCAGGATCATCTCATTTCATTTGCTCATCCATGTGGACGTCCTGCTCACATTTGCAGGATCAGGATCTAAATTGTTAATAATTATTAATTATTCCCCTGAAGCACTAATACTAACCTCTTGTTTATAGCTGGGTACCCAAGTGCATGAGTCAGGAACACATTGTCAGCTTATATATAATTGTTCCTTTCATTCTATGGCTGGGTGATACAAATCAAACACCATTTATTTATTTATTTGCTAATGAACGTCGTCCCCATTCCCCCCTCCCCCGCTCTTAGTTAAAAGCAATAGTTTTCTTTTCAAATTTTTGTGTGTAAATTGTGTGTGATTTTGGTGCTCATCAACGAGAATGATTAATAGTACGGGCAAGAGCCAAGACTAGTGAGAGCAGGCACTGTACAAAGCTTTCCCACACAGCTCTGTGCCAATACCCTTCAGTTTTGACCTGTAATACCCAGCTATCCCAGGCCTGAGCCTCTCTTGAGCAAAGACTGCTAATTGTGCTGAAGTTTATGCTGGTTTTGTGATCTGGACAAATGTCCACCAGGGACTCTGCAGAGATCACATTGCTTCTATTTTCAGCCCCTATTAATTTATAAAGGACCACCAAATAGATTTTTGATAATTAAAATAAAACATAAGTTGCTCCTGGGTCGATGTTGTCTCTGCCAAGAATCAACTGAGGTATGAATCCCTGAATAGAGGGGTTTTTAATAGGAACAAATTAGAGACTCTATGGAGATAAATAGCCTCACTCCAGCTATCAAGTCATGTAAGTCTTAACTATTTAGATACTGGAGTTTATTATTAACCCCTTAATATTATTTTACTTTTACCTGCTATTTCAGTGATATTTTTCTGCTAATTAGTATAATGCCTCCCACCCATCCCCACATCCCATTCAGCTGCAGATTTTCAGTTGCTTCAGAATAAATTACTAACACTGGCCTAATTGTCCTGGCAATTTTTCTGTCCCTTTCTTAAAACCTGGCTATTTCCAGGTCTTTTTAATGATTGTAACCTCATATTTTTATCTATTAGTGTGTGTGTGAGGACAGAGAAATGGGAGGCAGGGGAGAAAAGGGGGAATTTCCAGACCTGAAAACTGCCCGCTACTACCTCTTCTTATTTTATTCCCAAGTTCAGCAGTCCATCTTATTGGGTAGATGGAGGTGCCTTGAAAATGTCCAATAAGGTAGGTACTTGATGGCTCCCACTATGATTTGGGTCTAACGGTGCGTTCTTTTTGTTTTTAAATGTCATCTCTGGATGTACTTCTTCCCATTAGAATATAGTACCTCCTCAAATGCTCCTTCAAGGCTGCAAACATTGTTCTGCTTGTCATGGAATTTCAGCCTGGATGCCAAATATATTGATGTTAAAGTTTTTGGGCATGATCATGTCACCTTGTTTCTTTAGCTCCCCAGAAGCTTGAAATGCTGTAGCTACCTTCTTGCGAGGCAGAGGAGCTGTTGTATAATGGGAGCTGCTTCCAGAAGGATGGGTTGGTGGTACAGATTTTGTGGGATGAGAAGTAAATTGGAAAATGAAGGGATATTGGAGGTCCCTTAAGGCAAAAGAGCAGTGCTAAAGCTGAGGACACTCTACCTTAGACAGGCAATATGTGGTACATAGAGTCATGCTGGGTTTGAGGACCTAGCAAGGTATGAAGATTTCCCAACCTTGTCCCAGTATAGTATCAGACAAATGAAAGCGCAGCTTCTCAGTTCACAGTGACACTATCGTGCACTAAAATGCATAAGTATTTTTAAGAGGCTATATATGGTTTTAAGGAATATGCAGCACCTTTACTGAAATCCAAGCAGAGGTCATTCATGGCTCAATAGAATAGCTCTAGTGAAACCTCTAAAATAGATGATAGAGGACGGGTCCTGAAAGACACCAGAAACCCTACTCCTCAGGCACACACAAATCCCACCACAATGTGGGAGGGAGGGGGGAAAGGACACCAAGCACAGGCAGGAATTCAAGCAATTAATCCTTTACTTAAAGAATAATAAGCAGCCAGATTTTACACACTGGAAGTGGGAACAAGGTAAAAGGGGTTAAAAACTAAAAAGCAAGGACAGCAGACACCAATTAACACAATGCTAATTGACAATTTCCCCAAGCCTCCATGAAACATGCCAGACCCATTTCCCCAATTACTAATTAAATCAAACCGCACACACAATACTAATTTCCCCAACTTAGGGAGCTCAGTAGACAAATAAAATGTGAAACTAACTTAAACATGTTGTCAAAGTATAGGGGAAAATAAATTCAATTGTGAAGAGAATAAACTTCTGCAATGGATAAATATGTTAAACTTCTGGCTTGTTAACGGAAGACTTCAGAGACCTCACCAGTCCGGTTCCACTCCCAATTACACACACGCAGGTCATAATCGCAAAGTAATACACAACAGTGTCCTACATTGTGTGCTCTTTCCCGCTGGGGAAGCATACACCACCCACCATGGAAGTGATGTATAAATTATGCTGTTTTAAAATTATAAAACACCATCTTAATTGCAATTAAAAACAGAGGAAGAACTTTTCTTTAAAACAGTCCCCATGGTCTTTCAGCCAGTGTCTGGCTCTGAGAAAAATAGAAGGCAGTCACTTAATCACACAGCTCTGAGCAGAGGCAGCTCACACCGGCTGGCTCTCAGATTTCTCACAGTCTCCCCCACACCCTCCCCTCTTTCACGAGCCCTCTGGCTTTCTTTCTTCCTTTTCTCCAGGAGGTATATACTTCAGCCTTTTTATCACAGTCCCAGGTGCTGTCATAACCCTTTTTGGGAGGCCACGCAATGGAAACCAGAGTCTGATCTGAGGAATGTTGGTATAAACAGAGTCATACTAGATTTATACCAATGTAACTGAGATCAGTATCTAGAACCTTAGGCACCATCCCGACTGAAACCTCAGGTTTTAACTAGCAGCAACACTCCTGATTAACACGATGCACTGTTGGATGTGAGAAATTATTCACATCCTGGAAGGAATACTGTACAAGGCTCACCTTCTGTGCTTCTGATTACTGAGAACATTTTCCTGAAAAGAAGTCAGGAAAAAGATGATTTCTTTTACATTTGATAAAATATAGATAAAAAAACCCCAGAGAACCTGCGTTGTTTGGAGAAACTGTGCACGATCCCTTTTCTGGCAAGAAATGTAGGGGAAGGGAGAAAACATGAATGCAGCAAAATATTTTACACTCTCTGCTATACCTCCTTCTAAGCTGAGGCTCACAGATACAATTAGAGACAAGTATGTTGCTCTCTATTAAAAACTTCTGTGGCTTACTATTTGACTGACACTGGAGATGCATGTATCGTGAAGAATGCTGCTTATCTGTCCTTGTTCTCACTTAGGACAAAGTCAGATCTGAGAAGTTCACTGTTGCACGCTGATCAAGGAAACTCTGTAAAAGAGGAGGACAGCTCACAGTCTTTTAGTTCATTGTGATTTATCATAATCACCGACCCCTCCCCCAAAGTGAAATAAGAATGAAATAGTAAAGTGCTAGGGTAATGCCGATAATTAAAGAGAGTTTAGGATTAAGTATTAGACTGAACTATGCATGTGGGTGGCTGAAATGGTTGTTTGATATGAAAGTCAATGATTGAATTATTCAGAGAGAGTGATTTTCAAATGATAATTTTAGATTTTATATAACTGATTTTGATTTATACCAGCAGCACCCAGTAGACTGCTATTGTTACAAGGGACTCTCAGTGCTTCCATATAGCCCTCTATTCTAGGGCTTGTATATGGTCATAAAAACTCACTCTAGACCAAAATTGACCATAAACAGTGTCAGTTCATATGCGCTTTGCACCCCATCCTCCCTGCAAAAGTGTACAGAATTTGGATTGGCTCTTTGGATTCTGTTGGGGAAGAATGTTAAGGAAAGAAGAGAAATGTAGCCATCACTTGTTGGTTCTTGTGTGTAAATAAAAAAGTTTTAATTTCAAATGATATCATTTTTGCAAGAAGTTAATCTATCATGTGGCCTTTAGGGTAAATATATTTCTGGATGCATTAAACAAATGACCCACACATTTTCACTTGCTCATTGTGATGTTAGCCTGTGTGAGAGATTCTTGGCAGTTCACTTGATGGCAGTATTAAAATATCCTAAGAACCTCGTAGTGTTCTTTCTTTGTTAGCATTTTCTCCCAGTCTTTTCTGTGAATGGTTTCGCTGAGTTCATATGATTATTTTTATCATTTACAAGGCCTGTTTTTCCTCATAGATTTTTCTCAGAGCACAGGTTTCTGGGAAATTTTGGCCAGGCATGGTGGAGTAGAACTGAGTTGCACAGCAATGACTGGGAGCAAAGAGTCCGTTTCCCATCACAAAACTTTCCCTTTATGCCATTCATACTCCATAATTTTCATGCCTTTTAAAAAAAGCCCGCAAACTTGAGTAGCACTTCTTGCTCTGCCATCTTTGACAGAATCATGCACTCTTCTCATGAATGTTGCACTCACAGGATGAATGGATTTGCAGAGATTCAGGAAACATCACAGCATTGGACGACACGATATTTTCTTCAAGGACAGATTCCTGAGGGACATTATGAAAAATGATTCAAAGTTGGTGTTGGTGTTCAAGGAACAGCTGCAGATGGAGGTACACTGCTTCTGGGCCCAAGAAAATAGCACTGATTATGTCTTAATATAGTCTTGGGGTGATGAGCAGTGCCTGCAGAACTTTCAGATGCAAAAAGCCATATTCCTGGATCTGTGCACTCAGCTCGTCCTAACCCTTCAGCACATGAATACCAGAATGAAAGCCGCACTAACATCCGGGAAAGGAGTGGCAATTGTTCTACAGAAGTTTGCTCTGCTGAATTGCTACTGGTCAGTGGGAAATCATTTTGGAGTTGGAAAATCCACAGCAAGGGCCGTTGTGCAACTGTGTAGGGCCATTGATCAGGTCCTGCTATGCAAGGCTATGATTCTTAGCAATGTGCAGGACATAGTGGATGGAGATGCAGGAATGAAGTTCCTGAACTGCAGGGAGGTGATAGATGGCATACACATCCGTATTTTGGCTTCAGTCCACTCTGCCACTGGGTACGTCACTAGAAAAGGCTATTTTTCTATGGTTATGCAAGCATTGGTAGAAGCAGCTATGGATATAACAGACAGATGTATTGTATTTCCAGTCACAATGGAAATGAAAATAACATTTTGCCTCCTAATTCCATGGGTATGAATATTTTCCGCAGGCAGTGGTGGTTTTAGTTAATATTTCACTCCTAAGAGTAACAGGCCCAGGGAGCATAGATGCTGTTGGTGTCCCAAAGGGCTTGTACACACTAGAGAGTTATTGCAGAATAAGCTGTCTTATTGTGGAAAAACAAGCCCACCGTACACACCTGAATGCTCCTTGTTGCATTACAAGTGCCCTGTTATACCAGAACAATAATACCACCTGTGCAAGAGTCATAATGCCTATTGCAGAACAGCGAGGGCTGTCCCTGGGGGCGGAGGGGGGGGCGAATGGGGTGATCGCCCCAGGCCCCGCAGATATGCCCCCCCCATGGCCACACTCTTCCCTGTTCCCCGCGGCCTTTGGCAGGGAGCCGAAGACAGCAGGGCGGGCCAAGAGTACTAAACCCGGCCTCTGGGCTAGCCCTCCCCACCCCCGGGACGGAGCAGACAGGCCCAGGGGCGGGGCAGATGGCCGGGGCCCGCCTCTGGGCTGGCCTACTGCGGCCTGCCCCATGCAGCCAGTGCCAGCCCTCGCCAACGGGGTGCCCTCGGCCTGAACCGGCTCCCGGCAGCGGCCTTGGGTCCTCGGCTGGGGCACTGGCCACAGCAGCCTGGGGTCCTGGCTGTGGCCAGCTCTCCCCACCGGCAGCCGCCATTTCCAGGGCCGGGGCTGGAGCCAGCTCCCCACCAGCGTCCTCAGCCCCCCTGCCTGGGCAGGCTCCCTGGGGGGGTGGAGTGGCCCACCTCCCCTCCAGCATGGGAGGGGTGGGGCTCCGCTTAGGCCAGTTGGCCCTGGCCCCCGCTGCCCCTACGGGACAGCCCTGGGAACAGCTCTTGCACTATAAAGTGTGTGTGAACACTGACGGAATTTTCTTTTGCAATAAGTGGCCTCCAGAAATGTCCCAGAATTCTAAGCCTGACCACTCTGGTCTTCCGGTTGGTCTCTGCTGCTCTGGATGCGACTAGACCCTCCCTCCTGTGAGCCCTGGGAACTTTTGAATATTTTTCTGTTTTCCTGGGGCAATGTTGAAAAAGGGCGCAAGTTGCTAGTAGCTACAGTGAATGATGACAAGGAACACAGCATCCCAGGCAAACTTGTAAATTTACCCACAGTGCTCAGCGTTCCTCTCCTTCTATCGAGGGTTCCTAGTGCTGGAAGCTGATGAGTGGTATTGTGGGATATGTGTCCACAATTCAGTGCTCCTTCTTGTGGAAATGCAAAGAACAGTGTAGACACTCCTTTGCGTTATAAAGAGTGCAGTGTGAATGCACAATTGCACTATAAATACAACATATTTATTATAGCACAAAGCAGAACAATTTTCTAGTGTAGATAGGGCCTAAGCCACCTCAGCTGATATGCCTCTAGCCTGTTACTGCAATGATGACTACTGAAATCACCTCAGAGTGGTATGGGCAAATGACCTACCTCAAAGGAAGGACTAAGGCTACCATCCCTAAAAACCTTTGGGAGAGTATTGCAGAGTACCTCCATGAGAGTTTCATTGAGTTCTCTCAGGAGGGTGCATGGGATGCCCCTAACTATGCCAACAAACTGCTCCACATTGCCTCGCCTGCCTAACCCTACAAATAACGACTCTACCTCTGCCTCTTCTCGCAGGAGTAAAACCATGAAAAGTCCATAGTGACGCCCTGCAAATTTGGGATTGGGCTGTGCACCATCTTTACTTTTAAACATTGTAAGAAAGATGGAGGCATACACTTTCCTAGGGTTTCTTCTCCTTAATCCAGTTTGTACATGCCTCACTGGCTAAACTCCAGAGGAATCTTGAACAGCTCCTGGCTTCAGAGCTGGGTTGTCCATGGCCTAAAGGGGGCGCTGCATCCCCCCCAAAATCTGGTCCTACCCTGAGTGTCTGGCTGCTGCTGCTCCCTGCCTGCCTAGTCATGGGCTGGCTGGTCTGGAACAGACCAGTAGCCTAGGTTTGGGGCAGGAGTGTGGCAGACCGCAGACTCTAGTCTGCCCCCTGTAACAGCACTGGCCCATGGAACCTCCCTGCAGCCCTCAAGCTGCGCTGGCCTATGCCCCTCCCCTTGCAGCCCATCACAGCAATGTGGGCCCGTGGCCCCTCTTTGCCACCCACCCCCACAGCAGCACCGGCTGTGGCCCCTCCTAACCCACTGCAGGAGTCCCCCCCGGCCTTGGCCCCCCCAAAGCCTCTCCGCCACACTGGCTGGGGCCCCAGAGCACCTGCCCCTGCCCCACAAGGGTGGGCAGCCCCAGGAACCCGCCCCCCCCCCCCCAGCATTGATCCAGCCCTGCCTGGCTTATGGCATATCTCGACCTCCTCCCATCATGAGTTCCCCCTCTTCCTTCTTCTCCTTGGCCTCGTTGTTTTTATCAGGGGGCTGTATCTTGGCTCCTTGGAGGCATCACTAGTGATCTTTAGGGTGCTGGTGAGATCTCCCCCAAGCACAGAAGCTCATTGCAGTTCATTGTAAAAGCAGCAGGCCTGTGGCTTGGCATCCCTGTCGGCATGGTCAGTTGGGCACTTGCTCACAACAAGGGAGAGATACTAGAGAGAGGTACACTCAGCAAGCTGGGCAATCAAGAAAAGACATTTCAAAAACACAAGGGGCTTCATAGCGGTACGTGGCTGCCTTCCTGAATCCACGATGCCTGAGCAGCAGAGTTC
Organism: Pelusios castaneus; assembly: GCA_007922175.1. Lineage (NCBI taxonomy): Eukaryota > Metazoa > Chordata > Testudines > Pelomedusidae > Pelusios > Pelusios castaneus. The sequence continues at coordinate 14,721,339 of ML685758.1, forward strand.
ACATTCATGACCAGAATGGTTACTGTCAGGTACTGTGGGACAGCTGCTGGGCAATCTTAGTAGGCTGACCATAGCTCAACATCATTGAAGGAGGTGGTGTTTACTTGTTACTGTAATCGGGCTCTTATGTCACCCAGAGACAAATTTGAATGTAGACACATGCACAAATAGGTCAATTTAAGCTGTCTTGCATCAGTCTAAGTTTGTGGCACAGACCAGGCTTAGTGTGGGGCAGAGAAGTGAGTAGGAGTGATAGGAAATATCAAAAGTATGTTGAGGATAGAATTTCCAAAGTACTTACTGTTGTTGTAACCCCATATCAACTTCAATGAGTGCAGAGGCAGGCCAACCTGCCAATTTTAGAAATCCCAATTTTAAAGTACTGCTTAGGTGCACAAAAGGGCCCTCATTTTTCCAAGTCATTTTGTCCATCCCTCACAAAGAATTAGTCTATAAAAGCAGGTGAGAAGGAATGTATGACTACGGTTAGCACTGGGTGAACTTCCAGATGTTTAGGGATTTGGTTCTAAGTATTCAAAGCCTTGGCTAACAGTTCACATGAACCTTATCAGAACCCATCTGGTCTGAAAAATCAGGCTGTAAATTCTCCATGATGAGACGGTCTCATGGGATTCTAATCTATGTACTTTCTGTTTCTGAACTTTCCAGAAATACTGTTTTGCTCTTAACCACAAACAGGAAGTAGAGGATGGTCTGAGAGACAAAGTTGTGGATGTGTTGTTTTGGTACAGCCCATGATACGGCGTCTGTGTCTCTCTCTATATATATATTATAAAGTCAGGACACATATCTGGGTCTGTGGTTCTGTTTCAGGAACTTTTTTACCAAGAAGTAAAGAGGGAAGCAACTGAAAATAGTTATGGGCCAGATTCTTCCACACTTATGCCACAAGCATTCCCCTGTTTTGCAGGGCCCGACTGAGAACCCCTTACATATTCTGGTGATCAGTTATTCAGACAAAGGATCCCATTAAACCCACTGAGATTATGGGTCTAAGTGCTCACCTATGTGAGTAAGGGGTTCATAGTCTTCCCCAATGGGACAATTTGCTGTGTGGTGAAGTGTTACTTGGCAAGAGTTAGGCTGACTCTTTACTGAATCCAGAAGGAGGTTTGGCATGGGATAAGTCTGTGAGATGAGTGAGGAAAGTTCAGGTTGGTTCTGATTCCACTCCTACCAGTTCTCACATCTGGCCTGCACAGTGTCCTGAATTCCATTCCCTCTGTCCAGGGTCCTACGCTGAAGTCTCTTTGTCTAAGGGACTGAGAACAGAGCAGGATTTATTGCTGTGTCTGCAGTTTGCATCTCTAAGTGGTAGATGTCTCTGCTACAGTTGGTTTCATGCCCTGGAGACAGCTTTTCCTCTTCCTCCCGGCTGCTCTGACTGGCCGTTGTCCTTGAACTCCCCTGGGACTATAACTGCTCAGCGGTCAGCAGACACGGAGAGGAAGAGGACACACTCTCCCACCCTGCATCACTAGCAGCAGCAATCCCAACCCCCCTCAGGAGAAGGAAAGGAGAGAAGAAAGAGGGGACCCCTGCAGGAGGGGGAGGGAAGGCAAGAAAGTGGCAGCCACAGGCATGAAGGAGAAAGAAAGGGGCAGAAAAGCCTTAGGGGGCAAAAAGCTACACTGGGAGGAAGAAAAAAGGGGTAATTCATATGGGGAGGAGTCACAGGATGGGAAAGGGGGAAGTAAGAGGGAAGGGGAAAGATAGGAAAGCCTTGGGGTGTGTCTTCACTGCAGGTGCTCTGCACCCAGTTCTTAACACTTCAGTTAGCCTTGCTCAGTGGTGAGTAGCCACAACGCAAAGCCCCACCTGCGTTAATGTGACACTGTGCAATCCGCCCCTCTGTGTGCCATTAGGACTTTTGAGGGCACATTCCATGGGCCTCTGTGCTGCTTGGAGCTGAGATCACTGCTTTGGGATTCTTTTCCAGCGAATGGTGGAGAACTTGTCTGTGCTTCTGGTCACCGGAGGGGATTGTGGGGAGGTGCTGGGGGGGACAACCAGCACTTGAATGACTGAGTCTACAACCTAGCTGCAAAATGGGAAGGTTATTAGCCTGAGTGTAAAGTCGCAACTGAGACTTGGAGACAGCCATAGAGGGTGAAGATCTTGCTAGCCTTTGCTGGAGATGGCAACAGCTGGCAGTGAGGATGCAGGACCTGACTTGGGAAAGGGGATCCATGAATAACAAAGGAATTTACTATTATAGCAGTGAAGTATAACAAGGAAGCAGGAGCTGCCTGCAGGCCATATCAGTTTTGAGGTCCTGAGTACTGATTCAAGTCTTTAGGTATGCTAAGCACCTGCTATTGCCTCTCTTTTCACCAGGAGCTCCAGTGTCCAGCACCTGCAGGATTTGGCCTATAAAAAGGCAGCCTGAAATTCACCAAAATGGTTATATGACCTTTGTTATTGGGGGCTCTGGAGGCCCCCAGTCGTCTCCCTGACCTTATTTGGCGAATTGCCCCTTGCAAGTGTTTTCCCATGTTGGCCTTGCCATAATTAGGAGTGGTGTGGTGACAATTTTAGAAGCTTTTAGTGTGCCTGGCCAAACCTGCTTGTGTGTTTGGATGCCATTTTTTCTTGTAGTTTAAAGACTGGTACCATTATTGTTTGTATTCCAGTAGTGCCAGCAGATCCCATCAAGATGATGTTGGTTGTTGTATGTATATATAAGACCCAGATCCTGTTCTAAACAGCTTGCAGGCTAAATATGGAAAACAAAGGATGAAAGAAATGATATAACCTCCCCATTTCACAGACAAAGATGAGGTAGAGAGAGATTGTGGTCCAAGAAAATCCTTGCATAGCTGTGAACTGAGCTCAGACCTGTGGAGTTCCAGTCTTGTGCATCTTCAGAGATTTAAGCATGTATTTCCCCCCTGCAACCCCTCCAAGATGACATAAAAGGGAAGGTTATGGGTAAGGGGCTGGAGAGGAGAGAAAATGAGATACACACTCCTTTTTCACCCTTTGTGAGCAGATGTAGAAAGTACTGTATATAAATGATCAGAGAGGTTCCTTAATGTCCATTGACTAGGCTGAGGTACCAGCACATTGTATAGTTAAGGCTCTCCTGTCACTATATGAATGACTCCATTAATTTTAATAGGGTTTTGTAGTTACTAGGTCTAGAAAATAGTTCAGACTGCTTGTGGGAAGGCAGATATCTGAACCATTTCAGCCCATATGTTTGCACTTCTAATAGGTCCTTTTATCTGAGGATCTTAAAGACTTTTTACAAACTGTACAGGAGATAAATATTGTTATCTTCATTTTATAGTTGAGGAACAGACACCAGTGACTTATTCAGGGCCATAGAGTGTGCCAGAGACAGGGCCATCCCGTGGGGGGAGCAGGGATCCCTGTCGACCCCCAGGAACTAGGAGCTGGCCCTGGCCGGGAACCCGAGGCCACCTGCCGGCAGACACGAGGCCACTCGCTGGCAGTAGCCAGCCCTGCCCCGGCGGTAGCTGGGAACCATGTGTGGGGCTGGGGCAGAGCAGGCCTGCCACATCCCGGCCGCCGCCTGGTCCGGCCCACATACTCACTTGCCCCGCCCCTAGGCTGGCCTGCTGCTCTGCTCTGGGGGCGGAGAGGGCTGGCCCAGGGGCCAAGCAAAGCGCTCTCGCCCCGCCCCACTGCCATTGGCCCACTGCTGGGGACTGGGGCGAAGCGTGGCCATGGGGCTGCGGCACAGGCCCTGCGCTCCCCCACTGGGAGTGGGACAGCACAGGGCCCACGTAACCGCAGGGCCCGGGGCAATCTCCCCATTTGCCCCCTGCTAAGGACGGCCCTGGCCAGAGAAAGTGCTGGGATTACAATTTAGTGCTCTTGAGTCTCAGGCCTGTGGTCTAACCATTAGACCATACATCCTCCCTGTAATCAGAAAGAAACATAATTACTTTACTGCCTTTCATGTAACATTAGTGAAAATGGATACTAGTATGATACATATTAATATAATATGATGGGGAATTGCTAATACAATTAGACTTTCACATTTTATTAGTACAGAGTGAGAATATGCACTGAAGATCAGCTCACAGGTTAGAGCAATGCCTGAAAGCAAGGAAGAAACTAGTGCATATTTCTCTATTTGTGAAATGAAAGAAGCCCAGGCATAATACTTGTAAGCACACAGCAACTGGGGCAGATTTTTAATGTTCACTACAATTTCCAGCCTCCGAATCTGTCACCCAGAGCCAACAGCAAATTTAAGACATGAGTGGGGATGGAGCAAGCAGTGTTTGAATACAATGGTGCAGCTATATTCCTTCTAGATTGGGTGCATTACTCCTGCATTCAATGGGAACAGGAACATGTGGCCGACTGCCATTTCTCATCCACGTTACTTAAAAAGTGACCGGGAGAATGAGACAGTGATCCCACAGCAAGTGAATGGGGGAGTGCGATTAACAGTTATGCAAAGGCTCATCAGAAATGGGCAGTGCTTAATTTGTAATGCTCTGGTGATTAAGTGCAGGGCTCAGGCAATTTTTTTACTTTTATAACTGATGCGGCAAGCCCAGAGGTGCTGGGGCTATGAACTGCCAATACCAGAAGTGCCGGAGCTCAGCCCTGGCACAAATCAAGCCCTGGAAATGGGCTTCTGAGCTTTGAAAGGTTGGTGATTTTACCACCGGCTATGAGCACAAAGGGCCAAATTCACACCACTGAATGTGGCTTGAAGGCTTTTGGGGTAGGACTGTTTACTTTCAGGAGTAACCCATTCTTCAGTGGCACTAACTTCTGTGGGTTGTTATTCTTCAGTGTGAGTAAGGACTGTGCAGCGTGGCCCTTATTCTCCATACTTCTAAAAATGTGGATCTTAATTAGGATTAACGTATATAAATACATTTCCTATAGATTTTTGGCTTTTTATTCGCCTTTATATCTGCAGTGCATTTTCTATCTACATTTAAAAACATCATGTGCAAAATTCTGTGGATTATGTTATTGAAATAGTCATTACAATTCAATCCACTATAACAAACTATACTGATTCTATAGTAGGGATATATTTTGTAATTATAATGTGCTTCAAACTTCTTTGACTGGCATGCAGCATATTTAAACAGGGATGATCAAAAATTATGTTCACAGCGCTGTCCTTGTCTTCATTTCTGTAGCACAAAAGCTTGCCTCAGTGGGTAGCAGAGACCAGTCAGCCTGACGGCTGTGCACAGATGGGATTCAGTTTCATAGAACAATCCTGTTTTTAAATCAAAGACAAGTCACTTTGGAGAAAGATGTACCTTGTAGAAATAAATAAAGGAGGGCTCCCAGTCTCGTCAGCTGGCCATACTAAATCAATAATGCAAACGGTCCGTCTTGTACACCCATTCAGCTTCTTATTTAGTCTGTTGTAAGATGTAAGGACACCTGCCTGGCAGCCCAGTCCAGTAATCAGAGCCCTTGGAGTGCGGTGTCCGAGACAGAGAAAAAGTCTTGGACTGCACTCCAAGCCCTCTCTGATGTGTCCCTGGCAGTGTGCCTGTGTAAGGCCTGAAGATGTTAATGTCCTATACCTTCAGATCATATCAATTTGCGTCCATTATTTTGCCAAGCTGGGACACCTGGACTGGATGCTCTGTTTTCGTTCAATGGCCCCAGCTTATAAAACAAAACCAAGAAAGAGCACGTACTTAAATTTTAGTGTTCTTCTGGAGCTCCTAATAGGGGTTTGAGAGCGCTGAAGCACTGTGAGAATACTCTAGGAAAAAGGATGCATTTTTTAATCATCTTCTTTGTTTTACAAAGTGGTGACTGACATTTATTCTTGAATCAAAGCAAGAGTAGCCAAGTAGAAAAGTCTTCTGTTTGTTTTAGGCTGCAGCACGTGATTGTCTTAAGTCTCTCAGTGAAACTTTGCACAAAATAAACTTTTTCTCCTGTCTAAATGATGAAAATGATTTTGTACTCATGGCAATCATTAAAGATCAGAATATTCTTTGGAAAGGGAATGGTGCATTAGGCAGATGAGCCAAACTACCCAGCAACAGAAAATGGGAGATTAAACTAGACAAGACAACTCTGTCTTCAGTTTACATGCAACCTGTAATATGCTGTGCTACAGCTCACCCAGACGTAGGATTGCTTAATTTGTTCTACATTTTAAGTAAGTTACCTGAGAAGCTACACTTGGATATAAATTGAAGGAGCAAAAGTACGTTAAAATGGAAGCATTCTATAGGCTGCTCTTGTTTTACAGGCAGATTCAGACTGTGTTTATTATGTATGGCAAACATCTGAATTCCAAGTTGCTGAACTTCTGATCAGAAATTGTTATTCTATACAGACTCTTTTTGTTTTATACTGCCTCGGAGATATTATCTATCTATCAATTTTATCATAGGACTTGAGTTTACTGTATCAGTCAGCTGCAGTTTTTAAATACAATAGGTAGGTTGATGATTTTGTCCTTTTCAACTCAGAAGCAGAAAGAAACTTGCTGCTCTGAAAAAAATAATTAGTATTTCATCAGTATGGCATTAAGAAAACAGCACCAACTATTTGTGTAAGGCTGAACAAAGAGTAAGAGTCTATTCTGGTGGAATATTTCATTTGAAAATACTTTAAGCAAAAGAAATTTGAAATTTGTTAGGTACTAGTGTAAAAAACGTATTACATGATATATTTCTATCGTGTGTAAATAGCTGCTACAATAAAATAATTACATATGGGATCTGAATTTATAACGAGATGCCATTAATATGTAAAAAATGCATGCACACACACATTTATTCACCTACTTCCATATACATAGGTTGGTTTATAATACTTTGCACTTCTATCACACATTTCATTGGAGGACTGCAAAGCACAAATATTAATTAAACATCAAGGCACTCCTGTGAAGCAGGTAAGTATTATTATCATCACCTATATTTTACAGGCTATGTCTACACTTGTTAATTTAATTCCAAAGGGGTAGCTGTGTT
>ML685758.1:14728712-14743712 GCA_007922175.1 Pelusios castaneus
GACTTAAGGAAAATGTAGTGTAGACACAGATTAAATTAAGTCGATTTAAGCAAGCTTAAATCGACTTAATTTGTAAGTGTAGACGCACCTTCAGATATTTTTTTAGTTTGTCCCAATCATTTTGAATTTTAATCCTATCCTCCAAAGTACTTACAAGCTCTGCCAGCTTGGTATCGTCCGCAAACTTTATGGGTGTATCCTCTAAACCGTTATCTAAATAATTGACGATTGATATTGAACAGAACCGATCTTATTACCTTATGCCTGCTTTGGGCACATTGGCTATGTCTACACTTACCAAAGTTAGAATTAGTTAATTCGAAGTAACTAATTCAAACTAATTTTAGTTAGTTCGAATTAACTTAATTCGAATTAGCATGGCCCCACTGGAATTTTAGTTCGAACTAAGCAAGTGCTATGCATGGCACTTGCTTAGTTCAAATTAGTCAGTTGCATTGAGCTCAATGTGCCGGTTAGTTCGAACTAAGCAGTTAGTTCTAACTAATATGGCCACATTGACTTAATTCGAACTAACTAGGTTGAATTAAGGGTTAGTTCGAAATGTATAATTGAATTTATTAGTTTGAATTAAGGAAGCCCTTAATTCGAACAAATTAAAGCCTAGTGTGGCCAAGACTTAAGCTAGTTCGAATTAAGCTTCCTTAATTTGAACTAACTTGCTAGTGTAGACATAGCCATTGGTCCTTTCTCAAGTAGAACTCTGGCTGATGGTTCCCTAAGTTTCTTTTGTATGGTTAGACAGAAGGTACCAGCTTAAACTGAAAGGTTCCTTTGACTATCTACCTATTTCCCCAACTGGAGATATGGAAACAACTCCAGCACAAACCAGTATTATTCACAGACTTCCTATTCCAGCTTATGTTGGGAAAAGTCATGCAGCTCTGGAGGTACTGCACCTGGAGAAAGGTATTGTCAACAGAGAGCTTGATCTTTTCAGGTGCTGAGTGCCCTCAGTTTTAAAGGAAATTAAGGGCACTCAGCACCTCTGTGACTATTCTAATAGAGCTAAATAATGACAAAATAAAAGCCTCATGCTCCTATTCATGTAGGGTAATAACATTCCTTGGCTTTGAAGTGATTTACAAATATTGAGTAATTAATCCACGCAAGAACCCTGTGAAGGAAGGTATCATTCCTGTATTTACACACTGGAACACTGAGCAAGGGAAAATGATATGGTTTTTCCAGGCCAGAGAGGGCTTTGGTATGAGCCAGTGAGGTTCAGGACACAGGGGCTTGGTGAGTGCAGTTCTGTTCTCAGACCACTTGATGACACAGCTTTCTGCCATCACAGTAGTAGTTTTAGTACTATCAGTAGGTGACATGCTTTTGACGTTAATATGACTTTGTAAAGAGGAATGCAGAAAACAGACATTTTGTACGGGAAGCATCCATACTGAAAATCTGCAGGATATGGCTCATAAATCCAAGGTTGTCCCCTTTAAACTAAGGTGCCATTTATAAGAAATATTTTTGCCATGCTTGGGAACTTGGCTATCGAATGGTAATTCCCTGAAAAGGTTAAGTACAGTCTGGTCATGCACATGGATGAGCATGAGCCACGTTTTAACTGTGCTCTTGAATTGTGCTGCAGACTTGGACCTTATCTGGCATATAGTGAATTTCAGGAATTTAAGATGTAGGTCACACCCATCCCACTGGATTTCCAAATTGTGCTAGCTGTGTAGAGGGGTTGCTGTGTTCTAAGTGAGAGACCCACCCCTCCCCATAGGAGAAAGTGTAGCCAGGACCTAAGAAAAAGGATGACAGATGACAAAAGTAATGTCAAAAAGTAAAGTGTATATAGCAGATACCCAGTCATTCTGGGATCATAGGAAAAGATGAAATATAAATGCTTTTTACTTCTCTAGCACATTCCTTCTGAGACTCAAAAAATGCTTTTATATGCATTAATGAAATCTCACCCCACCTCTATAAGGCTGTTATTTATAATTTATTTTGCCTTAGCACCTTGAGACTTCAGCTAGGTTGGACCCTTCTTATACTAGACATTGTTCACAATATAGTAAATGGTAGTTCTTGCCCCTTTGAGCTCACATCAGAAGTATAAAAGGTATCCACACTTCACTAATGGAGAAACTGAAGCTACAGAGGTTGAGGCCAAGATATTCAAACTTCTTTGCCTTCAAGTTCAGCACTTAAATCCATATTTGTCATCTAAATAAGCAGCCTGATTTTCAGAGGTCCTGAGTACCTTCTATTTTCACTTGAAAATCCTGGGCAGGAAGTCTGTGGTAAATAGAAATAGAAGCCCTGTTTCCCTGCCCACACCTTAGGTACAAGATCATCCAGGAATCATAGTCATGAAAGATGGAAAAGGTCTCTTAGATCATCATCTATTCCTGTGCAATGAGGGGTGTAATCCCCTATTAGGCTCAAGATGTTACACTGATTCTACCTTTTCTCTTAGCCAAAATGCTTCTTTCTGTAAAACAAATATTCAGTTTCCATCTGTAAATGTATTGTATCTGGCAAGAAGTTCTGAGACTCGTTACGTTCCTTGGCTTTTCCTTTCATTTCTCTAAGGGTCTGATTCTGGGCAACTAAAATTCATGTTGGCTTTCTAGGCAAATTCCCCATTTTTATCTAACCAACGCAAATTGGGGCAGGCCCCGCAACACTGCTCTTTCCACACTGCTGTCCACACAGTTTAAGCTGCGTTTTATCTCGGAGGACAAGTCCCAGAAGAGAGCATAAATAAATACCTGATTTTTAGAGTACTGAAGATCATTTAAAAACATGCAAAAAGGCCCCTTGTTTTGAAGGAGTAGCACTAGCCTCAGCAACAATGAGTCTTGAAGCCTGATGAAAATCTCAGATGCTTTGAGGCTGTGTTTGTTGGGTGAACTTTATTTACATTTGGCACAAATGCTTTCATGTGTGATGCCAGCAACTGCCAGGATACATGGACATAGCTGAATAAGGCTTATCTGGGTTGATACAGGGGAATATTGAATCAGTCTGAAAACTGCCATATTCAATCCATGTTTAAGTTAGCCTAGTTTCTACAAGAAAAGCCTCTTTTTAAGAGCAGAAGGACCCTACACAGATTGTAAATACAGATGGTACCCTTGCTACTTTTTCCACAGTTATGGAAAATTGCAGATCAGATTATCAAACTGTTCAGTGTTTTTCTGATCTCGAAGGGCTTTTCTGAGAATGCCCCAGCTTTAGGACATTCTTTGCTAACATTAGCGGTATCCTTTCTCAAATTGTCCTTTGTGAATAGCAATTAATTGCATAAGAAACTGAAATTTGCCTTCACTGGAAGAAAAATAAAATGAACAAACCACAACATCTTTGCTAAAAATCAATATGTAACAATGTGATTTGAAGGAAGAGCTGCCAACCCCATGAAATTCTCTGCATTGTTTTACAAGAGGTCTTTCCTACTTCAGCAAACATATTACACATCTGCATTCGGCAGTGTGATTACAACTTGCCACTGTCCCTTTGTGGTGAATGTTGCTGGTTGCAGTCAGGTCAGAGAAGAAAAAAAGAAGCTGCTTTCCGTTTCTAAAATGCCATCGTGTATTTATGGATGTAGAGACTGAGATGGAGTTGCATTTTCCTCTCAGCAGCAAATATCACAATGCAAGGTCTTCCTTCAGTTCTTGAGGCTGGAGCTATTTTTTATTTTCTAAAAAGCTCCGTAAATAAATTGCTTTGGGCACCCTTTTGTGTGGGTGAAAGGAGGTAGGGTAGTGGGAAAAGTTTTTGTTTGTCGCGTAGTGAATTAGTTGTAAAACATGGTTTTTCACATACTCAGTCTCAGAAAGGATATTTTTGCTGGTTGCACATACCAAACTTCGATCCTTTCTTTGTTCCTGGCCTCTTCAACTATTTTGAATACAATAAAGTTGCTTTGAACTTTTTCAATTATTTAACAACTTTCAAGTGGAGAAATATTTGGGTCTTTTAATTTCATTTTTGGCTCTTTTTTTTTTTTTTGGCCTCCATTCTGTTTGCTAAACAGTAATTGCAGATCTTTCCTGCCACCTTTAATACTCCCAGCTAATTATCCTGAAATAAATCTCTTTCAAGTCTGCATGCCAGCAGTTGTGGGATATGAACGGCTCTTTCAGCTCCCGGCTGCCTGTCAGTCAAATGGGCCTCAGCTGCAGCTCAGAATGATGAGTATTAATCTCCCGCTGGGATGATTCTCCCAATCTCCCCACTTCCAACAGCATCTCTCAGGGCTGTACCACGCTCCTACCTGTTAGCCTAATCTGGGATTTTCTTTTGCTAACACCGTTATTTTGAAAAGAGGAAGAGGATTCCTAGGAGAAAGATACTCAATCAACCTTTTCCTAATTGTCATTGAGGGAGGAAAGGAAAAAAAGGGGGTGTTACCAAAAGAAGAATGCTTGCCCCTTAAGTTCAGTTTTAGACCAGCTAAAAGTTGGACGGTGCAAACAGCCCCCTGTCTAATTCTGATCTTTCTGTAATCATCCAGGTGCCCTTTTGCAGGATGTCACACTATTTGGTTAGGTTGTTCAGTGAGGTAAGCCTAGGGTGACCAGACGTCCCAATCACATTGGGATCATCCAGGTATTAGGGGCTTTGTCTTATATATGCAATATTACCCTCCCTGTGCCCCCTGTGAAAAAAAAAGTGTCCTGATTTTTCACACTTGCTATCTAATCGCCCTAGGAAAGCCTGACCTTGAGGTATCTATCACCTTCCTATTTAAAAAGCAAGCAAATTAGCTCTAAAGCTACAGATATCACAGGACAACACAAAGAGAAATTTATTAGGGCCTAATTCTTCAAAGCCTTATTCACACATGCAGTCTCATTGACCTCCCTGGGGCTACTCAGGGAAGTAAAAGTGTGCAGGATTGGCCTGTGATTTAGGAACCAGGATCGAGATAGGTTGCCTTACATCACTGAAAGAGCTCTAGTAAAGTACACGAAACTTGAATTATTTCATGCTATTCCCTGTGTCTCTACTTCATGCAGTGTTTGTTTGTAGCCAGTGTTAAAGTCTGTGGAATCAAATCATTAGTTTACTATGTGCAAGCCATAATAGCAAAGGCTACTTTTAAATGCCACTTAAGCTTGTTTCACAGATGTATTTGTAATTTGACTAAAGAACATATAAAAATGATGTACTATTACTTATACACCTAAAGAGAGAGTTTTAAAATTAAAGGACTCTAAAACGATTAGTATTAAAAGCACTTATTTTTTCTGTTGTTTTTTCAATATTTACGCTTCCTAATTATTTAACACTTGGATTACCTCTGGAAATGTAACCCATATTAGAGAATGCCATTAGAGAACATTTTGGCTAGCTGACAAGATGGGGGCTTCCTGTGCCTCTTCCCATTTCACTGGTGACATTTTATGGATCAGCCAGCAAGGGGTGCTCTTCAGACAGTGCATCCATCATCTGCCCCCCAGGTTTATATTGGCTGCTGCATAATGTGTTTGGAGTCTGTTGCACTGGGGGTTGGATCTCGAGTCCATTCCTGAAGGGAAATGTTTTGGTTAGCAGTTAAATATGCACTCATCACATTGCTTGGCTGGCCTGGAGTCTTTCTTCCTAAAGAGTTGTTTTTTTACTTGATGCTCACTCCTACAACTGTGATGTGCTGTGTTGAATTAATTCTATTAACTGCCAAAGGAATTCCTTGCTGCCGAAATATATTTCCTGCATCTGTAAATCATTTTACCACTGCTTTCCGTGACAGTTATGCAAGTGACCTTTGGATTTCACAATTTTTTTTTTATTTATGACATTGCTAACCACTCTATGGCAGTGCATCACAGTGAGATTGTGAAATCACCAGGGATACCCAAAAGTGTGATATATGTATTTTGAAAACAATATAAAAGTGAACTTTTCATACTTGGACCTTGGAAACATAACATTTACACTGAGCAAATGTTATGTTAGCTTTAAGATTTTATTTCTGGGTATTTTCATTTTCATCTGCAAAAAGTAACTGGGAACCTTATTTTCTTCTTAATGTATCTATTTGTTCATTTGTTTATTTATTGTAGCATCTAGAGCCCTACTCCTGGACCGGTACCCCAATGTGCTAGGTGCTGCACAAACACAGAACAAAACAGTGTCCAATTCTGAAAAATGTGGAATTCTCACTGACTTTGGTGGGTATTGATGAAGTTCAGCCCCTTGCAAGTTTGAGCGTGTAATTCTTTAATATCAGTCTGTTGGGCCAGAATAGTTGTGATATAACAAAATTGTAAATTCTCTAAAGAAACAGCTATTCTCTGAAGGAAGTACTAAAGAGCAGTGTGGTAAGCAGGACTGAGCACAGTTTTGGGAGATTCTGAGTTCAACTTCTGGCTACCAGTAGTTGGTTATGTGGCCCTAGGGAAGTCCCTTCAACTCTCTGTCTCCGTTTCCCCATCTATAAAATAAATACTATCATATGCTACTTACCTTACCTACCTCATGGCACTATGGGCCAGTATGGGCAGGTTGTAAATGGTGTGAATTGCCACAACTCCATTAGCTACAGTGGAACTATGCCAATTTACACCAGCCAGATCTATATAAATGCTACGTTCTTATCAACTTCTTTCCCAGGAGGTTCTGTTTTTCCTTTTTTTGTTGTTGTTGTTAAACAAAGGAAAACCCCAAACCTTGCTGCAGCTGTGGGATGAATTTATTCCTTGGGCTGACCCTATGTTGGAGTCAGTGCAGTTAGACCAGGAATGAAATTGTAATTTGGCTTTTTTTTTTTTTTTTAGCTTGCAAGCTTGTTGGGTACAATACTTGTGTCTTTTCCATGCTCTTTGTGCTTTGAAAACCAATATACTAACACATAAGGAGTAGAGGCCTTGAGCAGTGGCAGGAAAAAACATGAAATCATAAGCCATGATCTACATTTTAGCGAAGAGATCCTAATTTCTATAAAACAAACAAGGATTCCTGTGGCACTTTTAAAGACTAATAATTTTATTTATTGCATGAGCTTTCGTGGGTGAAAAAAAGTCACATTCTATAGTGACTTTTGACTTCTGCTGCCTAGGTGCTTTACAAAGTACTTGGTATCCAAGTTCAGAAAAGATGGATTTTCATCACTCCTAGAATGCCTTTATTGGATAATCTACCAAACGTTACTGATGACAGGCTCAAAGGAAGCCATCCTCCTCCTCCTGTGGGCACAGAGCGCTATTGATGATGGTCAGACCCGGGGAGTGACAAATGGACACACACAACCAAGTTTGCATCACTGAGTGGGTGATTTGTAATTTGACTATAGAACATATAAAAATGAGGTACTGTTACTTACACAGCTAAAGAGGGAGATTTAAAATTAAAGAACTAGAAAACTAGAAAACAAGATTAGCAATTTGCAGAGCAGAGGGTTATAAAAATTCTCCCCCCATGGTGAAAAGACATAGCATAATGTGGAATTTAGCCCAACTAGTGGTGGGCACCAGAAAAGACCAAGAATGTGGACCTCTTGTTACAGTTTTTGCATGCTCCATAGTGCCTAGAAAGGTGCTCTACATGAAGACAAGATCACCCATTCACATTAACTTTGTGGATAGAGTAAAAGGTAGAGATGGCATAAGAGGGTCAGAGGTAAATTACAAAGCCTCACTGGTCCCTTCACTGGGCAGATGATATTGTATTTCAACCAGGCCTTCATACTTGCCCAAGGACAGTTTCTCTTTAGCAAGAGATTGCATCTGCAGTTAAGTCTGGGACAGATTCTGGATGCTGCTCTGCACCTGTTTGGTAGCACAACATTGCAGTAAGCCTTTGATCGGCTGGTTGAGGATTCCTTTGGATCTGTACCCGGACAATAGGGTCCTGGTCCATGACTGAAAATCCTGGGTTTTATGATAATACAAATACATGATGATAATTTCAGGAAAACAAACAAGGAGTCTTGTGGCACTTTTAAAGACTAACAAATTTATTTATCACGTGAGCTTTCATGGTAGAAAATCCCACTTTGTCAGATGTTTGAAGATGGGGAACTTACAGAATGGGAGTCCTTTGGAACCAATAATTTCAGGGAATTCTTGGGTGATGAAAATTCACCAGAGGAGTTCTTGGGATAAAAGAAATGTCAAGACTGTGATTGAGGGAAGGAGATGTCTCTGGAATTCTACTGTGGTGATCTCCAGCTGCCATAATGGCCAAATGGGGGCAATTACAGGTGGTGCAAGTTAGAACAGACACAAAACTGCTCCAAGTTGTGCTGGGAGCCAAACAGGCTCCAGGATTGGGGGTCGGGGATGATGCCTTTGCACCATCTTCTCATACCAAACAATCTGAGTATAAAATGCTGTGAATGCAGATGATGCCATTTTGACATCCTACCAGCTGATCTGCAAATATAATTAGGAATTTAGAGGTTTAAATGGCAGCATTGGCTGGCACAGCTATTGCACCTGCAAAAAAGAAAGCTGCTTTTCACAGGCTTGTTTGCGAAGTGACAGTTTTTCATAAATATCAAAACCTGACAATGATCACTGCACCTATTTCTATTTAGTGTTATGTGTGAGGTCTCTCATAGCTAGGAAATAGCTAAATAGTGAACTGGAATATCATCTGTAAAAATTTGCGAAATAAAAAACATTGACATACTTTCCCTTTGACAAATCTGAGGCATTGTGGTGGTTAGTTTGTGCAAGGTTTACTTAAGTAATAAATTGAGGTTTCCTGCAAAACATCTGGTGGATTCAGCTCTTATCTTCCTCCACAAGAGGTGAAGAAAACACTTATGTGGTTCTGCTTAGCTATGTTACAAATATAGATTTCTATTTATAAGGAAGCTTGAAAAAAAAGTTTGAGAATATTCTCACTTTCACTCCTCAATGTTAAGTATATTTTTTATTCTTTGGAACGTACCCTTTGGTTCCA
Organism: Pelusios castaneus; assembly: GCA_007922175.1. Taxonomy (NCBI): domain Eukaryota; kingdom Metazoa; phylum Chordata; order Testudines; family Pelomedusidae; genus Pelusios; species Pelusios castaneus. Next base: position 14,737,608 of record ML685758.1, read on the forward strand.
ATTATGTTTCTGTATTACAAGTATTTCTTTCTTAAATTAATGATGTAGCACTTGTGAAAGGGACTGGAATGGGATACACAGCCCTGGAGACCAAATTCCCTAATAATAATGATGATGATGATGATGGTGATGGATAATAACAAATCTGTATTTAGGGCTTTACATTTGTGCAAAATGTTTTACAAATACTAACTATTAATAACAATGGGACTAGGTTTAGAGGTGCTGGACACTCATAGCTCCTCTTAACTTTAGCTGGAATTGCGGATGCTCAGCAGTTCTGAAAATCAAGCCTTTTACAGATGTACACAAAGTTCCATACTCCAACCCACCAATGTATCTATGCCTTCCTCTAGAACAATTACTTCTACGACATTTGATTCTGCGTAGCTCATTCAGTCCACTGAGCTCAATGACATAAAAATTGTGATTTGTGTCATTCAGAATGCTTTGTTTTGCTTATTTCAAAAGGTTTCATCTGACATTTTTACTTTTTATTTTCTTTACTTTAATTAGCTTAAATTTTAAAACAAAAAGTCATCTAAAACCAGAAAACTGAAATTTTTCTTCATAAACATGTCAAAAAAGGACAGATTAAAAATTCTGAAACTCTGTTCCAAATACTTTTTTGAGTTGAGAAATGTGTCAACACCGACTTTATGCTGTATAAAATTTCAGTTTTGATGAATTGATATTTTATTTTTTTGATGAAAAAATGTTTAGTCAAAAAATTCCTGACCAGCTGTAGTTGAAACCTCTCAGGCCATGACTGAATTTGGCTCAATATCTCTGTCTGTCAGTGCGTTAGCAGCTTTGATTGCATCTGATTATATTGTTCCCATGGAACATCTGACCATTTGCTTCCTCGCTTCATCTCGGAGCCTTTCTCTCCAGTCTGCAACCTTCTGTATTTTCCTGCATCTTTCTCCTTTATTCCAGTTTCATCTCTTCACCACAAAATACCAACTAATCTGAGACTGAAATGCCAGTCAGGATTCAGACTGAGCTCTTATTTGTCAAAATGAACAGCAAAGAGAGAAGTTTTTGAATACTTTCAGTCATTATTGGTGTGCTTGCCCATGGTCTTCCTGAACACAACCAATAAATAATGCTCCATATCTCCCTAAAAATTAAATTAAAACCATATTTCTCAGGGATGGGGATACATTAATTATAAAGAGTTAACAATGGCCAATCTAAATAGGCTTCTTTGTTTTCTTTTTTTAATCTTTAGAATGAAATTTAATAGCTGATCTTTTTTTTTTTTAACCAAAGCATTCAGTTTAGAACCAGAGAGTCTGCCAGATGAGGCTAATCTTATTCTTCCAGAGAGCTGCTGTCAAGTGAACTCTTTACAGCGGCTGCTGCTAAAATTGCAATGGAGAACATGGTGTTATTTCATTATCTGAAATTTTGAAACTAGTGTAAACTTGGAGGTGCTGCTTGGCTGAAGTTATGTGGAGAATTTTTGTTTGAGATTACTGGTATTTCTCTTCAGAAATGGATGTGTAGGTCCAGCATTTGGATGGACATGCACATGCGCACACACAGAGGGTTTTGTGTACATGTACAGTATGTTAGATATAAGAGCAGGGTGAAGTCATGAGAGTTGTATATGCAAGTATTTATTTAATCATCTTTAAACCCTGAATAGATTATGTTCATATTTGAAAGCAAATCAAGAAACAACTGTTATGCACCAACATTCTTGGCAGATTACATAACTGCATACCAGCCATTTGCAATGTAACCACTCTCCCTTATCAAACAAAGTGCAAATGCCCCAAATAAGCACTGAATTAAACTGCGAACATAAATGTGAAGTCTGAATGTAAAGATGAAGGCTTACCTAGTCCAGTCTGAAAAGGACAAAAATATTGACGTTATACCCTGTCAATGAAATTTCCAAGCAGTTGAAAATAACTGCAAAACTACACTGAAATAAAGGCTTTCATATGTGTTTAATGGGAAGGATAGGGATGGAAGGGAATCCTGCTATGAAAGATGGTCATGCTAGACAAGTCATTAATGACCTACATAAATCGTATATATATTCAGCAAAAAGAAAGATAGTTACAAAATCCACCCTAATATGGTATATTGAACATGCAATACATGATTCCTATTGTCCATTCTAGCTACTAATTTACTAAACCAATTCTCTTTCTCTCTTCCCTCCCCAATATATACATATTTATTATCATAATTGATTTAATTCTACCTCCGCTTTTTCAGAGTGGAAACAGATAAAATGGCTAAATATCTGTTGAAAACATAGCTGACTGTTCTAACTAGAATGCCTGGACTCATAATGCCAGGCCAGTTCCTGAGAGGAATTCTTATAGGAAAATTTCAATGGTGAACCTTTAACTTCTAAATATCATAAAGGAAAGGAGAGACCACTTAAAGCAATGGTTCCCAATCTTTTTGCCTCGAGGGCCATAGATATCATTTTTACAACCCTGAAGGGCTACCAGCTCCACAAGCAGGCCCCCTACTCTCCAGTGCAACCAGACAGAAGGAGTTCAGTGAGGAGGCTGCCTCCTTGCTGATTTCCTGTCTTCCTGGCTGCATACATTCTGTAGTCCTGTACACTCCACCTGGGTCCCTAGGCAGTGGCTCCCTTCTGCAGCAGGGGGATGGAAGATCAGCGCTCCCCTCCATCTGGCTCCAGGAGGAACCGCAGCATCTAGGGACACAGGCAGAGCACTGAGCTCTGGCACCATCAGAGACCCCAGCGCCTATGGACATAGGCGGAGTGCTTTGCCGTACTTCCTTCTACAGCCAAGGGGAGGGGACTTCTGGTCTCCTGGAAAGAAAAAAAATCAGGATTTTAATTTGCAAATATTTCTGAGATTTTCACTTGTATATGAGATGGGAAGTAATTTTGAACTCTCAGAACTCTTGCAGGATGGGAAAACTGTTCCCTGCTCAGCTCTAGTTATCTAGCAAAAAGATCCAAGCAACTTACTAAGCTATACTCTGCCTAACAGCAACATTACTTTTTACAGATGAAATACAAACTTTATGGAAAGACTGCAAGAAAGAAATGCAGGGCATGATTTTTTTTTTAAAAAAAAGTCTGCCTAGGGTTAGGCTTCGAAGTGCACATTAGCACCTATGTAAATGGTCTGATTTTCAATAGTTCTTATCTAGAAGCTCCCATGGACTTCAATCTGGGTCATCCATTTAAATTGCATTACAGATGATGCAGGAACACAAAATGGCAATCCGAATGCCTATGTGCCTGTTTGCATACACAGTTTGCATGATTTGTGTATGCAATTTAGGCTGCCACTTTTTGAAAATCGAGCCCACTGGAGGACTAGACTGTGAGCTATCCTTGAACAATTGTGCTGTGCAAGGACATTCTCATTTGTGTGACCATGGGCAAGGACTGATTATAGCAGCTATATGTATTCTAAATACTTTGTATTATTGTAGTGCCTCAGGGCCCTAGTCATAGACCAAGACCCTGTCGTGCTAGGTCCTTACAAGAAGTTTGATTTTAGTCAGACATTTATTCAGTGCTCTTTCTGGTGCCTCTGGATATTTTCTAAGACCTTGCTTTATTCAATTTTCACTTTCACACCATTTTTTCCTTCGCCCCTCCACCTGTCCTCCCACTGTGAGTGACAAGCACAAAAAATAATACTAATTGAGGGCTAAACTGAAAAAGCCTCAGTCTCAGTTTGAGCTGAACATGCTCACTTCAGATGGGCAAGATCCTTAAAAGTACAATATCCATGAGGTAAAAGGACACCACTTCATCCCCATCCCTGTGGCACCTTTTTGGCACCCAGATCTCTAATATCCAGAAATGTTTATCATATAACTTAATGTATTTTTTCTTTTCGGTAATATAATGGGGGGGTGGGGGGGAATCCAAAACACAAAACTTTATGTCTGGGGATAATCTGGCTATGGGAATCAACAATCTGTTCTATGATTCACAACTCTTTCATTCTTTTAACTCTTTAAGGAATCCTATCACCTGCAAAAGCTCCTAATCTGCAGAGAGGAAACCTGCAGAACTTCAGCAAGCTAATGGAGTATAAAAAGGTTGAAAGAATGAAAGGGATTTATAATGAATGTGTGTATATATTTTCAGGGTAGGTGGGGAATGAGGACAGCTATTCTCGCTGCAAAGATAGCATACAGCACTCACTATTTGCACCCTGGGCCAATTTTGCCAGTCTTGCTTTGCAGTTCTTGAAGTCAATAGCTCAGGTTCATCTCTGCAAATAGCAGCTCACTGAGCACACAGGTCAGGTGTTCCAGAGAAGATACTCTGGCAGAAGGGACTTTACATGCCAGTTGAAGCTCTTTAGGAGGCCCCTCCTTGTAGAGGATTGCTATGAGATAAGCTGTTTCTCTGCCCCCTTCACTTTTGGCAGAATTTCCATTAGTGGAGTTAGGTGCAGGTTCTGATGACTGGAACCAAATTCATTTGGCCTAGTGAGAAATTGGCCAAGGCAAAGACTTCAGGAATAGGCCATTTTTTTTTTGGTCTTAGTATCAATCTTTATAAGATTTAAAGGGCTATTGATTAGGACTTGAGTGGTAAACAATTAACCTGAGATTCCTTTTTCCTTAAATGGCTTAAAAAACGACATGCATGTTAAAGTAGCTTGCAAAGCTGTCATGAAAATTTATCACCTGGGTAGAAAATACATGGCCAAGGTTAAAAGGAACAGAGAAATTGCCATACTGGGACAGATTGGTGGCTCAGCTAGTCTAGTGTTATGTCTCTGTCAGTGACCAGTACTTGATATAGCTGATGAAATGAAAGAATTTATGTGGACGTTTGATGGAAGAATCTAACTATAGAGGATTTTTCTCCCAAACTCAGTCACTGTGGTTGGCTCAAGACCTGAAGCATGAAAGTGTCAAAATCTTAGTTTTTCAACTTATCTCATTATTTGTAGAAATGTCTAATACTTTTCCAAAAATTGTATAAGCTCTTGGCTTCAGTTGTATTTTGTAGCAATGAGTTCCAAAGGTTAATTATATTATGTTAAAATTGGTATTTTCTTTTATCAGTTTCAAGACTTTTGACTTTCACTTTCATTGAACAATCCTTTTTTCTTGTACTGTATTATGGGAGAGCAAATAGAAACACCTGATTTACCTCTTGTACATTATTTAGTATTTTATTTTCGTCTGTCATATCTCTTTCCTTTTGTCTCTTTTGTAAACCAAACAGGCCTGATCTTTTTTCAGTTTCTTTTCCCACAGAAGATGTTCTGTGCCTTTAATCATTCTCATTGTTCATCTTAGATTACTTTCTATTTTTACTGTATCTTTTTTGAGATAGGGTAACTGGAATTGTATTCAGCATTCCAAGTAAGACCACACTATTGATTTATGCAATGACATTATAGTATTTACAGTATTATTCTCCAACCCATTTCTTCATGTATCCTCATATTTTGCTTCTCTTTGTGATCAATGTTCCACATTTACAAGAGGTTTACAGTGGGTTGTACACAATGACATCTACATCTTTTCCCTGTATCATTATAATTAATCTAGAATCCAGAAGTTTGCATCCATAATTTAGATTACTTCTTCCAATGGACATGACCTTGAATTTGTCAACAATGTGTTTTTTCTGCTATTGTGCTACCCATCTTCCTAGCTTTATTTATAGGTTCCTCTAAAGTTCCTCAAAGTCTTCTCCATTCTTGACTAACCTAAACAATGTTGCATTATCTGCAGATTTTGCCCTCTCACTGTTCTTTTTCCTTGGGGCATGCCATTCTTAAGTTTTTACCAAGTTGATAGTTGGTCATTTATTCTTACTCTTTATATCCTTTATTTCATCTAAAATTTTTAATTCATGACGACACTTCACTTCTCACTCCATGACTAATTTGTTTTCTTTGATAGCTCCTTGATTTTGTTAAAATTTGTAGAAAAAATCAAATATATTATATGAAAAGGATCATCTTCATCTATTATTTTGCTATGGCCAGAGAATTCTAGTAGATAAGAGATGGATGTTTTTTCTTTACAAAAGCTATGTTAGGTTGTCCTTATCATATCATTTTCATCTAACTGTTCCATAATTCTCTTTTCATTTATTGTTTGCTGGTATTGGAA
>ML685758.1:14748712-14773647 GCA_007922175.1 Pelusios castaneus
CCACCTCATGCTCAGACAACATTACCCCTTCATTATTGCCCCCATTGGTCCAACTCCATATTGCATGTCCCCACCTCCCTCTGAGCTTCATGTTAGGGACCCCCCCCCCATGGACTGGTGCAGCATCACCTGTTCTCAAAAATGCTCTTTGAACTGACAACCTGAGGGGTTTGCTCGGGATGGTGGGAGCAGAGCCCACAATGTTGAGTCCCAGCTTCTGGTGTTCTTATGCAGGGCTGGCCTGGCCTGCTGGCTCCTTGGGTGGGTGAGTGGGGGTCTTTCCAAAGAAGCCTGTTTATGAAGGGACATGCTGTTATATTTGCTGCTCTGTCACCCCAAAAGAGGAATCGAGCAGGATGAGGGTCAGCAAAGTGCAAGAGAGATGAAAGGGTGTCTCTCCTGTCTGCATGCCTGTTGAAACATGAAAGAAGTGACTAAGAATTATAGGGTTAGAAGGGAGTGCACTTTTGTGCTAGCTTCTGAGTGGTAGGAAAGGCATCCTGATACCAGGCATGGCAATGTGTGTGAAATTAGCAAGCCAACCAGTGGAACTGAAGGGGGACTGCCAATGACCCATCTCCACCCGACTGACAAACCTAGCCCTCCCACTTTCACCAGTGCCAAGGGCTATCTATGCATCTGCACCATCACTCACCTTCCCACCCTTAGGCTGCGTCTACACTTGTAAATTAAGTCGACGTAAGCTCGCCTAAATCGACTTAATTTACTCTGCATCTACACTACACTTTCCTTAAGTCGACTTAAGCAGCTGCTTAAGTCGACTTAAGGAAAAGTTAAGTCGACTTTGTTAAACCTACTTTTAAGTCGACTTTTGGCTTAAGTCGACTTTTCTAAAGTCGACTTAAGCCAGTGTAGACTTGGAGTAGCCCTAAGTCGACTTAGGGCTTTCCGGCTATGTCTACACTTGTAATTTTAAGTCGACTTAGTGCATCTACACTTAAAATTAAAGTCGACTTAAAGGGGAATTTACAAAGGCGACCTAGAGCGTCCACACTGGACGCCTAGGTCGACTTCTAGGGGCTTAGGGGGACCTAGGGCAGGTCCATGGGGGCAGGGGGGGCACCCCTTGCTCAATGCCAGGGGCCTCAGCCTTTGCCCCATTGTACATAGGTACAATGGGGCAAAGAAGGTCAGGGACCCTGGCAGGGCATAGGGACAGGGTGGGCAGGGCTCTGCCCTGCCCTGTGGGGGGGCATGCCAGGTTCCCTCTGTGCCTCTCCCGGCAGGGAGGCCATTGGTGTAGTCCTGGGGTAGCTCTAAGTCGACTTAGGGCTACTCCATGTCTACACTGGCTTAAGTCGACTCTAGGAAGTCGACTTAAGCACTAAGTCGAATTTAAAGGAGGTTTAATAAAGTCGACTTAATTTTAATTAAGTCGACTTTATTATCCTTAAGTCGACTTAAACAAGCAGGGTCCCTGTCCCCCTTTGCCCCATTGTACCCAGGTACAATGGGGCAAAGGCTGAGTCCCCTGGCACTTGGCAAGGGGTGCCCCCTCTGCCACCATGGACCAGTCCCAGGTCCACCTAGCCCCTAGAAGTCGACTTAGGTGTCCAGTGTGGACGCTCTAGGTCGACTTTGTAGGGTCCCCCCTAAGTCGACTTAAAATTTAGGTGTGGACATGCTAATTTGACCTAAATTTACAAGTGTAGACATAGCCTTAATGTGCCCGCAGCTTCCTGATAGCGGATCTCCTGAGAAAAGTTGTACTGGCAAAAGCCCTGTTGCAACCCTATAGCAGCAAAAGACTGCTTCCATTGATATAACTTTGCTCAGGGCACTGGTATGGGCTGCATCTCTGCTAGTAGGGTTTGCCGGTGTAGCTATACCAGGCCAAATTCTTCTTTATTATGGCTCCGGTGAGTTGGCCTGCCTGGAATTACTCTGCATTCACACGAGTGAACCTTAGAGCAGAATTTGGTCTAGAACCTGGAAGGAGATGGCTGGGCATAACCGTTTCTAGAACCACACATGCTGTGCACTGTATTTGCTAATGGAAAGGTCACAAAACAAATATTAGCAAAAGCAATCAAGAATGTCAAGTTGAAATTCCCTGGAGGATGTGTCCCCTTACACCCCATGAGTTCAGGTTGGCAACTTGTGACAGGTGCAATGTGGCTCCCATATGTCTCGCACAAGAAGCATAGGACTGCATATCCATTCTCCTTCCATCTCTACAGCAAAATGTCAAAAGATTCACCTCTCAGCATGAAGACACTCAGAGACCCAGAAGAAAAGCACTTGGCATCATCCCTGGAAAAAGCACACTGTGCTAAGGAGCTGAATGCCGTTTGTTTGCCAAGTGAACACCAAGTGTTAGAGAGTCACATGTAATGGCTCAGTACTTGGCTGCAGCCTGAGGGCTGCTCTAAATTACACTGCCTAGCCATAGCCCTAAGGGCTCATTATAGAAGGTGGGCACTGGTCAGGCTGGAAACCTGACAGGAATAGCCTTTTTTTTCAGTCTACTTGTTTTGATGCTGATGGTGTCAGCTGAATATGAAATTAATGATTATAGTTTGAAAAAGTTAACAAATCTTGTTTGAACTTCAAGTAGGTTTGTTTAAGGTTCTGTTTCAATTCTGGGCAAAGCTTTCATTATTTCAGATGAGCCAGTTTGCTGGTGTCCAGCTCTGTTAGGGTCCCATACTACAGCGACCCATCAGATGTGAGACTAGTAAATGTGTTTGTTAATGAAACCATGCTGTATGAGCAGACTGCCTGTGACCACGCTTTTTTTCATCTTGGGATCACTGCGCACATTCACTAACAGGGTTCAGTTGTGCCTTTAAGGCACAGCCTTGAATATGGGCAGTGTGAAGTTGCATTGCCTCAGAGCAAATCTGAATGGCAGAATGGTTAAATGGGGAAATTGAGGCACAGAGTGCTTGAAGGCCTGATCGTGTGCTTTGCAATGTGGCTCACAATGGATGTGATGCAGAATGGCGCTGCTGTCAATGGGCGTGTCAGGAAGGATTACACTTCAATCAGAGCCTTGCATAATGACAAGTTAAATAAATTGGTTAGTCTTTAAAACTGCCACTAGACTCCTTGTTTGTTTTACTTCAGTCCAAGGTACCGTTCCATCCATAGCTCACTGGCACAAGGGGAAGCGTGCAAACTGTATCACAGACTTGGGATGGTGCAGTTGTTTCTCCTTGGAACATCTCTAGAGCTCTGCAGGCCAGTATGGAGAAGGGTTGGGGTAGCCTTTGATTTACATTGTTCTTCCATTCTAATGGGGGTCTATGAGGGAGCAGTCTCCATGCTCCCCCAAGCATAGAGGTTGCTTGTGTCCTGGCTATGCATGGAGGCATAAGGGAGGAGCAAGCTTTGCAAAACTCCTTAGGCCCTTCCCCTCCCCTATATAGTCATGCAGGGATTGGGTCCTAAATAATTCAGTAAATGACAACCTGTATGTGAGTAATGGAAGCAAGAAGAAAATCCCTCTCTCCTATCTCTCTCTCACTTCTGTGGCTAACCATTGTATGGTGCCGAACAGAAATTACCAAGAACTGAAGACCTCTATTTATTCACTAACCAAACAGAGCTTTATCATCATTAGCAACAGCAACACTGCAAATGTGTCCCAGGAGGCCCTGTTCCATCTCAAGAAAAGGGGCCACTTTTAGAAGTGGGAAGGTAGTTCAAGCTCTCTGCTGGTCCCTTGTGAATTTTAATGTGGTTGTAGGTTGGTGCCTATGCACAAGCTGACATTTATAGAGTGGGTGCTTCTCTTCTGGGAACTAGAGACCCCAGTTTATTTCCCACAGATCACCATACAGCAAACCTGCTCTCCCCACTGCCTTGATCTGGATTTGAACCAGTGGCTTTATTTTAGTAATAATGAGCTATATTAAAAAGAAATGTTCTTTCTTGTATACCCAGGTTTTTTCCAGTGTGTGATTAGTGTTGTTACAATAATAATAGTAATAATTTGAAGTTCTCATAGGCCGTCATCGGAACAGTGCCATACAAATACAAAAGTATTACAATCATTCCTGTTATTATTTTATTAACATACAAATAGAGGATCTAAGACAAAAATAGGTTGTTTTTTTCCGGCATGTTAACAGCATATATCCAGAAACGAAACCTATTTTTTTTCTTAAAACACATCAGTCAAGATATTTTATTATAATGATTAAAATCATCCTTTTTCATGCCCTCGTTTATGCTGATTGAAGCTGTTACAAACCAGAGGTGAACTTAGCACATTGTGGAATACAAGGAAAAAATCAGCAAACAATGAATATAGGGACTGCGGAGTTCAAACAATCTGCTCCTCCTTTTATAACATCTGCATATGCTACATGCAGAATTTCTTGAAGAACAGACTTTATTTATGGTGAATTTTGCTTTTTTAATACAAATGTGGCAAGTGATGGTGTACAATGAGGACAAGATTTTTCCACATTTTCTCCATTATGTACAATTTTTTGTGATATTAGAGGAATTAAGGGCTTGATCCAAACCTAAATGATATAATTGGGAAGATGCCTATTGATTTCAGTGGGTTTTTGATTGGGATCTATGTTGGGCTGAAAACTTAGGGCCTGATCCAAAGGCCTCTGAAATCAGTGGAAAAGACCCCCTTTGGCGATGCATGGCTTTGAACTGAGACCATAAAAACCATGGTCTTTGGAGACTGCAGGTGTGCTGGAAAATGGGGATACCCTGAATCACTTAGGCAAAACCTTGAATTCCAGCCAGAATTTCCTCTGGGGACTCCCATGCAACCCTCACCCACTTGGCAGATAAACCACCCTTGGAGATGGTGCAGTGTGGTTCACTTCCCATGCACAGCTGTCTATGCTGGTCTGTGCAGTATGACTAGCTATGTTTCCTCTCCCCTCTTAGCTCTTTCAGGCAACTGAGATGTATAGACATACCAGGAGGCAGCAAAACTAATGCTTTCCAGGCATATTGTGACTAACCCTGTGCAGGGATGGAAAAAGAGGTGGGAAGAGGCTCCATGAATCTTCCCTTCTTGTTAACATGACCCCCAAATTCCCAACTGTCAGGGTGATTAACCACTGGAATAAGTTGCCTAGGCCGGTTGTAGAATCTCTGTCATTGGAAATTTATAAGAGCAGGTTAGACAAACACCTGTCAGGGATGGTTTAAGAGGCCAGTTGGTCCTGCCATGAGTGTAGGGGACTGGACTCGATGACCTCTCATGGTCCCTTCCAGTTTCTATGATTCTATAAAAACACGTAGGCCAAACCCAAAGTTTTCCTCTGAAGTAGTTTCTGATTTTCACCTCGAACCATCTATATGTTTAGTGGTTTTCTTTCCAAAGCCACATGCTCATGAAGATGAACAAAATGTCCACAGTTTGGATGTGTGTTGATCCCAGGCTTTTTATGTGGATAGAGCAAAGCCCTTTTGGATCTCTTTGAGCTCCTTGTTACTTCCACAGAATGCATGAGAGGGCATCCTGTAACAGCACAACAACTGTCCAAGCGGATCACCAGTTATGTTACCATGTGTTACAAGATCTAGGGCACCCCATCTCCTGGAAAGCTCTCTGCACATTGAGCCAGAGCACACTCAGCTTCCCTGGTGTTCAGAGGAAAAATGTGCGTGTAGTGGACATCTGCAGAGCAACAAGATGGTCTACAGGCCAGACTTTTGATAGATGTTGTGTGATTATTACCACCTCAAGAGAAGACACTGGTGTGGGGAAAACAGTTTTCCAGTTCCTCTTCTGGTGAGGACTCCTAGTCCCACTTCCATTGGAATATTCATGGGTGTCATCTAGTGCAATGGACATCTACAACCCCTCAGACAAGAAAGCAGGGTTTCTCACTTCCTTCTTGTTCTTGAAGATGTAACCCAAGCTCTCGGGTGCTTCAACAGCACCAGTAAGAACTACAAGTTGTGGACTACAAACTGTGGCATGTTGGGAGAACTTACTGGGCTCCTGCCAGAAAGCACCCTCTGTCCTCCCCGGCAGGGAGTTTCTGCACTGACTGAGGCTGGGAGCATGTGGTAGACAAGCAGGGAGGAGGCCGATGGACTGTAAGCCTGTTGTATGTTTCCTTTCAGAATAAAATCTTGTTCCTGGTGATTGGTCTGAGCGGGCCTGGTCTGAATGAACACACACTAACACATAATGCAGAGCACACAGAGGAGCCTCTGCCCTAGTTTCCCAAAGCTGTGTAAAAGGTCACAAGGCAGACATTCCCTATCTTGAACACTCTCATACTGGGACAGTAGACAGGAGGTGCCACACATGTATTAAACAGCCCACCCTCCTTCCCCAGTGCATTGGATTCTGTCACGTAAGAGTCCAGTATGAAGGAAATGAGGGATGACAAGGGTGACTCCACCCCTTTACACCTTTGGCTTGGACACCACAGCATGGGCATGGCTGTCCCTATATGTACCACGAGGGAAATTCTCCACCCTAGTGCACAAGGTATGCACTCACCTAGTGTAATGGACATACGCAACACATCTCAAAGAACATGTTACGAGAAGGTGAGAGTAGTTCGCCCCCCCCCCCCCCCCCGCATGTTCAGCCCTGACAGTGATTGAGATGCTCTTTTTTCCCACCTTAGCTGCAATCACTCTGCTGCCTTCTATTTTCAAATAGCTTCAGGACTGCACTCTCAGAGAAACCTCACAAGACATGGCTACAGCAAATCTGTGCACAGGTGATAAAACAATCACACCATTTTTCAAGTTAGTTGTTTAACTTGGTTGCTGCTAAGGTTGCGCTTCCCTTGGGCTGATGTTATGGATTGATTCCAGTTCAGACTAGCCACTAGTGAACACTGTAATTATGTTCTTTGGCAAGAAAAGTCTTCAAAGGTCTCAGTCATCTTGCTGCTCATATGGTGGACTTGACGGTCTCCATTCTGCTAGGCTTGCAATGTAGAATAAACCTAAAAATGAAAGTCTTCCAAAAAGCATATTACTAAACAAATGACGATGGTATTTTGGGCATGTGAGTGGAAAATCCAGGACCTTAGGAGTGTACATTAGTAAGAGAAGAAGGGAGAGAGAGACATGTATAGACTGAGAACCTATAAACCAAAAACATACCATGGAAATGACATGTTAGGGGAAAACTCTCCTCTTAGATCCACGCAGCAGACTCCACAGTGCTCTCTCACACATAGAGAGTACCACTAATGGCAACAGAGCTATGAAGTATGTAAACAGAGCAGAATAGCCTTGACTAAATCCACTGTGTGTTGCTTGTGGAAGAGCATTTGGGTCTGATTCTCTAACAGGGTTCAGCAAGATGAAGCAAAGAAAGCGGATATTATGTGTTCTTGTTTGAGAAGAACAGCAGAAAAAAGACAGTGGGAGAGTATGAATGAAGTTTCACCAAACCAACCCCAAAGCTACCAACATCTGAATATTTCATGTTGTTACTTACTAAAGTTTTATGATCTTGTCCCCAACATATTTTCAATGAAGTTTTACTATTTCTGAATGTGACTACAAGTAAGATCCACTGCATTCCATTTTCCTCACTTTGGCTATGTCTACACTTGAAAAGTTGTCGACTTTTGTAAGTCAACTTTAATAAGGGGTCAACTTTAAGTCGACTTAAAGTCGACCTTATTAAAGTTGATGTAACAAGTGGCAACACTTTAAGTCGACTTAGTCCACTTTGTTAAGTCGACCTAACTGCCCTTACATTGACTTAACAAAGTGGACTTATGCTTCCACACTGGGCTTAGGTCGACCTAAGGAAGGGTTAGGTTGACCTAAGAAGGCTTAAGTCAACCTGTTGATTGGTAGTTAATAAAGTCGACTTAAGGTTTCATTAAGTTGACTTAAGGAATATCTTAAGTCGACTTAAATTGCCAGGCAATAAAAGCAAGGTGCAAATACAAAGTGGGCAAACATTACAGCTTTCCTGTATTCCTCTCATTACTCTGAAAACGTGGAACGTGAGTTAAAAGATGGACACTGGCAGCATTAACTTATGTAGCCTTAACTTATCTTGTTGCTGATGAAATTCCAAGGTTTTTTTTACTAACAGTAAGCAATCCCTCAAGACTTCCTTCTGTGCTCTAACCCAATCACCTCAACACTGATAAACATACTACACATTCATTCACATATTTCAAAAGGAAAAATAGATATTCAGGAAAGTTCATGTTTCATAGGTTTGTTTGTTTTTTTTAATTCACAGACTGTCTTAAAAATAGCAGTTCCTGATGCCCTCTGTCTCCTCCTTTCTATGAATACAGTAAACGACCAAGGCTAAAGACACTAATGCCAGATGAAGAAGTAACAAGTGTGCTATGTAGAATTGGGGGATTATGAATGTTTGGGTGAACAGTTGGAAGCAAACTCGTCTTAAAGTATTAATTGTTGAGGCTGTTCTTTTTCTTCCTGAAGAGGAAATTTCTTTTAGGTTTGCAGTAACACCATAGATTTACCCAACAACTTCAATGTTAGGACAATTTGCCCATTCTACAAATCTGTATTTTTTGGATAAGTTACTTTGCCAGTGTGTGCGGTCTTTTAGCCTGCATCATTTAAAACCTACTAGGTGCAATTTACTGGAGTGAAACCCCTCCCCACACCAAAAATGGAAGGTTAAAAAGGGAGCATGATTTTATTTCCAGATTATCATTTTCTCTCAAAATCTGGCCTTGCATTAAACCCCCACTTAGCACTTCACAGTCCTTCTTTCCTTCCAGGAAGGAAAGAAAACAGCTAGAAACTTCAACATGCTGCTGCAGAATTTCCACCAGGCAGCACACCCATGGAAATTTTTGAAGCCATTAGGGAGATGTGGGGGTGGGGGAGATGACATAGCTGTATATCAAGAAAATCACCAGAGATGATAAATGCAGAATAAGACCTATATGTGGCCTTCATTGACTGGTGGGCTCCGTGCCATTAAGAGACTTTATACATAGGTTCAAGCATGTGGTGTGATGTTAATGCCCAGTGGCCACCTTATTTCACATTAATGCAGCTCTTCACCCATTTGCATTTTTTAGCTCTTCACTTATACTCCAAGGCCTGATAGATTCAGTAAGCAATGGGTACATTATTTAAACACTGTAAAGAGCAGCAACGTTTTACAATGCTGGGTCAATAGTCTGCCTAACCGTCATAAGAAAGCATTGAATTTGAGTTTAGAAGGATGCAGTGAACTACTTTTTGTATAGTTTTTGGTTTTTAATTCTTTGGGATTTTATAATATCTCCAGAGGAGCTTAGATTTGCCATCACAGATTTTGTCCTTGTATTGTAAATTCTACAGAAGTCTATTACTTTCTAGAGAATTCTGATTGCTTCATTACACAGAGCTGTTCCCGAATGGGTTGCACTGGGTAAAACGTGTAGCTCCTGGAAAAATGATGTTGTCCTAATTGGGGCACTCAAATCCTTTACAAGTGCTCAGAAAAAAATTGGGTGGGCTTCACACAATAAGACCATGGTTTTGCAAACGCATCTGCAAGGATCGACCCCAGAGGCTGAGTGTAAGTGACTTGCTGAATGCAGTTGTAGGATCAAGAATCGAAGGCCTGAGGCTGATAGGTGCAAAGTCTCCTGAGTTCCCACTGACATCAGAAGGAGATATGATTCTTTTCCGCCTCACCAGATCAAGTCCTAAGAGACAAGTGATCATTTTTTAGTGTTGGTATAAGTGAAAATGTAACAATTCCCAGACCAATTACTTCCAAATTAAACAATTGCTCTGTGTGTCATTAGGAAAAAAAATTACCTGAGGTTTTAAAGCAAATTTTAGTTTTAGGAATATAATTACTACATTCAAAATTATTTACTGAAATGAGTAATTCTTTATAAGGCTCTAATCATTTCTTTTTTTCACTTCTATTGTACAACACTTATATAATTTGTCACACCTGTCTTTTTCTGTTCTTGCTTAGAACAAACACAAATGGCGCAACCAGCTCCCAATGAAGTCAGTGGCAGATTTCCCAGGGTCCTCACAATAGCAGGATCATGCCTACTTTTTTAGAGTAGACTTTGCATTTGCCCAATTCTTGGTTTCTTAGGCTCAGTTCTGCAGCTCTTCTGTGCATGGGACTTTCACTGGACACTCAGAGCAGGATTATGTCCTTGAAATGAAGACATCTTTTCTAAAAAGAACTATGTGAAAATGGCACTTTCTTACTCAGCAGGTCTGTGCTCAGGTTAGTCATGTAATGTTCTTGTAATTGTGTTGTTCCCAGGATATTAGAGAAGTAATACCTTTAAATTGGTCCAATAAAAGATATTACCTCACCCACCTTGTCTCTCAAGTTAGTCAGTCATTGCTGCTGCTTTAATGACACAGATATATTCTTATTGGTTTTTGCTCCTGTTATTGCTTAGGAGCCAACAGTTTAGAGGAAAGGATCTGTGTTCTAGACTTTCCCGGGTATCACAAACAGAATGATTTTGTAAATTGTAGTTGGTTGCTCTTGTTCAGAGTCCTTGAAAATAGTTCCAGAGGGGTAGCATGTTAGTCTAGTTCAGGAAACAAACAAGGAGTCTTATAGCACTTTAAAGACGAACACATTTATTTTTCACACAAGCTTTTGTGGGCAAAATCCCACTTCGTCAGATGCCAGAGTGGAGAAAACTTACATTGAAAAAAACCTTATAGTATGGCAATGAAAGCTAAATCCTGTGATTACATTTCATTGCACCAGGTCAGATTACTTCAGCAAATCAAACAAGTTGTATAGATTCAAACACAACATATCAGAAAGTGGTGAGGTTGAGAGAGGTGAGAATCACTGTTAATAATGAAAAACAAAGGAGGATTCCTATGGTCCACTTAAAGTTTAATGTTTGTAATGGGAGAGCCAGTTCATACTTCCTGTGAGACCCTCTCTGTGCACTCTATCTTGGTCCCAAAGCAATGGTTCCCTTCTGCAGCCAGGGGGATGGAAGATCAGTGCTCCCTTCTCTCTGGCTCCAGCAGGGACCATGGTGTCCTGTGTGCCCAGCGCCAGGAATGCCACTGCAGGATAGCCCTTTTAACTTCTTTGGCCTCTTCCACCATAGGGAAAGAAGAGCATTTGTCCTGTAAATGCACCTTCCAGATGAGCACGTGACTACCTTTGCAGAAGGCAGTATGAGTGGCTCTGATTATGGAAAAACAACAGAGTCCTGTGGCACTTTTAAAGACTAACAGATTTATTTATCGCATGAGCTTTCGTGGGCAAAAATCCCCCTTCGTCAGATGATTATGGAGTGCATCCTTTACACATGGGTTTGGGTGCACAGTGAAGAGCTCATGATGCTTTGAAAGTAATACGCAAGAAATTACAGTGCCTCAAACACAGTAACTGTTTATCAGTATTGGGAATTATTAGCAAAGCAGTGTCTGGTAGGAAGACCCCAACTTACCCATTAACACAGTATTCACTGCATGGTCTCTCAGTGAATCCTTATCATTAGATAAGATAGCCTTAGAGAAATATCAGGGAGGAAAGTATAGAGTTAAAGTAGGGGGGGGGGCGAAGATAAATAAAAAGGAGTAGGAATCTTGAGTATCTAAATTAGATTAAAAATGGGTTGGCCAGATTTTCAGCTGGGTTTGTTTAAGCATTGCACTTTTGAAGTCAGTGAAGCTATGGCAATTTACACCAGCTGTGAATCTGGCCACTTGAATTCCGAACATGAGGTTGCTTTGATTTTTTATTTTTTTTAAATATTTGCTGATTTCAGAAAATTGTTCCCTGTGAATGAAACACTTCACTTTAAGGTGATGTGTTGTGACTTATGAACATCTGAAATACCTGTTATGGATCAGCTCTCGCTTAGCAGGGACTGTATTTGTCAGTGGATGATTGAAGTAGAAAATCAGTATTCTCTGATCTGGAATTTCCAATGGGGAGGTAGAAAGCTGCAAAAACATAAGTTTTAAGAATAAAATGAAATGAAACAAGTGGTAATAAAAAAAATACTTGACAGGCAAATTTGGTGTTACACGTTCTGCATTTCTTTTCAGTTCTTCAAACTTTCCGAACACTATAATTTGTTTCTAGTATGGCTTCACTATCAACAACAATGTTGGACTCTATTAGCTGTGCTGTCTAAGGGATGTGTTTTTAAAAAGAAAGGGAGAAAGGAGAAAAGATAGAATAAAAGTTCAGTCACTGGAGTTTAAGAATAATCACTTTTCTTAACATATGTCTCTCTTGTTCGCTCGCAAGACAAAGACAGCAAAAGGAACTGAATTTAGCTGCATATTTGCTCCCAAGATGGGACAATTGGCAAAGTTCCCAAATTTCTTATCGAAGGTCTGGCAAGAGTGATACAAGGTATTACGTGTACCCCACAATGGAGCCCATGGCTAAATAAATCCTGTCATTTAATGTAACAATAGAGAACTTCAGTGGATGTTTGTTTGGACTGAACATTTTGCTTAGGCTATCTATAGGGATCCCCCCCTCCCCATCTTGAAGATTAATGGTAGCCTGCTCAGTCAAGGATCTAGCAGAAATGGGTTTGTGGATGAGCTGAGCAATAGATCATTATTTCACCCAGGCTGAATGGTCACATGATTAAGCCCTGGAGTGTGAGAGAGGAGATCTGATTTTAATTCCCAGCTCTGCCAGTTTTCTTATGTGACCTCATTCATTTATTTCTCTGTGGCTCAGTTCTCCATCTGCCCAGTGGGGATAATAGTTCTTTCAACCTTTGTCTATCTTGTCTACCTAAATTGCAAAGCTGACTGGGCAGGGATCATCTCTTACTATGAGCATGTCCAACACCTAGCATGATGGGCTCCTGATTTTGGTTGGGAACTGTAGGCACTACTATAATACAAATAATGTTTAGTTATAAATGGAAAACCATCGTCATTCATTATTAGGATTGATTAAATAATTCATAATCAATCATTTATTTAATTAATTTTGTCTATTTTTGTTCATAAATTGTTTGGGAGAAGATAACAATTTTCTCAAATTCATTCCTTATTTGAAACTATTCATCAAATTATTTCTGTGCCTAATTAAGAAACAGTTCATGTGGAGTATTTGATTGCTTATTATTGCAATATTCAAGCTGTTTTCACTGGACAGATAGAACACATGATATATTTTGATTATCTGATTGGATGAGCATAACTTTTTGAAATAGCTTTCTAGTGCCAATATTAAAATTCATGAATTGAAAATTAACTTTCCATGAATATGCTTCATGTTCACTTAAAATTTGCTCTTTTTGGGAACATTCCTGCCAGTAAATTCATTTGCTAAAATATTCATAGGAAGTGAATAACAGAGAAGACACAAACACAGCCAAAGCAAATATGTTTTAAAATTTGAATGAATATTCACAGGAAATTTCTGTAGTATTTAACTGGCTTTGTTCTCTTCTCTCCAATGGTTCACGAAAAGCTAGTGCAGTTTCAGTATCTGGCAAAGAGAATGACTAAGGTGTTAAGACTCAAACTGTTCTACCAGGTTTTAAAAAGATTTGGGATTCATTTCACATAGCAATGATCACTTTACCATTAAAGCAAACAATTCCCTACCCAAAACTAATATAAGATGGAGGGTGGTGGGGCCAATTTTTCTCTATTGTTTCTTTACTCTCTTGCTTAAATATCTGTAATGCTACTAGTGAGAATAGGCTAAATGAATAAACGGAAGCATGAATACACCTTGAAATTCATTAGATTTGTCATCACTGTTCCATAATCACCCCTTTCGCTTGTTTTGTATTACATGCTGGTTGACAATATACTTGAGAATATATTAAGGCAGGGTCTTTGGGATCCAGGTCCTAGGGGTCTCAGAGATTTCCTGGAGGATTTTCTTATGATTAGGATACAGATAAGGTCTGCTGTGGCTGGCCCTTGGGAGCAGACCATGGACTAATCTGTCTAGGGTGGAGGAGTTTAAGAGATTTTTGGTGGTGATGCGTGCACTGTTGAATGAGGGGGTGTGGGATGAGGTGTGCTGGGCTGGGAAGATACACTGGGTGTCCAGGCAATTGGCTAGTCAGTAGTTCACAACTTTAGCAAGAGCGAAGGGGAAAATTGCAGAGTCCTTTTAGCGGGGCAGGGCTGGGCTTTGAGGAATGATTTTCCCAGGAGGCTCTGAAGTTTTGGTAGATCAGTAGAGCAGAATTGTCTCTGGTAGAAAGCCAGCCATTTCTCTTCTTTGGACATGTGTTTGTTTTGTAAACAGAGCCAAAAAGGGAAGTTCACAGATGAATAAAGAGGCAGGATAAGAGAATTCCTTTTTCCAGGCAGTCTGCCTACAGCTAATGGTTTATATTACAGCCCAAGGTACTAACACTGTGCCACTCTGGTGACTGTGAGTCTGAGGGATTTTGGACGGTATGAAATTCTTAGTGCACAACAGATACAAAAACAGCCCCTTTGAACACTGGCAGTGTTCACATATCAAAAGCCTGAAGTTTGTCTCTCAGACATCTTTAGTGACGGCACAGTACACTGGGGCTTCTCAAGGTGACAATATAAGCCATACCTTTTTATTTCTGCACTAGCATGGGTGAGCTCTCCAAGTATCAGCTGATGTGCATCGTCAGGACAGTGTGGAGAAGTTTGCACTTGCTTCCTGTGCTATATCTGTGTTGTGGTTCATGGTACATAGAGATATCCAGGCTCCAGAAATAGCAACTCAGCTCAAGCAAACGCCAAAGTCACCTAAAAAATAATAGAAATGGTTCAAAAAAAAGAGTCAATATCAATTTTAAAGACACTCTCTGCTATGAGTGCAAATGTACCCATGAGTTATATATCAAGTTTTGGAGTTGAGGGGTTCCAAATGCTCACGAGAGGGACCGAAAGAGCAAGATCAATGTTACATCTGGGAGACTCCACAGTTCAGCTGAGTCCATTGTAAGCAAACTATAGGTCAACATGTGCCTGCTCACTCTAGGGTAAGCAAGTGGAGATGTGATTGGGCAGACACATACAGCAATGCCATTGTGCAATGTGCACGTCTGTTCTCCGTGCACAGACTAAGCAGTGTAGCATCAATTGTGCGGGTTTAATTGAGCGTCTTTGTGCTCAGTTGAACCCACAATTAGCAGGAGGTTGATCTGTTAAGACCTACCCGGCAAGTAGCATAGAACTGATTCGACAGGAAGGCATTTCCATCGAGTCTGTGCTGTGGGGGCCCTGTGGTGAGTAGGCGTCAGGCAGTTGAAGGGAGCTATGAGAGGTATTTGAAGTACTTTGTGCATCTCCCTTTGATTGCCGCTGAAATGCCCCCGCAATGTAGACCAGCCCTCAGGTTAGTACCTTGGGCTATGCTCATGTTACTTGTAGCTTCCTCTTTGTGGCTCTGTCCCAGTTATTCTTCAAACAGTGCTAAAGATTATTCCAGAAACAAGACTCAGAGATGTCTCAGTTCCCTATGCAGATTATGCCCATGGAAAAGGGCCTGAGCACACACTTACAGAATTTCCTTCTCCTCCTCCTCCTCCTCTTGGGTGGGGATAGTTTGTGGGAATGGGGTGGAAGGAAGTTGGGATTTTCTCCTCACAGATTCTGACCACTAAACCCACCTTTCCATTTCAGGGGGTCATGCAGAGGCTAAGGCCATCTGTATGGATGCCATGTGCCTCTGCACTACCTTCTGCATCTGCCTCAGCTCTGTGCAAGAAGCAGAGAAGAATATTTTGGCCCATCAAACCAGATAGGGGATTTTTCCAGCACAGCTGCCCTCCTTCTTGGAAAAGTGTGCTGTTGCATTAGGGAACTCTCCCTCGGGTTTGTCTTATTCTTTAGTGTAAGCTTTCACATGGTGGTGTAGACATAGCTTGTATTCTCAAGCATAGAGGGGATTGTTCACCAGAGGCTGACCCTTTAGGGAAGTTCCTAAAGCACAGATCAAAATGAGCTGTCATCCTCTGCTGGCCTTATCCTGCTCCTTAGGCCCTGAGCGCCTCCTAAGAGGTACTGAGCCTCACCCAAAACTAAACTCAATGGGGGTTCATCTACATTTAGAAATTAAATTGACTTAAGGAGGCTCAAGTCGACTTAATTTACTCCGCGTCTAGACTGGGCTTTCCTAAATTGGATTTAAGCTGCTCCTTAAGTCGAATTAAGGAAAAATTAGTTTGAATAATTAACACCTGGCTTTAATTTGAACTAGCGCTTAAGTCGACTTTATTAAGTTGACTTAAGCCAGTGGAGACATGGTGTAGTGCCTAGTTGGACCTTTTAAAGTCGACTTAAAACATTAAGTCGACTTAATAAAGCCAAAAAGGGGCCACGCCTACACTTGAAAAGTTAAGTCAACTTTTGTTAAGTCGACTTAATAAAGTTCACTTTAAATTGACTTAAAGTCAACCTTATTAAGTCGATTTCATAAAGTCGACCTAATTTTCAAGTGTAGACTTAGCCAGGGAGTTGAGTGCTCCTAACCTTGCAGGGGACATTCAATACCTTACCCAATAAGGTCTTTAATTATACCTCTTGTTCATGGAAACATGGAATTTAAACTACTTGTATGCAATGATCAGCAAGTTCTCATGATCTTTATTCACAACAACTAATTCCTCCAAATCAAGATATGATGCAAAAACCTTCACCAAATATGTTAATAGAATGTGAGCCCTCGAATAGTTAATAGCATCAACCAAAACAAAAGCACCCTTGGCTATGTCTACACTACAAAAAGTTAGGTCGACTTTGTTAAGTAGACTTAATAAGGTTGACTTTAAGTCGACTTAAAGTCAACCTTATTAGGTCGACTTAACAAAGTAGTTTCCCTTAACCGGGACTTAGTAAGTCAACCTAACTTCCCTTAGCTCGACCTAAGAAAGTGGACTTATGCGTCCATACTGGGCTTAGGTCGATTTAAGGAGGGTTAGTTCGAATACCCTGTGGTTCTTATTACGTTGACTTAGGTTTTCATTAAGTTGACTTAAGGAAACCCCTTAAGTCGACTTAATGAAAGCCTAATGTGGACGGGGATTAAGTTAGATCGACTTAAGCCTCCTTAAGATGACCTAACTTGCCAGTGTAGACATAGCCCTTGTGACAATAGGAAGAGCTAGTCCTACTGCCGGAAAGAAAATCATTTTCAAAGATGGTCAAAATACCCTGGTCAAAATATTTCTGCTGGGTCAAGTAACTCTTGCAAAAACATCACCATTACTTTGGTGTGCTATTGTGAAGAAACTTTAATTCAATGGGGTTCATTTTAAAAAAGCCAGTCAAGAAATTTTAGAAAAGCTTTACACATAAACAAACATCTACATTTCAAATCAAACAGTGCCTTCATTGTGTTGTAATCCAACTATATTTTTTAAACAATATGCAGAGTACTTCTTCATGAACCATTGCAGGGAAACACAGTTTCAGATGACTAATGCATAGTATCTATATATGTAAAATACCATATTCACTGAATTTATACTTAGTCACTCTCAAAATCTACTTATGAAATATGCAGAGATTGTGTTCTCTTTACAAATAGGAAAATGACCTGAATATGATACAACAAGTTTCCAGATGTAGAATCCAACCTGGCTGTTCCTGGGCTTAGGTCGAATGATCTTGACCTGATCTTGAAGAGTTTGAAAGGCTAATCCACCCATTCCTATTCAAGACATACACAGATTAGGTGTCTGTTGAAACAAGTTGCACTTTTGAAAATAGCACCAAAATTGAAATTGGCTTTTCATGTATTGATAGGTTTCAGTCTGGCAAATAGTACTGGCTCCTTCCCCTCTCTTTGCTATAGCCGCAAAGAACCAACTGTTCTGGTCAGTCACAATGCACTCTTTTTAGCTGGAAAGCTAAGTTGATATCAGTTTCAGGGCAGGCTTATTTTTTTATCTCTGGTTTGGTTTTGCTTTAGAGTTGCCGTGCAGGGTGACCTTGCAAGTCATTTTGTGTGTGGGCTTCGATTGGAGGTTATCTTAGTTCAACGCTGGCCTCCTTTTGTGCGTTTTGAAACAAGGCTTTCAAAAAAGGCGTGATGGGTTTGAAATAGCTGCTACCCGCTTTTCCTCTCAATTGGCAGGAGATAACAGAAATGTTATAGAGCCAAATCCTCAGGTGGTGTAAGTTGCCACTGAGGGATCTGGCTTCAAATATACACCCAAACATGCACACACATATATGTCTGACTATATTATATGCATACACACTTAGGTGTATGTGTATACATTACATATAAACTATCTTGACCACTGTGTGTTATTACGATACGATGCAATAACTGCATAGCTTACTCAAAGAAACCCAGCATATAGCAGGAAAATATGGCACACAATAGTACACCTGTGCATACACACTGACACATGAAATACTGTGCAGCTTTTTGGCCAATGATGTTCTCCACACAAGTCAGTTAGCAGGTTGATTGTTGCTACATGAGTCCAATAAGGCGTAATTTGGCACATCTCTGTCCCTGTATATCATCAGCAGACAGTGTCTGTGCAATGCCCTTTTATAATTAAAAACTGGACAGTTTCCCTGTGCCTATTAATATTATTCTGCATAAATCTGTCCAATAGCCCCCAGCTGCCTATGTCTACTGCACTATACTTTGCAAGTGGATTTGGCTTTCTTTGTGAATCAATAGTTAAGTGAAGCACAATTATTTTCCTGGACCACAGTGAAGATTATTTGTGTGCTTGACTGTGTGTAAATAAAAGAGAGAATTTTAGGAAGACTGAGGATTTTATTTCATTTCATTTATCTGGGACTCTTTCATGTAGCAAGAGCGATATTTTATGTTAACTAACCTCTAAATAGTTTCTTCTATGTAAAGAATCTTTTATAGGACAGGATGCCTGATGTAGTCAAGTAAACTTGAAATAGCTTTGTGATAAAATTTGG
Organism: Pelusios castaneus; assembly: GCA_007922175.1. NCBI lineage: Eukaryota > Metazoa > Chordata > Testudines > Pelomedusidae > Pelusios > Pelusios castaneus. The sequence goes on from ML685758.1 coordinate 14,767,511, forward strand.
CTGGAATCTTGAAGATTCTGTTAAGTTCAAACTCATTATTTTTTTTTAAAAGGGGGGGAGATGATAGGGCTAATTGCTTACATCTGAATCACTGGCTGAGTTGGCTTTACCGTAGTTTCATTGTTCTGTCACACATGGAAGTGTAACTAATAAATGGAAGCCCACAGTTTGACACCTTCAGCTTGATCTACATGCAAGCTTGCCCAAATGGTGATATTTTATAGTACCAAGAGGGTAAGCTTTCAGCAGAGCTGGGGAGCAAAAAAAAAAAAAAGGGTAGCCCACTAAAATAGGGAACCCAGAAGGGTGATTATTTAGTTTAGAGCATATTTACAATCTGCATAGCCATGGCTTGCTTAATGAATAGAAATATGTGGGCTGCATAATAAATGGGCCAGCCCCCTGAACACTTTCCCCACCAGTCCATTGAACTCCCAGAGACATTAAAACTATACTCGTGACGTAAGACTATAGCAACACATACTGCTCCTATCATTCATGTGGGCTATGTTAGACTCACAAAGAAAAAGGATTTTCTTATTGTCTCTGCCACGCTGACCTTTAGAGTGTTTACTTTTCAATCCATTTTAAGAAGGCAAGGTTGAACTCCCCCGCATAAGCAAGTTCAGTATGCCAGTATTTTCACCCAAATATCTGCTAAAATAACATTGAAGTGACAAATAAACACAAGTTGTTTTTCCAGGTGTAAAACCAACAGATCAAATGCTGACCTGAGAGGCAGTTGTGCATCTGGACTGTTTCGTATTTGAAGAATACCACTGCATCATTTACACTTGCAAACCCTTTGTAATCTTAATCTCTTTGTGGCTTTTTTGTTATACTGGCCCCCCAAGGTTAAAGAAAAAGATTTAGACCTTAAACACAAATCCAGCCTTCAAGCTCTAGAATTATCTTTGCCTTTAAATGCAACTGATCAATGCCCATTTCTTTTGAAAATAAAACCCTTTTGAACCTTGAAAGCCTTCCACTGTTGAGCTATGTCTAAGTGCCACATGGGGAAATGGGCAGAAAAAAGCCCATTTTTTCCTTAGTGCTTGCATTAGAGGTCCTAAAGTTCAGTCCAACGCAATCAATTTAATTGGCGCTAGCTCTAGTGACAAATTATGCTGGTTTACACTCAAGTGTAGCACAGATTCCTCAAACGCTGGGAAAGAAGGGAGATACACTTCTTGGTCTCTACTTAAAGAGGGCAACAGTATTGGAAAAGGAGCACATTTAATTTATCACTGTCAGAGCAGGTGCAAAGTTTAATTCTAACTAAAAGCATTAAACAATTAACCCAGACAGTCAGGCCCTTCTGAAAACGCTCAGTTGCAGGGAACACATGGACCAGATTACCAATGGAAAAAGTCATGGCTCCTCTTTTATTCAAATGAATATCTTCTATCACTTTAAAAAAAAAGCTTCTTAGACCTCTGATAACAACTGAAATAAAATCCTGTATAAGAAAGTGCACCTGTGTGTCAGCAAGTAGCTGCCTTTTAAGTAACACATTGATCCTTGATACTCCAAGAATTAGGAAATCTATACTTCATGTTATGCCAATAGGAGCTTTCTGTAATATACCTGCCCATGCTTTTGAAAGTGTCTGAGTGCTATTATTTCCTTTTAAGGGTGATGTTTTCATCAAGTTACATTTTATTCCTTTGAGGCATTAAAGAAATAATAATAATTAAAAAAAAATCTTTGGAAGTCACTGGTGAGCCAAAAACTGTCTTGACCCAGAAGTCATGACTTCAAATGGAAGATACCCACATTGCATCCTGATTCAGCACATTTCTTAAGCATACGTTTAAATCCAGTTTACCAAAGCAAAGACTTAAGCGTATACTTAAAGTTAAGCATGTGCTTAAGTGCTTTGCTGTATGGGGGCTATAATGAACACCACGGTGCTGCGTTATGCTGTTACGTCGCTATGCACAGAACGCGACATTCAAAATCAAATATTGTAAGAACACTCGAGTAAATATTCTAGTTTAACAATTTGTCTCTATGCTTTGAAGCACTCTTCATTCCTGGATTCATTATAAAATCGAACTTTCTCTGACCCTGTCTCATCCAGGCCCCAAAAGGGGATAGGGAGCGTAAGTTCTCAGGGCGGTTTGCAGCTCTATTAGACCTCCTTTTCAAAAACCTGCATCAAATATTCTCATCAGAAATTCTATTAAGGTGGAAATGCTTGAATCCTGTCTGTGGAACATCAGAATGGCCTCTTAGATTTACAAGTTAGTGCATAAAATTCCCATAATTTTGAATGGATTTTGTACTGGATTTAACTTTGACCAACCAAGTTCATTTAGAAGTCTGTCCCTTCTTTCTTTCTGTTATAAAATATGTATCTGAGTGATAAATTGTTTAATTATATTCTATTATTTTGTGGATCATTGTGGGCAACGTGCTGATGATATCAAAACAGTGATAATAGCAACGCTATTTCTTCATCCCCCCATCATTTCAACATCATTACCATGTCCCATTGCTTAGTCCTCAGGTAGCCAATTGTGAAGCAATTAATCTGCAAAGGAAATGCCAAATGCCTGTGTCAGATATTCAGATTGCATTTTTCAAAATCAAAGGTACAGATCCATGAAGGCTGAAGGGTTTTGTTTCCTATAATACAGTGCAACTAGAGTCAATGTGATCTAAAACCAAATCCATTGGTGACATAGCTCTCTGTCTCTGAAATCCAAACATGCAATTCATTGAGACACACACAAGAAAATGTGTAGTGCAAGGAGCTTAAAATGATGTGTCTTTTACCTGTATATCTTTGAGCCAGAATTTATCTATCTGTCGATCTATGAGCTTTCTATAGCACTCATCACCATAATATCAAAGAACTTATCAGGTAAATTAGATTTATATGGTGAGGATACTAGTGATTTTCAAGGAGTTCACTGATCATCTGCCTTCTGCTTGGGGAATATGCTTAAAGTGGAGCAGGGGTCTAGTTTGACTCAAGAAAGGCCTGTCATTTGCCAGGAACGTGGCATGGCCAAAGGTGGTTGGAGGATGCACTTAAGTCAACCTAATGAGAGCGTAGGTCGACTTAATAAGAACTGCAGGGTATTCAAACTAACCCTGCGTAAGTTGACCTAACCCTTCCTTAGGTCGACCTACGGCCAGTGTGGACGCATAAGTCCACTTTCTTAGGTCAACCTAAGGGAAGTTAGGTCGACTTACTAAGTCCCGGTTAAGGGTAACCACTTTGTTAAGTGGACTTACTGAAAAATACAGTATAAATTGATTCGGGTCAATCCAAAAGGTTTTCTTTCAGTTACTTCAAAACATTTCATTTGACTTTGGAATGTTTGATTTATTTATGGTGCTGTACTTCACTTAAATTTCAAAATGAAAATTTGTTTTGAACAAGGAAACCAGAAATTTTTTGATTTAGAAAATGTCAAAAATGTTTGCAAGTTTTTTAGAGCTGAGATATTTGTCAACACTAACCCTTTCCTGTTTACACTTTCAGCATTGATGAATTGTTTTTGATGATGGAAAAATTGATCACTGACGGGCTCCTTTGTAGCGCTACACTAGGAAAGCTTTGGCAGATTTTAAATCTGCTTGGGCTCAGGGATTTTTATTTTGCCCCTCTATGTGCCAGGTTGGGTGACAGAATTTGCGTTACAGGACTTGATATTTCTGACATAAGTGGTTTACACTCATGAAAGTGAGAGCATAGCTGAGTTGTGCGGGGTAGAAGTACACCAGTCTAAAATGAGAATATTTGGGAGTTCTACTGAGAATAGTTGGGAGGTGTAATAGGAAGCCCCCACACAAACGTCTTGGACTTGTGCTTCGTCAATTTGCATGTATGCTTTGTTGCTGTTGTTGAAGTTCTTTATTGTTTTTATAAGTAATGGAACAGATATAGGTATGTGCCCTTCTCTGAATATTAATGGGAGCAACACCAAGGGCCATACTATGTCTACCAGACACTGGACTACATGGTGCCTTTTATGCAATGCCTCCCAGATCTTCTGAGGAGAGTAGCTGCTAGTACTCTATCTTTGTGTTGTGGACAAGAATGCACCTGGGGTGGCTAACCTCTCCCACTGCTCTTGCTACCACAGTTAAACTCTATTTTTAGCACGCTGGATCTGTCTCATTGAGCTGGAATTGACACCTTCTTCTGGAAGTGGTGACATACCCTCAGTGGGGTGCAGCATGCTGGTCACTGTGTAGAACTGAAGGGGAATGAGACGTGCTATGGCCACACACATCCTCCACTCTTTATTTGAATGGTTTGAAACCTCAGGGGCACTAGTAGGGAGCAGAGGCGGCTTTTGGGGTAGGCGAAGCAGGCGGATGCCTAGGGCCCCAAGCAGTAAGGGGCCCCATCGCCTGCTTTGCCTACCCCAAAAGCTGCAACTGCCTTGGTCAGCAGCAGGAGGAGGAGCTGGGCTCAGGGGGCCAGGGCCATGGGATGGGGAGTTGAGGCAGGAGGAAGGGCAGGGTAGTGAAGGGAGGCTGGGGGTGGGGGGAGTAGGGCCACAGAGAGGGGACCCTGTGGGGGGCTCCACAATAGGCCTTCGCCTAGGGCCCCCAATAGCCAAAGGCCGCTTCTGGTAGGGAGCAGTGACAAAGTCGCATTTGCAGCCTGTCCCTAAACTGGGTATGCAGGAGGGAAAAGTTCTGTGTTTCCTTCCTCCATTACTTGCGCCTACTCCTGCAGTGGGACAGACGTAACCTGGTCCTAAATGTTGTATTTAATATTAACATGGAAGAGAAAAGAAAATCTATCTGACATAAGCAGAAAGGAGACAAATGGAAGAAAGGGAGTCTAGGCCCAGATTGGATGGGAAAATGGTTCACCAAGGAATTCCCAACCAACTTCACCACTAAGAAGGTCCTGGCAGATTTTAAAGCTGCCCTTCTCAGTTGAATGTTAATGAAAGCAACGCCAAGGCCATATTACGTCTACTAGACACTGGCCTGCATGGTGCCTTTTATGCCATGCAACTGCAAGCTGTACAGAATGTGCCTCCAGAAATGAGTTAACTTATGTGGCTTATAGAGCCTCATCCAAAGTGCACTGAAATCAGATGGGACCTTCCATTGACTTCACTGGATAAGGTGTTTGAGTATGGGCTAAGTTTTACAACCTTTACTCTCATGGGTAGCCTGGCTGAAGCCAACAAGAGTACTGGTCATGTCTATAATGACTGTTCATAGCAATAAAGATTGCAGGACTGGTCCTTTTGTGGAAATGTAACCAAGTGGCAGGTACACTGGGGTCATAGAGAAACTATCCACTCCAACTTGTACAAAAACCTGTGTGATTCAGATTGGTGCTGGGACTTCCAAAGCACTCATCTATCACATCTCACTGAAAAATAAGGAATGACATATGTACATGTCTCATTTCATGTTGCTCTCTTATTTCCTTTATTCTATTTATCTGGATTTAACTGCCATTTCACATTAGTTTCCATGAAATCTGGTTAAATTGCCAGTATTAACCAGAAGTACAATACTCTGGTAGAACTTAATGTTTCTAACAAGACCTGCTTTTCCTTCTTCCTGTTAACAGTGCTAATCTTTCCTGAAGCATTTAAACATGGAGAAGCCCTCCAAGGGTGCAACTTCCATTCAGAAGTACTCCTTTGGCTATATAGCAGGATACAGTTTCCCAGCGTGTTGGGGACAGAGGGAAAAAAACTGAGGAGGCAATGAAGGGAGAAGAGGATTCATGTCTGGAGAAGGTGTTGGGGATGTGGACAGATAGTGCTAGTTATGATGATGGCCACACTTCCTTTCCCATTTAGTATTAATATTCTATTTTATTTGTAGTGTGGTAGCACCCAGTCAAGGACTAGCACCTTATTGTGATAAGTGCTATACAGCCTCTGTTTGATCTTGTGCTTATCAGAAGTGAAGCATTCATACTCTGCAGACATATCAGCACCATTGCATTGACTTTTGAAACTGTGGGCACACTACAAGGAGACTATATGGAGGCCCTGTTCAAAATCAAGCAGAAGAGAAAAGTCAGAGATATATAGGTCACTCTGAGAACTTTGATCAACATTTTCTTTCTTTCTTTCTTTCTTTCTTTCTTTCTTTCTTTCTTTCTTTCTTTCTTTCTTTCTTTCTTTCTTTCTTTCTTT
>ML685758.1:14773657-14801317 GCA_007922175.1 Pelusios castaneus
AGAGCAAATGAATTTCCTTGCAGTAGGATAAACACTCAGCTGTTCCACTTACTGGAACTCAGTAACATAAACAAAAATAAATGAAATGATTTTTGCTGTGAATTCTTCCTCTTCTATATGGTAGTATTTCTGGACTGTAAATAAGCCAGCCTTTATGCTTACTTCACAGCAACATAATCTGAATAGTGGCAGGATATGAACTTAATCAGCCTTAATCAGTGGGTGGGGCATTAACCCAGGCCAGGGCTTTATAAAGCCACACATAAGCGACCAGGGAGCTTGCGACCAGGGGCTGCTAACAGGGAGTTTTGCAAGGGAGTTTAGAAAGGAGTTTCAAGGGAGGGCGGGGCCCCATAGGTCCTCCTTGGTCCCCTGTCCCCATATAACCTATACTTCAAAACCATACTCTAAAACCCCTTTCTTTCAACCACCCTTTCATTAACTAGGAGACAATGCAGGCAGAAGCCCAGCAGCAGAGTGGGGGCTATCCAGTTTATTGCGCCGGGTGTGGAATGTATGAGTACCTGCCTTGTGGGCGGGTGTCGTATGTCTGCATTCGGTGCAAGGAGCTCCTGACCCTCAGAGACCGCGTGCGGGCTTTGGAGGCCAGGGTGGCGGAACTGGAGGAGCTGAGAGAGGCAGAGAGGTTTGTCGACGAGGCTTTCAGGGATACTGTAGAATTGTCCCACCTCCGCTCAGACAGCCTCTGTGCTGTTGAGGAGGAAGAATGCCCAAGGGAAGCAGAGCAGTCAGCGGGAGCAGAGGGGAACCTTCCCATAGTTGGGACCCTCCTTCCAGATGATGCTGAGGCTGCCTCTCGCACGGAGGTTGCCTCTCCGGGGGAGGGAACTCCAGTTGCTAGGAAAAGGCAGGTGTTAGTAATGGGAGATTCGATCATTAGAAACATAGATAGCTGGGTTTGTGATGACCGGGAGAACCGTATGGTGACTTGCCTGCCTGGTGCGAAGGTTGCGGACCTCTCGAGGCATCTAGACAGACTTATGTGTAGTGCTGGGGAGGAGCCGGTGGTCGTGGTACATGTAGGTACCAATGACTTAGGGAAGGGTAGGAGAGATGTCCTGGAAGCAAAATTTAGGCTACTAGGAAAGAGATTGAGATCCAGGACCTCTATGGTGGCATTCTCAGAAATGCTCCCAGTTCCACGCGCAGGGCCAGGTAGGCAGGCAGAGATTCAGAGTCTCAATGCGTGGATGAGACGATGGTGTAGAGAGGAGGGGTTTACGTTCATTAGGAACTGGGGTAACTTTTGGGATGGGGGGAGCCTATACAGGAGGGATGAGCTCCACCTAAACCAAAAGGGAACCAGACTGCTGGCGCTAAACATTAAAAAGGTTGTAGAGCAGTTTTTAAACTAGAGGATGGGGGAAAGCCGACTGCTGCAGAGGAGCAGCTGGATCGGACACAGACTTCTCTTAAGGGAGAGTCTGACGAGAGGGAATCTCCAGGTTATAGTTATAGTTATAGTCAGGAACAGAGGACAGAAAAGGATGGTGAGGGGGCCGGATCCGATGATAAACAGCCACATGACAAAGAATCTGGCACATTAAAAAAGGGCAGACAAATAAACAGGGACAAGTTTTTAAAGTGCTTATACACAAATGCTAGAAGTCTACATAATAAAATGGGTGAACTAGAGTGCCTAGTGGTAAAGGAGAATATTGATATAATAGGCATCACAGAAACCTGGTGGACAGAGAGCAATCAGTGGGACACAATCATTCCGGGGTACAAAATATATCGGAAGGACAGAACAGGTCGTACGGGAGGAGGAGTGGCACTATACGTGAAAGAAAATGTAGATTCAAATGAAGTAAAAATCATAAGCGAATCCACTTGTTCCATAGAATCGCTATGGATAGAAATCTCATGCTTCCATGACAATATAACATTAGGGATCTACTATCGGCCACCTGACCAGGATAGTAAGAGCGATGATGAAATGCTAAGGGAAATTAGGCAGGTTATCAAATTTAAAAACCCAATAATGGTGGGGGATTTCAACTATCCCCATATTGACTGGGAACATTTCACTTCAGGACATATTGCAGAGATAAAATTTCTCGATACTTTGAATGACTGCTTCATGGAGCAGCTGGTATGGGAACCCACAAGGGGAGAGGCAACTCTAGATTTAATCCTGAGTGGAGCGCAGGAGCTGGTCCGAGAGGTAACTGTAGCAGGACCGCTTGGAACTAGTGACCATAATACAATAGCATTCACCATCCCTGTGGGGGGAAGAACACCTCAACAGCCCAACACTGTGGCATTTAATTTCAAAAGGGGGAACTATACAAAAATGAGGGGGATAGTTAAACAAAAGCTAAAAGGTAGAGTGACTAAAGTGAAATCTCTGAAAACTGCATGGGCGCTTTTTAAAGACACCATAATAGAGGCCCAACTTCACTGTATACCCCAAATTAAGAAACACTGTAAAAAAACCAAAAAAGAGCCACCATGGCTCACCAACCATGTAAAAGAAGCACTGAGAGGTAAAAAGACTTCCTTTAAAAAGTGGAAGTCAAATCCTAGTGAGGCAAACAGAAAGGTGCACAAACAGTGCCAGCTTAAGTGCAAGAGTGTAATAAGAAGAGCCAAAGAGGAGTTTGAAGAACGGCTATCCAAAAACTCCAAAGGTAATAACAAATTGTTTTTTAAGTATATCAGAAGCAGGAAGCCTGCCAAACAACCAGTCGGGCCCCTTGATGATGATAATACAAAAGGAGCGCTTAAAGATGATAGAGTCATTGCAGAGAAACTAAATGGATTCTTTGCTTCGGTTTTTACGGCTGAAGATGTTAGTGAGATTCCCAAACCTGAGCCGGCTTTTGTAGGTGACAGATCTGAGGAACTGTCACAGATTGAAGTGTCACTAGAGGAAGTTTTGGAATTAATTGATAAACTCAACATTAACAAGTCACCGGGACCAGATGGCATTCACCCAAGAGTTCTGAAAGAACTCAAATGTGAAGTCGCGGAACTGTTAACTAAGATTTGTAACCTGTCCCTTAAAATGGCTTCGGTACCCAAAGACTGGAAGTCGGCTAATGTAACGCCAATATTTAAAAAGGGCCCTAGAGGGGATCCCAGCAATTACAGACCGGTAAGTCTAACGTCGGTACCGGGCAAATTAGTTGAAACAATAGTTAAGAATAAAATTGTCAGTCACATAGAAAAACATAAACTGTTGAGCAATAGCCAACATGGTTTCTGTAAGGGGAAATCGTGTCTTACTAATCTATTAGAGTTCTTTGAAGGGGTTAACAAACATGTGGACAGGGGGGATCCAGTGGACATAGTGTACTTAGATTTCCAGAAAGCATTTGACAAGGTCCCTCACCAAAGGCTGTTATGTAAGTTAAGTTGTCATGGGATAAAAGGGAAGGTCCTTTCATGGATTGAGAACTGGTTAAAAGACAGGGAACAAAGGGTAGGAGTAAATGGTAAATTCTCAGATTGGAAAAGGGTAGCTAGTGGTGTTCCCCAAGGGTCGGTCCTAGGACCAGTCCTATTCAATTTATTCATAAATGATCTGGAGAAAGGGGTAAACAGTGAGGTAGCTAAGTTTGCAGACGATACTAAACTACTCAAGATAGTCAAGACCAAAGCAGATTGTGAAGAACTTCAAAAAGATCTCACAAAACTAAGTGATTGGGCATCCAAATGGCAAATGAAATTTAATGTGGATAAGTGTAAAGTAATGCACATTGGAAAAAATAACCCCAACTATACCTATAATATGATGGGGGCTAATCTGGCTACAACGAGTCAAGAAAAAGATCTTGGAGTCATTGTGGATAGTTCTCTGAAGATGTCCGTACAGTGTGCGGAGGCGGTCAAAAAAGCAAACAGGATGTTAGGGATCATTAAAAAGGGGATAGAAAATAAGACTGCAAATGTATTATTGCCCTTATATAAATCCATGGTACGCCCACATCTCGAATACTGTGTACAGATGTGGTCTCCTCATCTCAAAAAAGATATTCTAGCACTAGAAAAGGTTCAGAAAAGGGCAACTAAAATGATTAGGGGTTTGGAGAGTGCCTCGTATGAGGAACGATTGAAAAGGCTGGGCCTCTTCAGCTTGGAAAAGAGGAGACTGAGGGGGGACATGATAGAAGTATATAAAATTATGACGGATGTTGAAAAAGTGGACAAGGAAAAGTTGTTTAAATACTCCCATAATACAAGAACCAGGGGTCACCAAATGAAACTGATAGGTAGCAGGTTCAAAACAAATAAAAGGAAGTTCTTCTTCACACAACGCACAGTCAACTTGTGGAACTCCTTACCTGAGGAGGTTGTGAAGGCTGGGACTATAACAATATTTAAAAGGGAACTGGATAAGTTCATGGTGGCTAAGTCCATAAATGGCTATTAGCCAGAAAGGGGTTAAGAATGGTGTCCCTAGCCTCTGTTTATCAGAGGATGGAGACGGATGGCAGGAGAGTGATCACTTGATCATTGCCTGTTAGGTTCACTCCCTCTGGGGCACCTGGGCACTGGCCACTGTCGGTAGACAGATACTGGGCTAGATGGACCTCTGGTCTGACCCAGTACGGCCTTTCTTATGTTCTTATGTTCTTATGTACTTTTATATGGAGGAGATGAGGAGCATGGAAGCAGATGACCTCATGAGGTCCCTTCCAGCCCTAAGATTCTATGATTCTGTGATTCTAAAACAGTGAATTCAAGTTTTCCATGCTGCTGACCACACCTCCACTATCCTTTCTCTGCTACCATCCTTTTGCAGTGCTGGACCTAATGATGCTTCCAGTATTAATGCTGTTTGCCTCTTATGTCTTCCTACCCTAGCACTAGTTGCCTGATGTATGCTAAGATAATGTTTAATGTCCAGAGTACAGCTTCATTCTTTTTCTTTGTTATAGAAATTAACTATTGTTATTTATAGCTCATGTTATAGGCCTGTTACTTGCGGAGCGGGGGAAGTAAGGGGGCAGAACGGGGAGACAATAACAGTAATGTGAAAAAGGCAGAAATGCAATATACTGTTGACTCATATTTAGCTTGTGCTCTACTCTGACAACCAGATTTCTTTCTGCTGTACTCCTTCCTAGGCAGTCATTTCCCATTTTGGATGTATGCCACTGATTGTTCCTTCCAAAGTGGAGTACTTTGCATTTGTTCGTTCTGAATTTCATCCTATTTACTTCAGACCATTTCTTCAGTTTGTCTGGATAATTTTAAATTTTAATCCTATACTTCAAAGTACTTGCAACCGCTCTCAGCTTGGTATCATCCACAAATTTTATAAGTGTACTCTCTATGCCATTTTCTAAATCATTGATGGAGATATTGACCAGAACTAGATTCAGCACTGATCCCCAGGAACCTCATTTGATTTATCTTGCCAACTTGACTGTGAACATTGATAAGGACTCTCTGAAAATGGTTTTCCAATCAGTTATGCACCTACCTTACAGTAGCTCCATCTAGGTTGTATTTCCCTGGTTTGTTTCTAAAAACGTCATGCAAGACTGCATCAAAAAGCCTTACTAGAGTCAAGATGTGTCACATCTACCACTTTCCCCCATCCACAAGGCTTTTTACTCTGTCAGAGATAGCTATCAGGTTGATTCAACATGATTTGGTCTTGAAAAATCCATGCTGACTGTGACCCAGGCCTCCTCGGATAACTGAATGAAAATGCAAATATCAGGGCAAGCTGCAAAAATGAGAGCCAAACTCTCAGACCACTGATGGGTGACATTGAAGCCAGACTTCCCAACAGTAACAGACTACACTCCTGATTCCCCATACCAGTCCTTAAGAAGCATAACAAAATACAAACAGTCCCTTTACTGCATTTCAGCCCTGGTTCCCCAATAGCCCCTGGGTTTAGTAAAAAGATAAGTTGCTTAAATCTCCGAGCTCTTTACTCAAAAAGGTTTCTCCTGACCCCAGATAGTCATCCAGATTACACAGAACAATATAGGTTTTGATCTTACTCAAAATACCACACTGCCAGCCAATCTTTTAGTAACTAAAACTAAATATTTATTATAAAAAGAAAGAAAGTATGAGAGATATTAAAGTGAATCACAATAAAGCATGTAAAGCAAGTCCTTGGAATAATTTGGAGTTTGCAAGCTTTTATGGATCCTCTGGTATGCATCCAGTGCCTGGTGGGTCTCAGCCAGCCCTTTCTTCAGTTGTCGATGAATAGATCCAGAGGTAGGTGTTGGCTGAAGACTAAAGATGACTGAAGACGATTGAAGACAAAATGGAGTTGGGCGCAGCTGCTTTTATCACCTTTGGCCTTCTTCACTTTAACATGGCACACACTAGTGTGCGTTTGAATGTGTACCTCTTGTACTGCACTCTGCTGCATCATTATGCACTGCTCCTCAAGAGGTAGTTAGGTGCCTAATTCCCATTGGAGTAACACATGCACATCTTGGTTTTGAAACACACTAGGAATGTAACTGCCATGAGATTTAGATGCCTAAATACCTTTAAGGATCTGGACTTAAGCACATACCAAATCTCATGATTAAGTCCCACTGATTTAAAGTTAAACACATGCTTAAATGATTTCCAGAATCAGGCTCTCTGTACCTCATTATAGTTTCTTGAGCATCCTGTTGAGTTGGGCCCTATCTGCACCTGTGGAATTATTAGCAATATGCCTGGACTTACATTCCATTTCCTACCACAAACCTGAGAGCTAACATATGCATCAGCCTTTGATTTGGGGAGATGTTTAATCAAGAGGTTTGTGGGTAAATTCAGCACTGGTGTAACTAGGTGCAAGTCAATGGAACTGTATCTGCTTACACCGGGCCTGGATCTATCACAGGTCTTTTGTTTAAAGTCTCTATTTTGATTCTTTGAAGAAGGAGTTGTAAAAAGGGAAAGTGTCTCATAATCATGCATGTGCTAATTCTGAAGAAGTGCAGTAGGGTTTTTGTTGATACACTCTTTAAAAGCATGATCTGTTTTCTGCTTCTAGTTAAAGAGGGTAGTGGCAGTCTTTAGTGGTTGTGTCAGTGCAGCCCATATTATTATGTACAGATGTGCCAGCTGCAAGCAGGCATTATCTCTTTGATAGTGCTAAGCACTTTACAGCGGGTCACTGAGGTGCGGCTCTCAACCAATAGATCTAATTGCAATCCTTTTATGTTCTCTATGATTGCAGGTTTCTCCAGCACTATAAACAAATAGTAATCAACTAAACCTGTTACCTCTGAGCAGCAATGTCACGATATGAAATATTAACTGTTCAAAATACAGTAATGATGGTTTAAAACTGTATTTGTTTCTTGAAGGTAAAAAATAAGGGAAAATCAGGAGCGCCAGTACTGGAAGCATGAAGAGCCCTCTGGCTCTCTTTCATGTAATGAAAAATTGTGTCTGTACAGGACATGTTTTATGTGGTCAAATACAGTGTAAATATTGTGTACATCTTTCTCTATAGCAACAACATATTAGCAATACTACAAATAATCTCTGCCTCCGAACCTACATTTTTATGACACAGTTATGCTAATACAAGACAAACTTATATTTTGCTGTGTGTCTAATCCACCTCAAATTAATTCATTTGTATTCCTATAATCCAACCAGCTCTCCCCTCACCTCCTCTCTCGCTCTTCTCTCTAAGAAATATTAGACACAGGAACCAAAATATACAGCTGATAAGAAGCAGTAGATCCGAATGCAAAGAAGATTGCATTTTTATTCCAAGTTTTCCTGTTTTAGGGAACAAAAGAATCCATGGTGGTGGGTTGTTTTTTTTTTGTTTGTTTGTTTGTTTGGTTTTTTTGTGAGGGTTTTTTTTTTTTTTGAAGGGTGGAATTGTTTGCGAAGTAACCTTTGATGATTCTTTTGTTCCATTGCACTGAGACATTTATTTGCAGCATTGTTCTACAACAATTTCACTGTCCTTGTTTTGCTGATCCTACTGAACTACCATAGGGCAATATCTTAAAAACTGCCAACAGGTTTGTGTTAGTGCCTCTTCGAATTCAATGAGTACTTGTGCAGACTGGCAACCTTGAATTTCCAATTTTGCCTGGGTTTGTGGCTGTCTAACTTCTTACCATCCTCTCCTGTGATTTCATCCAGTCTTATAACGTAAGAAGTGGTGGGCCGGGATGTTAACGTATGTTAATAAGAGACCTACAAAGAAAATGCCCAGTACAAGCAATCCTGATGACGAAATAGATGGCATTTCTCTCTTTGAATCAATATGGAACCATTATGCCAGCATGGAGTTTGGGGTTAAAGATGATGTCACACTTACAGTTAAAAAACATTTTTCTGGTAGTTTTTGTAAGATATGGCAAAATAACTCTACTCGTCTGGAATATTCATATTCCCTATGTATATACAATGAGTACAGGTGCCTAGTGAAGAACTAAGGATTATGGGGTATCACAGCCTGCACCTCAGTCTATGAGTTTTTGCAGTGGGTCATCTCTCTGGTCCTAGTATCCTGTTTGGAGAAATCTGTCCTGACCCCTGAATTCTTGAGGGATTGGAGGCAGCAGCTATCTCAGGGCCTTGCTGTGAGCAAAGTGGTCAATTGGTCTCCCCTATGACTAGGAAGGAGGCCTCAGGATGGAGCAGTGTCGGTGGGTGAAAGGGGGTAAGTAGGCCAGCAACGTTCCTGAAGTCAGCAAAGATAAAAAGAAGGGAGTCTTCTGAGTCTGCATTGGCGGGAGGAGAAGCTGGGATGGAAGGACAGAAGGTTTCTCTGGGGAAGGGTTCTGGTTCACTTGATATTTCAGTTCTGTGGAAGCTGCAGGTATTGGTCTGTCATTAATTATTTTGAATGGGCCCTACAGGGTTTGACTCCTGTAATCAACATGACCCTACAGAGCCCACCCACCACTGGTATATATAGCTTCTGATAGTATACTCAGGAAGCACATGGAAATAGCCTGCGTCATCCTGAAGCTCTGTGATGAGACTGCCACATAAGCTGATCATAAAGGAGAGTTTATGAAATCTTCCATGGTTCAGGATTTAATCAAAACTGATCGATTTAAATTGTAATGCAAGGTGAACTTGTTGATCGCTTCCACTGAAAGGGGAAAAAGACAGCCCAACAAAGCAGTATGGGTAATGTATTTGCTCTCGCTTTAATGCTGATGTAGGATAAGGAATGGTAGGACAGTTTATTGTTACTCATGAAGCCTGTCTCATGAATATAAATAATTAAATTCCATTTATAGCCCATTACCCTCTGTATCTGTCCACCTCCACTCATGCCTTCCTTGTGTCTGAGAAGACTTGGACACCCTGCTCAGCTCCTTTATTGGCCAAAGGGGATCACTGTGAAGCAGTGCGATGCAGTCTCTTTGTGGAACTAAAAGTAAGCATTGTGCCTTCCCACCACTCCCAGCCCCTGCTCACCCGGGGAGTGAGAGACGGAGATTGGGAATTAAAATGTCTTTAAAAAGAAAATAAGCTTTTGTATCAGCCAGCTGGCGAAAGGATAAAGGACTGTGCTCACAAGATGCAATCAAAATTCAACAGTGTTTTATTAAACATGTAATATTATCAAACTAAACAAAAGAGCCCTCAATGACTAGTAATACAATGCAATACAATTTATTTTTTCACAGTGTCATTCATGCAAAAGTATCATTGAATGTTCTGCTTCCAGTTACAGGCTATACGTGCAAATACTAGTAAAATATGTAGGCTACAAAATACAATACACAGCCTCATTCAGGTAGATTCTCCCCCTTTCCCCCTGACTTTTTTTGGAGGAAAGAATTAAACTTTTTCTAACAAACAGGAAATGTGTGTGAATCACAGAATTAAGTAGTAGGTAGATCCAAGATTAATTGGTTAAACCAAAGCCCAGAATTCAAACACCTCAGACATCAGGGAAATTCACATTTGTATTTGTGTCTTGTAGCTGCACCAAACTGCTCAGAATTTGAAGTTTGTATGCTAATTTTGTGACTCAGACCTATTTCTTGTAGAAATGACATGAAAAGGAAAAGAAGATGGGAATTTGTAGCCTAAATTTGTTAAATAATTGTTTCCCCTATTCTAGATCTGGTCACTAGCATAACTCAGAGCAACCCCAGTGTTGCTCTAACTTACGCTTGGCTGTGTTTGGCCACAAATGACTGTTGCAGCACCCAGGTATAGCCACAGCATTGCATCTCTCTGGCTATGCACCTTTTCCCCTAATCATACATCCCACTATTCAAGGACTATGCCAGCTCTTTGTGACTCAGGGATTCCTCTTGTACTCGATCCACTGGTTTTTTAAGTCTCTTTGTGTGGCGGAGTGGTGCACAGGGGCCATTACATAACAGATAATTGAGCCCCAGATACTTAACATAGGGCCTACCACCACATACTGTAGAAGTCTTTGCCTTTCTTTATCTTTGTATTTTTGTATCCATTTTGGAGCTGTTGGGCCAGATTATTCACTGACTTGCACATGGTGTGTAGTCATTTATTCCTGTGAAAACTGAGTGCAAAGCAAATGCAAAATGCTACCCCACCAGAATGCTAGGGCCAGACTCTGAGCCCTGCTCTGCTTGTAAAGCTGTCTTAACTGACGAAGCACATTGTGCCTGATGATTCTCATTGGATGAGGTGAAGCCTTGTGTGAAGAAAAGATAATGTTGGAGCTTTTTATGGGTATTTTTTGTATGGCAGTAACACCTTTATTGTGTTAGGCACTGTGAATATTTTCTTCATGTGCCCAGTTTGGGGGTGGGAGGTGGGGAGGGAAAGGCCTTCTGTGCAGAAGTTGACATGGTGGGGTACCTGTGCGTTCTAGCTATCCCTTGCTGCTCCTATCACCTCTTCAGGCTATGAGCAGCTGGGTATAAGTTAGAACAGCCTCAGAGGTGCTCTGACTCACATGACAGTTCAGACTTTCCCACTCCACCCCAGAATTTAGGGGCTGCAGTGATGGCAAAAAGGCACGATCTCTCTGGTGTAGAGCGCAGTTTGGCTGGACTAGAGAATCTGTTTCCTACTGTTTTACACCTACCTGGCACAGTCAGTTACAGCTGTGCCAACCAGAATGCAATGGAGAGTTGGGTACTGTAATCAGCCTTAATCCTATCCAGCAAGTGAGCAGGTTCATTTTCTGATCAAATATTAAAGTGCATTACTGCATATTAACTCTCAATATCCTTACAGCTGCCTGGGGAGATATGTGTTACCTTTCTTGCTTAAATACCTCAGGTGTAGCCTCTCCCTTGACTATGCCATCTCAGTGAGTCTCAGTACCGTAAGGGATTGTCATGAAAGCAATCTTTCAATTAAAAAGAAAAGAAAGAATGTATCTATTCTCCATTAGATCAAGTGAGGTAGGTTTGTTTAAAGGTGTTTGTGAATGGCAGGCTAAACAGCAGTAGGTTATAGAGTTTTTATTCTTCCCCCAAGTATCCCAAAGGCAGAATAGCATGAAAAAAAATCACTAAGAAACTCTAACCTTGTAACATACAGTTTTTGCTAAAAATATATATTAATAATATATTATTGTGCGGGCATAGATGAAGAAGGCCAGGGAAAGCGTAAGCAATAAGAGTGTGAACAAGGTCAGTGTTCTTTGCCCGAGGACAGCACAATCAATAAGATCTGGTCAATAACTGCTTTATTACTACACTACCACTCCGAGCAAAATCGTTTTTAAATTAAGAATATATTTTGCAAAACTGAATTAACAATATTGAATATTTTGCTCTTTGATATGACTAGTCTTCAAAATCAAATTATTAAATATGGAAAATGCTTACAGGTTTAGGTAGAGGTTTTTTTTTTATTTTTTATAATGCTTGGAAAGAAAGTGGAATTCTTTTGATTCCTCTGCATGTGTGGATGTAAATTTATACTGAATCCAGCACTAAAAATATAAGGGAGTGGAGAGGTGTTTATTTTAGTTTCTAAAAACCTCCACATTCTCTTTGAAAGAAGAGACTCTGGATGCAGATGAATGAGCTTACAGCTTTTGCCATGTGTATAAAACTGATGCCAGCAATAAAACATTGGACTTTCAGCCGCAGATCTCAGCTGCTGTAAATCAGCATAGCTCCAAAGAGGTAAATGGAAATACACCAGTTCACACCTATGGAGGATCTGGCCTGGAGTATTTGGGTATGAATGCTCAGCATTTTTCATGAGTTACCATGGGTTCTCATCACCCTTTGCCCAACATTCTCCTCTCCTCAATTTCTCAGAGAGAGGATTCAAAGTACACATTTACATTACTAATTTAGTGTCATCTTAAAGACATCCTCAAGGCCAATTCCCCACAAAAACCACAAGCAGAGGATGAAATAGCATCCATCCTTTCTCTATTGGTACATCTGGCTCTGCACATGCTGAATTTTGCTGAGATGTGCCAGGTGATTCTGTTACAATTCCTGCTGCCTCTACCTATTGGTCTAAATAAAGGTTTGCGTATCAAATAACTCAAGCAAATCTTCCATGGAGTAGTGTGTTATACAGAGCTAAAATGCTTAAATGGTTTTCAGTGGCCATTTTTAAGGCATATAGAATTTTATTTTCTTTTGGGCAGGGTGAAAAAGGGAAAAGAAATCCAATGCATTATTTTAACTACTTGTTCTGAGAACAAATTCTCTCTTGGCTACCTCAGTGCAAATCCTCTAATGTGCCTGTGCCCGCTTAAGGGAAAGCAGATTTAGCTCCTGATTTTGCCATAGGTGGTTTATCTACTATCAGTTAAGGGAAATGGAAGACGATACGGTAAAAGGTGCAAAGGATTTTGCACTCGGAGTTTTGGTAAGTGCATTATAGTGACAGAGAACATAAGAATGGTCATCCTGGATCACACCAATAGTTCACCTAGCCCAGCATCCTGTCCTCTGACAATGGCCAATGCCAGGTGCTTCAGAGGGAATGGGTAGAACAAGTAATCTCAAGTATTCCATCCTGGGAACCATTATGAGACTTGGCCAAACAGCAATACCTGGCTATCCTGGCTAATAGCTATTGATGGACCTGTCCTCCATGAAATTATCTAGTTCTTTCTTGAGTCCCATTATAGTCTTGGCCTTCACAACATCTCGAGCAAGGAGTTTCACAGATTTACTGTGACCTATATGAAGAACTACTTCCTTTTGTTTGTTTTAAACCTGCTGCCTATAATTTCATTTGGTGATCCCTAGTTTTTGTGTTATGAGAAGGTGTAAATAACACATTTATTTTCTTTGTATCGGTCATCATTTTATAGACCTCTGTCATATTGCTCCTTAGTCATCTCTTTTCCAAGCTGAAAAGTCCTAGTTTTATTAATTTCTGGAAGCTAATCTCTGGTCACATGTAAGCTTTTCCATATCCCTAATAATTTTAGCTGCCCTTTTCTGTACCTTTTCCAATTCCAATATTTCTTTTTAGATGGAGGGAGGGGAAGAAAACCTACATGCAGTGTTCAAGATGTGGGCACACCATGGATTTATAAAGAGCATTGCGATATTTTCTGTCTTATTATCTATCCCTTTCCTAATGATTTCCCTATGTTTTGTTAACTTTTTTTACTGCTTCTGCATAATGAGTGGATGTTTTCAAAGAACTATCCATAATGACTCCAAGATCTCTTTCTTGAGTGATAACAGCTAATTTAGCTCATTTTATTTTTTATCATTTTATAGGTATAGTTGAGATTATGTTTTCCAGTGTGCAAAAAGGAGTAAACAATGCGATGGCAAAATTTTTAGATGATACAACATTACTCAAGCTAGTACAGTCCAAAGCAGACTGCAAAGAGTTACAAAGAAATCTCATAAAACTGGGTGATTGGGAAACAAAATGGCAGATGAAAATCTATGTTGATAAATGTAAGGTAATGCACACTGGAAAACATAATCTCAACTATACACAAAACACATACAGATTGTTTTACAGTAGTCTGAGCAAGAGGCGTCATTGTCATCGGGCTAGCAGGGCGCCAGCCCCGGGTAGAAAATCCTGAGCCCCGAATCTATTTTCCCCAGCAGGCACATGCGCACCCAGGCAGAACGCTGCGTTCCGCCCAGGGGCCCCAGCGAAGCCGCAGACTCCTGCTGCGGCCAGGCTGGGGAGATTCAAATCTCGTGCCCTGAGCATGCTCAGAAAGGGAGTGGCCTGGCCCAGAAGCAGCTCTGCCGGCCGTCCCTGCAGCTCCGAGCCTCCGGCCAGGTAAGGGGCTGGAGGGAGGCCTGGAGAGGGGTGGAGGGGACAAGGAGACTGGGTGGGGGCTGGGTAGTGGTGGAGGGGACTATGCATGGCAGGAGTGGGGACTTCGTGGGGGGCTGGGGAGGGATGGCTGAAGTTAGAGGCCTGTGGAGGGGGCATGGGGAGGAGACTGGGTAGCAGTGGAGAGGACTATGGGCAGCTGGAGGGGGACTGGGTGGGAAGCTGGGGAGGGATGGATGGAGTTAGAGGCCTGGAGGGGGTGGAGGGGACATGGGGACAAGGAGACTGGTGGGGGCTGGGGAGGGGTGGAGGGGATTATGGGTGGCTGGAGGGGGACTAGGTGGGGGGCTGGAGAGGGATGGAGGAGGTTGGGGGATGAGTGAGGGTTAGGGACAGAGGGGCCTGGGGAGGTGTGGAGGGGGTTTGGGAGCTGAAGGGGGTGGAGTGAAGATGGGGGAAGCTGGGGAGTTAGGAGGGCTGGAGTGGGGGTTTGGTGGCAGGGGTGGGCTGGGGGCCACAGCCCTGGATCTTTTTGCTATCCAGCTACGCCCCTGGTCTGAGCATCACTGCTCTTTACTTACTAGCATCAGGCAACACAGATAATTTAGAAAACAGCAAACATTCTGAATGCAATGCCACCTTTTTAGCTCTCCTTTTTGCTTGGAGTCCTTAGAGGGATTGTCTGAGGTCATGTGCCAGGGTTTCCCTCTGCCTTGTCAGACTCCTGAAGGCCACAGCAGCTTCCTGGTTGAGCTGGTGAAAATGTCTGAAGATCCCAGATAGATCAGCTTCTGTCCTTCTATAACCTTCCAGTTCCTTTGTCAGATGGATCCCAGATCAGCTTCCCTTAGCTGATCACAGACTTCTGCCTGGAGACTTTGTTGCTGGTGACCTCTTCCCAGTTTTTCTGGGTGGGAGTCTGCCTATTGTTCAGGATGTTGTATTGGAATAGAGGACTATCCCGATTTAGTGATTTTCCATCATTGTCAACCCTGTATTATTACCCCTTGGAATTCCAGTCCAACATGGAAGTAAACAGACAACAGAGAAGACAGAGCTCCTCCATTAAAAATGGAGTTTGCATCTTGCTAAAGATACACACAGAGAATTCATAATCACATGGAATCCATAAATTGTAGATTTGCCAAATGATTACACTCTTCTAGAAATGTCCCCTGAACTTGAGGAAGGATGGGAAAGCGAGATGCACATCCCATAGAAGCAAATGAAAAGAAACCAGATGAGTTATGGAGGAGGTCTGCTTGAAAGGTGGGGTAACAAGAAGTGGGCTGTGCAAAGATAAAAGGGGTAAGAAGTCTCCCATGTTTGTTTTCCCTGTGGTGGAAGGAGGTAGACAGGTGGTTGGGAAATGGTGCTTAAGTTCTGCTTCCTTTTCAGGTAGTGGGGATTTGAGCTCACCAGCCTCACACCCTACACAAATGCACTAACCCGTGGGCTATAGGAGGGGTAGCAATACTGCTCTTCTGGCTGTGAAATGGTGAGGGTTGCAATTACCTTGTAGTTTAGGTAAGTTATGATAAGCACCCCAGATTGCTTGAGTTGCACTCTTCTCTGGATGTAATGCTTTAGAGTGGTTGTACACATGTTTTGTTAACTACATCAATTAATTCCACAGGGTGCATGTTCTCAGTGGGTAGCCTCCTGCCCCCCTTTCTCTCTTTGCTTGTTACCTGGGTAACAAAGGGTTAAAGGCTGGAGAGGCAAAAAGCTCTTTGTTAATTGATTTGCCTGTCTGGTGATGAGGGGCAGCTGAAGCTTGTCAGAAGAAGCTGGTCTGCAGCAAGATTTGGCTCTGAGTACAACACAAACACCTGGGAGAGGCTTGGATCTTCTCTATATATGCAGCTATTGCTGCTTCCTATTGTGAATAGGCATGTAGGGGGTGGTGGGGAGAGGAACTAATACGACTGCTTGTTCTAACAGCTATATGGTTAGGCAAGCTAACTGCTTATGTTAGTTTATTAGTGGAGTGGTTAGAACATGTTTGCTTTGGGGAATTTTGATTATTATTATTTTGCTAGTTATTTAATGAATTTGGCAATGTAGGATTCTTCCCTCTTGCTATGCTGATAACTATCCATTTGTGTGGATGGTACCTGCATATGGGTTACTTCAGAAACTATCTTTCAGCTTTGGCCCACACAGCCTAGTTGCTCAGTTTTTGTTAATCTAGCATAAAACAGAAACACACTAGTAAGCAGGGAGGGAGACTCTTAAGCAAGTCTTTAAAAAAACAAGTTGCATTCTAACTCACAATGAACAAACTGAAGGCATAAGTACATAGCTGTACTTCACCTGCTGTATTGCTGGTGACTGAATGGCAATGGCACTAATCTGAATGCAATAGGAATAAACTATAAAATCAGTTTCCCAATGCTTAGCCTTTAATTTTAAGTAAAAGCTGTGATGAAGTTTGAATGAATCACTTGCGCTAGACTCAGGCTGTCAATGCCAATTTTAAGCTGTGTTAAATCTTAGAGGATCTTCTGAAAATGGTAGTTAACACAGTATTATGTAAACTGTTGATTGGCTGTAACTGTAACCATGTAGGACAGAACTGAGTGGCAAGTGATAGCAGGTGAATCAGAGGTCAATAATGCTTTACTTCAGTAATGCTGGTGTCCTCTAAATACCTTCTGAAATATGCTGACTGACCACAGAATTTAATCAAGGGTGGTGCAAAGAAAACAACTGCAAATGCTGTAGATGGTGGGAGGGAGATGCAATATATTTAAGTTTTGTTTGTTTTCCTGCAGACCACACAGGAATTGGTCTTCTCTAGGCACATAAACTCTGTCATAGCTGTGACAAATAGCAGGGAAGGAAGTGATTTCAGATTTGAGGATATTATGAAGAGAGAGTTGTCCAGCAGCTTCTTTAATTGACGTACCATTTTTCACATACTGTGAGTCCCAGTGCTTGTGGCCATGTGCTTACCCAGCCACTCATTTCATGGCCAAAGAGCAGGAATGGCTAAGGAAATGGAGGATTCTGTGGCTACTGATCCTTATACAAGAACCCCCAAAGTTGTTTTGGGACAGTTTGAATTGTGGCTTGTCTGCAGTGCCTTCAACTCTGGGCTGAGACACCGATGTCATTACATAGCCATTATCCATATTATGGTAGGATCAGTAATCTCCAAATGAGATTGGATTACTGTTGTGCTAGTCAAACATATAGTAAAACATGGTCTCAAAGAGTTTATAATCTAAGTAGACAAGACTGACAGAGAGTGGGTGAAGGGAATGGTGTTACCTCCATTTTACTGATGGGGAAATTTATGGACAGAAAGGTTATCTAAAGTCACACAGGATGTCCATTGCAGAACTGGGAATTCACTAGGACTCAGAAGATTTGGGTTCCAGTGATTTAATTACAAGATCATTCTTGCTTTCCAGCTATCCTTGCTTTGTCTCTGCTTTATCCATGGGAGAATGGTTGAATACTAGACACTAAACTCCTTTCAAAATGAATGGGCCCATTCATGTGTGCAAGAGAAGGAATTTGTTGCTGTGTCATTTTATTCTCTCTGTTTTTGGTGGGAAAAGGATATGGAAGTGAAGATAGTGGAGAAAACCTATAGGTCACATAAAGAAACAACTTTCTTTAGTCATCATTCTATTTGCTTTGAATTTATGCTGGAGCACCTACTGTGCGGGACACCTGGAATCTTTAAGGCCCAATTAGTCTTTTAAGAAGTACAATGTTAGAGGGAAAGAAACTTGACCTTCTGGAGCTGTTGGAAAAATCTTTCCTTTCATTGCCTTTAGTTAAACTTGTGAATGAGGTCATGACTCCCCCTGCAGCATAGGTCAAAGAACTTTATTGATAAAGCCCTACCTATTTTGTTTGTGTCCCAGAGCAGGTGTTATTTGAGAACAAGCAGGTGTTTGTAGAAATCTGACCTTGAGTATGGGTTATTGACCCGCCCTTTTCTCCTGACTCATCTTTCCATGAAAGGGCTAGTTTCAGGTTATGGAAGAGAAGTACGGGCAATTACACTCAACATGTAAAAATAGCACTATTTATGGACCATGGTTAAGCACTTACTTTTCAAGATATTTCTGATATTTTGCCACTAAGGATTCATGTAACTCACTACCATGTCAACCTTACAAAGGCTAAGCAAATACTGAATAGTGATGTTATTTTGCCTCTTTACAGAGATTTACATTTATCTGAAAAGAAGCTATTCTGTGTCTGGAAAGTTTCTCACACATGCAGGTTTTAAAGTCAGATTGATCTAGCATAAAGGATTTGAATCTCTTTCTGAATACATTAGGCTAATATGAAACAATTTGGAATAGGACATGGTGTATTAACCACTGAGCGTTCTTAAGCATTGCTGCCTATTAAAATTAAGCAAACTATTTGTTTTCTATGAGGGTAAATAACCTTTTAATCACATTGGATATAAACTGGTTGTAATAGTGTACATGTATAAATGTACTAAGTGTGTTCACATAGATTATCTGGGCAGCTGGTGCGATTTTTCCCTCTGTCTCTAGCTATTGTATAAAAGGTTGCATCATAATTTTTTCAATCTAAGATTGATTTTTACACAATGCAACTATACTAGGAAGAAAAACTGGTATTGTATCAAAGAAGCTAACCATAATCCAGTTCTTTTAATAACAGTTAGTACTCCTACAGCACTTTTCATCCAAGGATTGCAAACAATCATTTTAGACTCCCAATCACACACTTACTGTAATGTTGTCCCCATTTTACAGATGGGTGAACTAACAGGTAATCGAAATGACTTGCTGAAGGCCACACAGTTTCTCAAAGATATGAGAACAGAACATGGGACTCCTGAATCCTCATCTCTTTGTTTTGTTCAATTAAACCCCTCTCTCATCATATGCTTTTCATTTATTTGACATTGGCATGGCTAGAAACACTGTCATGTGGCCTTAAAACTGAATGATGGATGATAGGAAAATGCTAAATAGAAATATATCCAGTTGTTGGGACATGTCTAGTGGGTTATCGCATCAGCTTGAGGTCTGGTGTAAATTAACACCTTCACCAGTGATCCAGAAGGGGGAGCAAATCCATAGATTATACTGAACTAGGAGGAGGTGCACATGCCGATGAAGACAGAGTAATAATACAAAGAAAATTAGAATGATTATAAACATGGACAAAAAATAACCAAATTAATGGAAAAAAATGAAGCTATCTCTGGTGACTCTGGAGAAACCCTGAATTATTCCTTGGGAGCAAGAAACTTAGAAGTAATGATGAATAGACCTCAAAGTGATAGTGGATGGCTTATGACACACGAGTACGCAATGTGATATGGCGGTTAATGGGGCCAATACAGTTTCTGCCTGTATATGAAGGTGGATCATATGGAGGAGGTGTATAATTGGACCTCATTATATAATTCTTTTGACATTGCTCTTGGAATTCAGGAAGCTGTACATCATGGAAGAAGACAATTGGGTGTAAACTTCGAGAACCACACAGAAATTACCAGGTGCTTTAAGGGACTGATTTATGAGGAAAGATGAAAAGAGCTAAATATGTAGTTTGTATAAGTGCTGATGGAGTGGGGTTGATATTTTGAAGGATGAGAACATCAGTGGTGGAGGGGCACATGTTGTTAAAACTTGGAATGGTGGGATAAAATTGAGAGAAGGTTTGGGCTGAATATCAGGGGGAAAAAATCCTGATAGCGGTGTGCATAAGATTACGGAATAGATTCCAGAGAGAAGTGGTGGCAGCTCCATTATGTTATAAATTCACAGATTTCAAAGCCAGAATGGCCCATTAGATGATTTAGTGATTTCCTGTAAAGCACAGGCTATAGAATTCATCCTTTTATTCCTGTGTTGAGCCCAGTAACTTGTCTGACTAAACTGTAACTTGGGATATTTAAAGTTCTAGGAAATGGATTGTAGGGAACAATCCTGCATTGTCAGGAAGAGGATTTGCGTGATCTAATAGGACTTTGTAGTCCCTAACTTATATGAAAGTATAATTGTAGATTGACTAGGGAGATCTAAATTTGTATGGGTGTGATCCTATAAGGCACTGTGGTCTTAAGGTGGAGACTTATATCATGTGAAGAAGTTAATATTTATAGTCTGCTGTGTGAGAGACTGCCGTTCAATGTCTATGATCATTAACGAATCTGTGAAATTTATCTCTAGTAACCCTTTCAGCGAGTTTCTCATCAAGGAGTGCCATGCCATGTGTATATGTATTTGTGTGTGTGCGTGCACAGGGTGTGTATGTGAACATGGACAGTGAGAGGCCATGCAGGATGGGAAAAAAGGCTGAGCACATCATCATTCCTGTCAATGTAGAGAGAGAAATGGCATGGAAATCAGTGTTTTTGTATTGCTAAATACAAAAGTGGGTCACTGAATTAGTTTCAGCTATGTTGAGGGTTTTGTCTAGGGTGATGCTAAATAGCATTGAAGTCACCTGGAAGTTACCACTTCCATGAATAAAGAGAAGGAAATGGAAGAGTTTTTAAAAAAAAAATCAGCAACAACACACCCCCAAACCCAAACAAACCCACTCTAATGAGCCTGATAGAAGGAAGCTGTTTTTTGCACATACATGTCCATAGGAGGGAGTGGGTCAAGCCAGTGTCTTTTAGGTAGGAGTTCTAGAAAGAGATTTTCCAGTGATTCCTAATGAACTAAGACAGATATAAGCAATACTAGCTGGAACCAGACAATTTTGGCTTCAGAATTAGTGCAGTTAATTTATTAGAGCAGAACTTGAGTAAAAAGACTATCAGCTCTTTATTATATCAGCTTGTGTCATAAACAGATAGAAGTGTTTAATATTAACAAGCGGAGCTGCATGAGTGCATGTATTCTCATTTTTTAAAGGTTGTGTGCACTAAAATGTCAGTATCTTGACCGCGGAGAAAGGAGTTCATTAAAAGAAATAAGTATATCGTCTCCCTGAAAGGTTTATTTAATCTGTTTCTCCCCTTGCCCTAATTTTTCTTAATGTATTTAAAACTTAATATTTAGTGCAGCAAAACAAAATCTGTAAAACTGTTTTTGTAGATTCCTAAATAAGTGGTCGCAGCTCTGCCGGAGCCAGCCAGTAAACACTACGAAATATGCATTGTAGAGACATTTGAAGTTGTCCCCAGTGGACAATTTGCACTGTTCAGTATTAAAAGGCTCTATTTCAGTGCTACAGACCCTCCCCCCCCGACCCCCTGACTAGGCAAGTCGAGTTTACAGATGATGTACTCCGCTCAGCCAACTTGTAGTTTCAGGGCTTAAATTGCTAGTAGGGTAAAGAGGGGATAGCTAAAATTCTCAAGCTGCTAACATGGAAAGACGTGCAAGATTTTATGGCAGAACAAAATAATTTTTTAGGCAAAGTGTTACTGGCTTGATCAAGCAGACAGTCAGATGGCACTGATTTATTATGGGCAGAAATAGGAACATCTTGAACTATCCCTGTTGGGTAAAGAAAAAAATTGAAAAAGGATACATACAAAAGATTTGACCTACAATAAAAATAAATAAGCTGGACAAACAGGTAACACTAGAATCTAGCCTGTTTTGTTTGTTAGAACTGTTGGATTAGTAATTATACACCAAAAATAGGAGTGTATCTGACAGCAGATTTATTATTTTAATTTATTATTTTAGTATGAAAAGTTTTTCCATAAAACTAAGGGGTTTTTTTGGAATTTTTTGCTGTGACGGTAATTAACTTTTCATTGGGGAAGGTGCTGGATAGATGACTTTGATGTCTGACTTCCCTTTTTTTATTCATGGTATAGGTACAGCATGTGCTTCCTCATGGTTCCCAAACAACATGCCTTCATGCTGATTTGAAAGAGGCAATCTTAGTTCAGTCTTTGTCCCATTTAGTCCTTCACATTCCCGAGATTATTCACATGGTTGCAATTTGCGGTGGTTTCTGTGTTATGGGCACTTGTCAGAGGCCAGCAAACCCGTTTTTCCTCGACAGTTGAACAGCTATCGGAGGCTCTCAACTTCTAGGTACTACTTATTTGGGCTGGATTCAGATGGGCAACCCAGAAGCAAAACATTCTTTGACCTATCTCCAGTTCCATGACCCAGCTGCTCTCCCATGGTGAAAGAAAGTGTTTTATAATCATAACGTTGAGATAAAAATAAACAGAATTTTAGTGCTCATTAAAAGGGGACCTAATTATGATTGCTGTATCTCTCTTGCTCAGACAATACAGAAGAGTATCCAGAGGAAATGGAAAAGGGTTTATTTCTATTTCTTTATTTCCTCTGAATCATACAATTGTCTAATTGTTTTATGGAACCATTTCCATACTTAATTTTTAAACCAAAAAAATCTCAAGATTTTGAAAACCACCCACAGCCTCTTGTCATGGGCTGGAAAATGTGCATGATCCATAAATCTCCCTAGACTGTCTTTTTCACTGGAGTTTAAGCAGGATTTCACACTGCCATTCCAGGAACAAACAACGTACAGGAAATATTTTTTTCTCCTCTTTAAAAGAGGACTCTGAGTAGCATTTGAGTTCTCTAGAAACTACTTAGAAAGACTAATGTAGGGGGTTGTAGGTAGGAACATCAGAATAAACTAAAACTTGTATTTTGATTCTCCTAATTTTGAAATGGTGAGTTATTTCCTCCAGGCAGGCGGATGGACACTGCCTATAGCAGCTCGTTTACTGGAAAGAATTGAGAGCATTTGGTTTTATCAGCCGCTGGCATGGTAATGAGCCTATTTCTATTGAAATTGGCTCATTACTATTCATTTTTGCTGGCATCCGACCAACTCATGAACTGCTTTTTGATTTTCAGGGGAAAGGAAAAAAAACAACATAGGGAGTTTAGTTCCATCCACTGATAGAACTGACAGGAGCCATGCATAATACAGGGAAGTGCTGTTCAACTTCCCTCATCATGGTTCTGCCCATACACCTCAACCTTGACCTGCACCAATGGTTGTTATACTGGGAGGTCCCCATCACCAGTAGAGCCAAAGGCAAGATAGTTTTTGTGAGGTACACAAAGAATCCATCAGGGATTAATTCAGTTCACATGTGATGTGTGCCAACTTAGAATTTGGGATTTCACAGATGAAAGGCAGGAGGGAATACTGAACTGCTATACAAATGGCATTAAAAAACCTTATAGATCATAAAAAAAATTTTTGTGACTTGTGAAATTGTTATTCCACAGTACATCATATGTGACATTTGAATAATTTTTTGAGCTGCATTTTAGGGTTCACCTATCACATCTCTGAGATATGTTTTTATACAGTCCCAGTGAAATTCAAAGCTCAGTTATATGAATACCTGATTTTTTTTAAAAAATTGTTTTTGAAAATGATGAGTGAAATCCCATTTAAACCAGTTGGATTTCAGCTGTGGTAGCTTCTTGTGAGGGAAAAAGTGTCTAGTGAGTTGGATGCATTCCTTTTTAGGTGCCCAACTCGAGATGTTGTAAAGGGGTCTAATTTTCAGAAGGTGAGTGCTCAATGTTTTCTGAAAATTAGGCCCTTTCAAAGTGTCCCAACCTGGGCATCCCAAATCACTAGTCCCTTTTAAAAATCTCATCCTATATTCTTATTTTGAGAAAAGTCTTCCCTATTAAGCTCCAAATTTGATGGTTATGGAAATTGAGAACTTTTAAAAATTGCTTTTCAAAAGTTTCCCCTTAAACTCTACAGTTATATAAAAAGGCTAATAGGATGCAGTGAACATCACTGTATTTAACATAACTAGCCCCACCTTCTGTTGGTGTCCAAGCAAGGATAACAAACAAGGAGTCCTATGGCACTTTTAAACACTAACAAATTTATTTATCGCATGAGCTTTCATGGGAGAAAATCCCACTTTGTCAAGCAAGGATAGTTTTTTCTTGTTTTAGTAATTACAAAAAAATCAAATTAGGGTAATTTTTGAGTTATAGAAGTGAAAAATAATAAGCCGATGACTACTATTGAGTGAATATCAAGATAGATCTATTGTCCCTCCAGGTAAATATTGAATAAAAGAGTACAAAATATTCAGAACAATGAGTGAAACCGCTTAAAACTTGAGCTGTTTCACTATGAGAGAGGAAATGAGTCAGTTTTATAGGAGAAATTCACATGTGCAGTTTTTGGTCAAAAACAGGTCTAGTTCAATGACAAGAAGCCTATTTTGGAGTGAAAAGTGACTTCAGAGTTTGGAGTTTGGATGAAAAATGTTGTAGACTTCTGGAATTATTAGTATTGTGATTATTGGTTGAAAAAGTGACTCGGTGCATGTGAAGGAAACTTTTAAAGCCCTTTGAAGATTGATTTTTGCTTCTTCTTTCTTTATGGGCTTACCACCTTGTTGGCTACAGGAGCTGTCACAATCAATAGAGTCTTAATTTGTGCTTTCCCCGTTTGTCCAATAGCTCAGAATGGCTCTAAGGTATCATGGCCTGTACAGATACAAGCATAGACGAGCCCCTTAATGGAATCTTGTAAAAGCTTTCATTAGCTTTTATAGGTTCATAACAAAATTAAAATGACCTGACCTGACCTTTCATCTGAGAGTTTCAGGTCAAGTGTATTTACTTCTGTCTGTGTGTATTGAGGACTTTAAATGCTCAACTTTATTTTTGTACCAATAAAAATGGTCGTAAGTGATCTTCTGTGTGTTATCTTAGCCTCAAGTGAAGTCATGCTAGGGCCAGCTGGTTTTCTTTATTCATTAAATAGCTGAAATGTATTTAAGGCTTTAGAACAGGGTTCAGAAAAAATTAAGAATTGTCCCAAAATCCAAGCCACCATCTTCATGTTTTGATAAGGTAGATAAACCAGAAGACCCTCTTACTTCTGATGATGTCCTATTAAACCACTCCAGGAGTGCAGTTCGTAAGGATATTTTAGATAGTCCTATTGCTGTGTTCATAGCTCATTTCTTCTAGAGCTTCCCTGGCATCAGAAATGGGCAGTGCAATCTGGGGAGCTTCTGACATGAGGAAGTCCTGGAGAATAAGAAATTGAAAGAACATCTAGGTCTTGCTGAGAGGCCCCAACAACAAAGAATGACATCAGCAGAAGTAACGTAGCTTTGAGGACAGAAGAGATATGGAGCTAGGATTTGGAAAAGAACAGAAAAGCAGCATGAAAGTGGCGGGGGCAGGGGTGATGGTAGTGGTGGACACGGACAATAACCTCTCCTATGAGGCGTTGAGGAGCTTGGACTGCACTGAAGCATAGGAGTAGTTTCATTGATTCAGTTTGCAGGACCAAGCCCATAGTGTATTCTAGCATAGCTTCCTGCCTGTTGGTGCATTTCACTGGCTGCCAAAGTCCCTGCTTCACTTCTCTCTTTATCTTGCTATTACACACTTGTATTAAGGTGGCATTTAGGATCTCCATTTGAGATCACACCCCATTATATTAGATGCTATACAACACACAGTGAGAGAGAGTCCTTGCTCTGAAGATCATAGAATCTAAATAGACAAGGCAGAGTGGAAGGGGAAACAGAGAGAGGAATTGACTTGCCCATGGTCACACGACTGGCCTGTGGCAGAGCTGTGGAATAGAAATCTAGTCGCTAAAGAGCAGAGGAAGCAGTTTTCATCTGTCGAGTGGGTTGTGCTGGCAACTGATCTACAGTCCTGGTCGAAGCCAGGTTTTTGCCCTCTTCCTTCAGCAGCAGAGACTTTTCACACTAGCACATGGCAGCGCTGACCAGGCCAATCCAAAGATGAGCAAAGAGAAAAGTTTTGCTTGTAACTGAATTCAAAGGTGTTATTTAAAGAGGTCCAGAAGGGAGTAACTAAGAATAATGGAATGAAACTGAGCAAGGAAAAACTCAGGCTGAATATTAAGGCTGAATATTAAGGAACAATCTCCTAACACAAAGGTACATTAGATCATGGAGTAATGTGATGGGAGCCCCATTACTTGGATAATTTTACAATCAAAGAAGACAAAGCACTTGAAAATATATTGTAGGGGAAATCCTACTGGCAGCAGGCTGGACAGGATGACCTGTTAGGTCTTTTTCATTTCTAATTTCTATGATTCACTGATGATTATATAATTCACAGATAAACTAAGCATTCATACTTCAGGGGCTTAGCTGAATCTCACCTCAACTATGAACCTTTTCAAATTTGCCAATTAATAGTTAATTAGTTAATGTTTGTAAAGTGCTTTGAAGATGAAAAGTGCCAAGTGCCAAGTATTATAGAAATAGGGATGAATAAACTCATTTTACTTAATTTTGAACCCACTCAAATACACACTGTGGGCTCAAATTCCGTTTCAGATTTGAGTATTATTGGGTTGGCATTCCTCGTAGAGGAACATTCTGTGAGGTTGTTACACTGTAATTAGGCTGTGGTTATAATTGTTGATACATGCACTTATTGGAAATTTCTCTGAATTAAATAGAACACGTACTAGTTGTAATTCAGTTAAAATGTACACGACAGGATCTTGTCATTGTAGTTACATGGTACAATGTAAGCACTCTGCAAGTGGCGCTGAGACTGTGCAGACAATGAAAGCTATTTTCCCATAATGGCTTTTCCTGGTCCAGTTAATATTTATGTTTAGAGCAACTTTTGCAGCATGACATACGAGTTAATGAGTTAATATTCAGAGGGAACCTTCACTGAGAATTCCCAAACTATTGCACTTTAAGTATCTTTTACTGCTATATTTGCAAGTGGAGATAACGTACTGGTCTGCACAATGGGCTCAGCTGTAGTGTTTATAGCCTGATCCCAGCCCAATGAAGTCCGTGAGTCTATCCACTGACTTTAATGGGCTTTGGTTTGGGCTGTGTGTCACTATGTCAAATAGGAAGTGGCGCAGAGCAGCAGCACCATCTGCGGACCTTGGGAAGAGCCTGCTATATAGGTGAAGGACTGCAGAGGCTACATTCTCCTTTTTGGCTAGTTGACCTGGTGTTCTCCAGCACAGAGGAGTTGGCCTCATGTGCATGACTGTGAGAATACCAAGAGATCAGTCTCTGCATTCCCTGGAGCACAAGGAATGCAATTGTGGCCAACCCACATATTTGCTGAACAATGAGAGGGGTGTTTGAGAGAGTCTGTCATAATGTGCCTCAGGTGGACCCAATCCTACTCCTACTGAAATTAAGCCAGAAATTCAAATGACTTCACTTGGAACAAGATTGGGCTATAGAAAAATAAACTCTTACATTATTTTCCAGTTACAGAAACTTGAGCAAAGCCATGTGTTACTGTAACCTATACAATGTTCTACCCACAAAAGCTCATTCGCTAAATAAAATTTGTTAGTCTTTTAGAATGCTTTGTTTTAATGTATAATATAGAAATTATACTCAAAGAACTGGACAAATAGCAGGGAAAATAGTGGCAGGTATTTCATAAATTTCTGAAGAGAATACAGTGTCGACTTACTTAGTTCACGTCCCTTTTCACTGACTTTTCATAAACATTATGAGGAATGCCTTTCTTTCTTTCTTTCTTTCTTTCTTTCTTTCTTTCTTTCTTTCTT
>ML685758.1:14801327-14803827 GCA_007922175.1 Pelusios castaneus
CTTTCTTTCTTTCTTTCTTTCTTTCTTTCTTTCTTTCTTTCTTTCTTTCTTTCTTTGATTTTCAAAGGAAATGAATTTCAAATTTGTAGTTGCAGTTTGGGTAATCACTAAATTAAATTAATTTGGTGACAAAGCAAAATTTATTTCAGGAGAAGTTTATAAAGATTGGTGTATCCAAATGGAGAGCAGAAACACCATCATGTGGCTCATGGTAGGGTTAGTAACCACACTGCTGCAGTATTTAATCTCAGACATTGACTTTTTGAAGGAATATGCATAGTGAAGAGGTTATGAGTAATTTACAGGCTGAAATGTATTGACCCAAAACGTACATCAGACAATTTCACATACCAAACACATTTGTAAAAATTACAGACTATTACTGGACAATATGGCAATAGGACAAAGGGCTAAATTCACTGGTTAAATGATTCATTTTGAACTGTTCACTGAGCTCAGGTAACTGTATTCTAGCTTGGGTGCCAAGTTTAACTACTGTGAAATACTTTCCATTGGCATGAATAAGTCCATAATGCTGAGGCTCTCAATAAGATAATTGTATGACTATAATTACATTTACTATACATTATAACTAAGGTAAGGACAGTGAAGATGCGTTTTGTGTAAGAGCAAAGTAACTGCAGAGCGAGGTACAGTAAGTTCTACTAAATATGATGATAATGAAGTTAACACACTTTTAGGAATTAGCTGTAGTTATGTGAACTTTCTAAATCAGGGATACTCAGACATGACTGTTTAATGTATCTCTTTCTTCTCTTGTGCACATATTAAAGTACTGTGATTTATTTATTAACCGATCCGGATGCTTTTACAATGTTATTAACCAGTTGTAGATGATAAAATAATACTTGATGAGTCATTTTACTGTGCGAATAATGTGTGTGTGTGTGTGTATATATTCACACTCATAACGACGAGAGTCCTGTGGCACCTTAAAGACTAACAAATTTCTTTGGGCATAAGCTTTCATGGGCTCCAACCCCCATCATCAGATGTAAGAAATTTGAAATTTGTTAGTCTTTAAGGTGCCATAGGACTCTCATTTTTTTGCTGTATACAGACTAACACGGCTATCCCTCTGGAACTTGACACACATAACTAAATATTTTCCCTTTCATATTGTTTAAATATGAATATATTGTACTACTTTAAACTGAAACAATGAGTTCACACTACTATGGCTCTTTGGGTAATGTTGATGGATAATTTGGCTTCTGGACCACACTGAGGTCTGAGTATCATTGTTTTAAACCCTCAGAAGTGTTCAAGAGATTCTCAAAAGTTTGCACTCCCCACGCTCCACCTATCTCAATAGGAGGGGAATGAAAGATGAGAGAACTGACTTAAAAAGGAAAGGATAAAGTATTTAGGGGGAGATTTTTAAAGATGCAAATGATGGTGAGCCATCCAACTAATTTAAAGTCAGTTAGGCTTCTAGCTGCTATTTATGTCTTCAAAAAATCTCCCTCTTAAACTAAATGCTGTCTAAGGAAGGAACACCTGAGCCCTCTGTACTCTGCTATTCACAGGCCTTGGACTAGAGCGTGATTTGGACTAAAGCACCTATGCAAAATAGAAGGGGTAGTAAGAGTCTGTCCCATGTCCATGCACAGGGTGCCTGAAATCTTGGGTCTGAGCAAGCAGGACTAAGTTGGCTATGTTCTGCTTCTACTTCTCCACCCTGGAGTAAGCGGACAGGGAGAGACGGGCTAGCACAGAGAGTGGTATAGTTTGCTGCTGGTATAGAAGAGCAATGATTTATTACTTCCTCTTCCTCTGGAACAGTCAGGAAGTGGGGGAGATGCAGGGAGGGAACTGAACCTCGCAAAGGTACCGTTCCTAACTTGTGCCGCTGCACAGCTATCTGCTACTGCACAGGGGCAAGGGTACAATGTAGCCTAAGTGGTGGGCTCTCCCTTCTTCTCAGCAGGGACATAGCAGGAACTTATGTTACCAGGACTTCATTCCCTTCTTTTACAGAATACTGAAGTGCATTTACTGGTGTACAACTAAATATTATAAATAATAAAAATTAAATTAAAATAGCTAAAAATAGGAAAACTGTGATTCATGATCTTTGCTTTTTACAATTAATCCGTTCACTGGTTCACACAACTGAGTAATGCAGCATGAATTAGAGGGTTCATTGTGATATATCCATACAAAGCAGGCGAGCTGGAGAGTCTGCATTAAAGCAAAACAGCATGTCTAGAACAACTCACGCTGCTTTATGGTTTAGGCCATGCTTAAGTGAAGAGGATGGAAGAGTGAGGAGCGGCTGCACATCTAGATTCAGCAAGGAGGTCTACCCCAAGTTTATTACTAACATGGAGATGTGAGGAGGCTTCTGGCTGGACTTGCTGAAGTCCTAATTTTTTGTGATGAGCTCTGCACCTGTGGACCCCTGCTCTTGCTTTTGGTTAACCCCACTGAAGTCCACGTATAAGGAAACTCACTGCAGGACTGTGGTCTTATCATG
>ML685758.1:14808827-14864394 GCA_007922175.1 Pelusios castaneus
GTGCCTCAATCTGACCTGGAAGGATCACCTTTAGGGCTGAGAGTGAAATGCAGACTCCAGGTTTCCTGTATCTGTGGTCTCTCTGTTGATACCAGGGAGTGAGTTATGATGACTTTTGTGATCTGGATGCTTTGATGGCGGCTCACATCTCCACAACTCAGTCCATATAGGTTTACTTTTTGCTGTCTGATGGTATTTGCTTTAAATCATATCTGAATTGGATTCTAGCCAGTAACTCTCATGTGAAAGGGACCAAATCCCAGTGTCACTGTTGAGTACTTAGTAGCCACAACACATCTTAGATTATAGGGGGCCACATCCTGTACCTCAATAACTACAGTGCAGTATATGGCATAATAGTAAGAAGTGTGGTTAACACTAAAATGTTAACTTTTTTTAGTAGAGAGACAAGGAAGATGAGGTAATATCTCCTATTGAACCAACTTCTGTTCTGAAAGAGACAAGCTGGCTCAGACCTTTGTGTGAGCTCAAAAGCTTGGCTCTTTCACCAACAGAAATTGGTCCAATAGGAGATATTACCTCACTCACCTTGTCTTTCTCATAGCCTGGGACCAACACAGCTACTTAACCACACAGTAGACAAATTCCTTGGTCGTAAATTACTGCCTTCAAGAAAGAGCCTGCCTTTTCCTCTGATTGCCTGTGCAATGATCATATTGCCCATCCTCACACCTTCAAGGCCTTGCACATCTTTTCTTTAGTTGCATACCTAGACTCATCTGCAGCCCTTATGCTTTTCCTATACAGTCCATCTTGGGGCTCCTTTCATGTGTTCCTGCCAGCAGCTTCAGACATTTCTCATACTGCTCTGTATGCTTGAGATCTCCTCTTCTGAACTTCTGCACCTTCACTCTCCTCCTCCAGATGTCTCGTCACATCTCATTTCCTTCCAGTGCTGATCTCCATCCCAGCCTTATTCCATTACCTTCAAAAAGGTCCCAGTATCATCTAGGAGCAAAGGATTGAGGCAGCAACAGAGGTGGCTGGCAGCAGAGCCAGAGGGAAAGGAGAATAAGACTGGCTGAGTTGTCCCCATAAAGATGTTGGGACTTTGGGCCCAGCAGGCTCCCAGTTCACTCCCAGAAGCACCAAGGGGCACTTTGCCTCATGTGTCAGCAGTTCTGGACTCTGGGAACTGTTTTGTTGTATGGAGGATTGAGTTTGGGTGGCGGAATTATGTGGGGCACTTGAGTTATGGGGTTAGGGAATGGGCAGACACTAGTAATACTTTTCCACAGCTTTGCACTGCAGTGGGATCACCCCATATACTCCACAAAGAAACAATACACTTTTTGCTTTCTTGCAATGCCCGCCTGAATGGACAATTTCCTGTCCCCTTCATCTCAGGAGACAGGGAGGGAAAAATCTCAGGATCCCATCTCTGTGAGCCAGGCACACAAGGAGGAGGGTGTGTGTAAAGGGAGGGACTACCTCCTGTTTGATAGTCACATGTTGTCTCTTGGGTTTTAGATTCTCCCTGCCAAAGAGCTTAAAAGGCCTGCCTATGTGTTTGTACAATACATGAACAACGGGCCCCCTAAACTCATTAGGCTTTGTCTGTTACTGTACATAAGTAATAAAAATGTGTAACCCTTACCTTTCTGCCTTTGCTGTGCCCTCCTTGTTGTGTTATGTCTAAATTAGACTCTGATCTTGTAGAAACAGGATTCCGTCATTTTGTTAGTCTGTAAACATGACACACCTGTGGCTCTGTATAAACAAACCTATGCTAGTTACCCAGGACACATCAGCAAGACCTTTATGTATGGATTCTATTATTCTAGTGCATTCTTGGTCTGTTGTCTGGGTTATGCAGCTGCTCAGTTTAAGACCCCCAGTTATCACTCCGTTTCCACACAGTCTTCTGTTGCCGTATCTGACATGTACATACCAAATCCAGAGCCAGAATCTATCAAAGTCAGGAGCTACAAGCAACACGTGATAGTCAGCGACTCTTACGGGCGTTCCATCAGCTGGAATCCCTCTGACCTTGGATCAGATGCAGGAAACAGAAGTTAAAAGCTAATAACCAGGGAAAGAGAAACTCCATCTTGCTCCATGAAATCAGGGTAGAATACCTAGCAAAAAGAGTCACCTTCTTTTCTTACTCATTGCAGGTTAGAATAAGGAGATAGGAGCTTAAAATGTAGTTTTCCTTTTGAGAATATTGAGAGAGCTGTTATTTTCAGGGTGTTTGTTTGTGTATGTGTGTGCTGCTTCGCATTGAATGAACACAACAGTTAATGTAGTGTTAAAGTAAATTTTGAGCAAATAGAAACTGCAGCTGGTTGCACGGTTAATAGGAAGGATAACAATTGTTTTGTAAGCAGTGTTCTGAAAAGTTCATTTTGTGTCAGAACAGCTTTCCTAGAACCAGTTTTAAAGTTAATTATCAAAGGCTGGCATCTTCTATCCACTGTCTATGGATCCCTGCTGTGTTTGTTGTTTAGCTTTCCTTGGGAAAGAGTCGCTCTACGGAAGATCATCTTCATGGTGTCACAGTCCAGGGAGTCTAACACGTCCTAGCTAATCAGCTTAGAACATCAGTACCATCTTAATGTGGGATTTGGGACCTTCTAGAGGCCGGGTGAGAAGCTGAACTAGTCTGCAAGCACATCATTTTATTCCTTTTGCTTTAAGCAAGAATAATTTGCCTTTTTTCTCTCATCTTTCTTCTTTGTTGTTTTGCCCCTGAAAACTGTGCAGCCAAAGCAACTCCAGGGTGGACACTAAATCTTCTGATGCAGGCAGAGCAGTGATAACATCTGAACCGAGGGTGCTTTTCCAGGGCATGCTTGACAGATGTAGCAGGGCCTTTTAGGATTTAGTAGTGGAGCATATCTATTACCCGCGCTGCAGCACAGCTTGGCAGGAGCCGTGTGGTAATCTCCCATGAATTCTGTCTGACTTATCAGAGCATCTGAACAGGTTCCTGCAGGATGCAAAATCACTGCATCAAGTTTGGAATAGACAGACCATACACTTTGAACTTCTTTAACTCTTTGCAGCCCAACATCTTTCCACATTTAGGGTGACACATTTCTTTCTGGGGTATTGTTCCATTTCCCTCTTCCCGCCACAATCCACCAAAGTCTATGATTTCTGGGGACAGAATCTAATTTCTACATATGGAAGAGAGTAAGCGTAATTGCTCTAATGGTATGGCAGCAAGCCTATTTCTTGGGCAGAACGTAGTAAATATGATACACGTGATGGACTTTCAGCTTTTTCTGGGTTAGAAGCCCGGGACTTTGCTAGATATAGGATTGTGCTTAACAGTTTTATCTTGGTCTCACTGAACATAGTCTTTAATGTTCTGTCTTCAGCTGTGATAACAATTACCTTGGAATTTTATTTAAAAAAGGGGGGGGGGGGGGAGAGGGAGAGAAGCAAGATTGATCACAAACACAAAATTGTTTAGATCACAGATTAAAGTTTAATTTTGGAGTTTTGCTTTAGGGTTAGAATTTGCTTCAGCGCGTGAGTTGCATAGGAGGTGCTGTAATTTGTTTTAAGGATAAGGCCTTCAGGCTGCTGTGCATAAAATGAGCATGATTCCTTATTCCCACGGTTGATTTTTGAATGGAAGTGCAATTAGAATTTTTTCACCCAGAAGCGCACACAGTACAGAGCAAAGATAATACCTTGAATGCATATCAGCTTGGGGAACTTCTCCTGAAATTTTATTTATTGTTCACCTAGCACTAATACAAAAAAGATCCATGCAAGCCTTAACAATACACTTGCTCTTTAATTTGGAGTTTTGTGTGTTTGTAGAGATTCTTGCAGGGACTTTATTATTACTGAGTGAGATTTCAATGGTGAATTTTAATGTCACAGACAGAAATGTGTAACTAGTTATTTCTCATAGAATGGAAACTGTAAACAAAATATTGGTTTAGCAGTGGCCTCCCTTAATCCTGACTTGCTGCAGAAATTTTCCTGTCACACCAGGAAAATGCACTACCAACTGGTATTGAACAGCCACCATCTGCATATGAGAGGTATGTAGATGATAATTTCTTCTGATTATTGATGCCTATCACATTCATCCTCCACTAGAATAATTTAACAATCAATACCCACCGAATATTCATTTAACCTATGAAACAGGTGAACTCATGCATGCAATTTTTGGATGTCATGGTCACTAAAAAGCCACATTCTGCCATTTCTAACACATGATATCGAAAAGGCATTGCCTCAGATCACACATTAAATGTATAGCACCTCACCGAACATCTCTGGAAAGAGGATTTTAGTCAGGATTTTGTAATACAGATTCAAAATGTCTGCAGTTTTAAATGTGTTTTTTGGTACATGAATTATATAGACGGGGTGTGTGTGAGGGAGTGCATAATTTCCTGTGACACAACGGGCATCTGGGAACCAGTTACAGCACCTTCATTCTCACAGTCAACTCTTGCCCCAATGATGTTTATTGCTGCTGCTGGGCTCTCTAAGTTGGACTATTGATGCAGGGTCCTTAATAGATGCTACAACAGTGGAGGGTTGGTATAATGTGGTGTAGCTCTATCACTCATCTCTTTGTCTCATCTAGCTTCCAACACACCCCATAGGCCTTTGGGGTGATGGTGTAGGAGTGCTGCAGAATCAAGGCCTGGCTAGAGTGCGATGAACCTGCAACCAGTTGCCCTCTGACTGGAATTCTCCACTGTGCATTTGCAGGCTGGGATTACCGCATTAAATTAGTGGCATAATGTATGTTTTTACATGAATTATAATTCAGACCTTGTGAGTATCCAGCCTGACATGGGATTACTGAAATGTAGGGAACATTTGAGAGAGGAGAACCACACATAGACCCGGTGGAATGCGATGATATGGACCAATGAAATCTGCAAAGTTGCTACCCTTCATATAGTAAATCTTTGCATTTATGCAGTTGCTTTCACAACAATAATCTCAAAGTGCCTCATGTCTATCACCCGACAAAGACCCACAACATCCCTGTGGTCTAGATAAGTATTACAGATGCGTGGCATAAGTGTTTATTAACTGACCTCCAAGGCCGAACAGTGAGCCAATTACAGAACCAGGAATAGACCCCAAGTGACCTCACTTCCAGGCTCCTGATCAGTCATTAGGCTATAGTGTCTCTTCAGCCATTTACACGAACATACACTAAACGAAGCTAGTTTTCCATTTCTCTGTTGGCGGTATTCAATTGTCTCTTGGCTATATGGCTGGACAGGGGAGTACAAATCCCCTTAGCACTCCTATGAGGGTCACCCACTGAATCCGTGGGCATCCCCTAGTGAGTTGGCGGAACACAGTTCGAGTAGTGTGAGCATTGTCATAATTGGGCACTTGATAGATAACCAGCAAGACCACTCACATGGTGCTCGGTGCTTGGGAAAGACAGTGCCTCATGAGCACAGCACCTCTGAACTCACAAGTGGCTCGCTGAGCCCGCTAACTGCCACAGTTAAATGCTTACCATCAGTCTAACTTTTTTGTTTTTATCTTGGGCTACAACAAGGGAAACGAGTTTAAAACGCTAGTTTTTCTTAACTAAGCCTATTGAGCCTATCAGAATAGCTGTCGCACATCCCATGCATACAATAATAACTCACAGATAAATACTTACCCAGTTAGATAGCTTATGAGAATCACCAGGATTAGAACGTACCACCTTCAGTTCCAAAAACACAAGTGGCTAGCTACCCAGTGAGTTAAAGAAACAGCTTGAGTCATGTAGAGGGAACTGATCTATATATGCAGATGTGATATTGGTTCGGTTTTAAATGTACGCACAAGCTAATGCATTACAATTCAGTGTGGTCTCACTTATGTCATCGTTAACTATGCCATTAGTTGGTTAATTTGATATCTGTGGTCTAAATTCTATGACCTTCCTCACCTTGAACAGGACATCACTCAGTGAATACCCCCATTTTCTTTAATAGAGTTACTCTGGGAGTATGGAACTAAGTATACAGGAGGCAGAATCTGGTTGTATGTATGTATTTTTACAGTGTGAGATGTAGGATCACTATTCTAAGACTCCTCATATAGCTTAACAGGGTCATTTAAGTAAAACTATTTTAACTCGATTCCCTCATAGCTCAAATCAGATACTTAATATAATTTTAAACAGTTTTGGAGTTAGTTAAAAAATAAAAGGGGCACCCCTCTGATTTAGCCGGCATGCTGAGCTACCAATGAGTTGACTCATCCC
Source organism: Pelusios castaneus (assembly GCA_007922175.1). NCBI lineage: Eukaryota > Metazoa > Chordata > Testudines > Pelomedusidae > Pelusios > Pelusios castaneus. Next base: position 14,815,051 of record ML685758.1, read on the forward strand.
ACTGATTTTGCTCCAGGTTTCCTATAAGGCATGTGAACAACGGTGCTATAAGAAGAACAGGAATAAAGAGTGAGATTACAAGAAATAAACAAACAAAAATAAATCACCTGGAAGAGAAAATAATGAAATGGAGTAATGGCAGATACTAAATAACTCATGAAAAATAAAATTGGTTTGTCAGGAATTCAGATAATTTTAGAGAAGATTTTGTCCAGAGCTGTTTTTTTCAGATTAGGACCAGCTCTCTGAGTTAGAAAGTGGCAAATCTATATACACTAACAGAAAGGAATTACAGAAAAGGTGGCGGATTTGTATTAAAGTGTGTGCATCATGGAATTGATTCCTTGCCTCATATACACTTACTGCTGTTTTCAGTAGCAGTTGAAGAGAGATACGCAAGCTACATAAAAAAAGTATGTATCTCCCTTCGACTTTCTAACACCTACTTACCTCTGTGGCTCCATTGTGCTGAGTCGAAGGGACATTTCCCTTCGACTCAGCGCTATTCATCTCATGGGGGTGGAGTTACTGAGTCAAACTCTGGATTGATTGAGTGGGTCTTCTCTGACTGCTCAGTTGAACCAGAGAGATCAAACTGGTGGCGACAAATTTGCTGCCGTCAGTATAGACTTTGCCTTTGGTAGTTAGAAGGCCATCCTGCAATTACAGAAGTGGCTGTTGCTTTCTTGGTGTTCATTTGACTACACCTAGGAGTAAAAAATAGATGAGCAGAAAAAAACAAAAGAAAAAAAAAACAGCACAGACACTGCTTTGCAACAGCATATACATTTGTGTTTCATTTGATGTTTCAGAGCTGTTTTTTTTTTTTTTTTTTAACTACGGCTGAGGGTCTTGAGGTACACCTTAAACTGGGAATTAGAGGCAGATGAACCAGTGAAGACAAAATGGGAACATCTCTTCCCCTCCCTGAATCTTTGTCTATTTTTAGAACCCAACTCAAACCACAAACTGGGGGTTTTTTTAGGTCTGAAATATTGTGATAAATTGGTGGGGCTTTTTTTCCCCTTTTTTTTTTCTTCCTACTTTAGATTTCCAGCCAGGATTTAAACAAAATATGCCAAAGCACCATGATAGAGGCTGTTCTCATGGTATTTCCATCTGGAATCCAAAGTAGAAATGCCAGAAATCTTGTGAGAAAGCCTGTTCTCATGTGGTTTCCTGCCCAGTACAACATTCTTGATATTTTGGAAGAGTTTGGATTAGTAGCAGATAAGCATATTAAACTTGTATCTGAATGCCAAACCTTTTGAAGTTTGTCCATCCCTACTGGAAACATTTAGAGGCCCACAGGCGTTAAGTATCCTGTCTCCTCTTCTGTACACTGGCTTGTGTAATAAGAATTGGTTAACAGCAATATTCCATGAATATATACACGTATGATCTGAACTTTGCTCTGCTGCTGTTTGGGAGGTCATTTCATTCAGTTTTTTGTGCTAGGAGAACTTCCAGATATTTGTGAAAATGCACATCTGGAAAGTTTAATGAAAGACTTTGAATCTGAAAACATATTCGAAGTATGCTATTTGCTGTTCATCGGTTGCTATTCATTAGTCTCCTGTTTAAAAAAAGTCAGTCATCCAATGAGGAAGCAAAAGCAAATGCCAGGTTACTTAGGTGATTAATCACGCACTACAAATAGTATCAAAGTCAACAACAAAGCTGAAAATTGTCTAAATTATTTAGCTAATACTTTGGAAATCTGAAACCCACCCGGGTTTGTGGATGATTCACAAACAGAAAAAGGGCTCTGTTTAGAACAAGTATTATCCATAATTAATAGTTCAGCTTTTTCCTTCTAACCCATTTGTGGAGTTAGCATTCTGGTCTGAAGAGTGCCATTCTCAAAAATGCTGAATTGCTGATGCTGATGTGCTGTTATTGCCTAGAGGACCACCTTCTAAAGTTGGTATGAGAAGTGAGCAAATAACTGATTTTTTTTTTTTCAGTTTGCTGGCAATTCTGGGGAAGAAAAAAAGATGTTCTGGGTTGAACTGAATCTGAAAACCTTCAAACTTTTCCCTGAATTGGGGGGAAAAAAATCATTTTTTGAAATTTTTCAGAGCAGAAACTCAGTTGGGACAAAGGTTTCTTACATCCCAGACGAATGCCCTAACTACTAGGCTAAAGCTTATTGAGATTTTTGGGTTGGTGTCTAGAGCACTGCCACTGCCTCCCTCTCCTCTTCCGCCTCCTTTCCTTTTTGTGGCCATTTTATGAGTGAGCAAAACAACTTGTGTCAAATTCATGACAAGTTTCATTTTGACCGAAATGGCATTTTTCATCTAATAAACTGTCAGAAAATGTTTGCCTTTTTTGCTTTTTTCATAAAATAAAGTATTTGGCTGAAAAAAATGGCCTGGCTTTAGTTGGTTCAGCTGGGAATGAAGTCCCTCCATGGCACTCTAGGCCAGTGGTTTTCAAACTTAGGGTCAGGACCCAGTAGTGGGTCGCAGATCCTCAGGCACTGAGTTGCGGCGCCCCCTGCTGCCTCGCCAAAAGACTGGAATGCATTGCTCAAAAATATAGTTGTTGGGTTGCGGGCGTAAATGATTTTTTTCAACTGGGTCCCGAGAAAACAAGTTTGAAAAGGACTGCTCTAGTATAACAGTGTACATTGGGAGAACATTCAGAGGTACCTATGAGGAAAGGGCAAAATCCAAATGCCAGATCTTCATACTCTTCTAAAAAGGGATTCAGATTTTTAGCAGCATAATGTACTCGTCTTGAGTAATTCAGTCTACCAATGTAGGAAATACCAATGATGTTTTTAGGTCAGACAGGTGTCAGCCAGATTGCTTAATTTTTAGTCTAAAAATATTTCATTTAAAATACCTCCTGCAATACTTTCCTTGGCTGTGAGATCACGTTGAGAACACCTTTCCTGACACCTGAGAACTGAACAATGTGTCTTATTGTTGTTATTTCATTTGCCAGGCCCATGCCACTATTGTTTATAAGCAAGCTAAGTGCCCAATTGTGTATGCCACAGGCAAGGTTAAGTGTAAATAAGCTTGCATCTCTGTCTAAACTTATATCAAGGCACACATTACGCTGTCCCTTGACCCACCTGGTGGAGATATCATGATACAGAGCCTGGAAATATCAATGCTCAAAGCCCAGACAGACGTGAACTGACTAGCCATCTGTTTTGTCTTGAAGGACTCTCATTCACAATCAGCCTACAGTCATCTTTCCCGTCTTCATCCATCAGCAGTGTATTTAAAATATATTTGCTCTTGTTCCCTCTTAGTACTTTTAGCCCAGCTCCTAACATGTCATTCATATTAGGTAATTTCCTACCTATCACCTGGGGAGGTGTATCTTCACATTCTATGGCAATCTGGTGGGAGTGACTAAAGCCAGATATAGGAGATATCTGGTAGCAAAGGAAGAGAGGGATGCAGATACATTTTATATATATATTATCTTATGAATCAGATTTGGTCTCTTTGGATGTCAAACCATGGAATACCATAGATTCTTTGCTCCTGGCACCTTCAGAAATTGAATTTCTGCTGAACAGAACCTCAATGCATGTAGTTACTTGTATAGAACTCCTTTTACCAGTATATTCATGGAAGAACACATGCTGGGGGCTTTCTTCTGTTAATGCATCTTCATGCAGCAGCTAAATACAAAAGTGGAAACATTTTTACTTGTGTGGTATGTGTGTACACACATGCGCGCATTCACACACACATATTACATTTGCATAGGCTGTAACTTAACTGTGAGAAAGATGTTTATTTTTCAGCTTCATCACTTCTAAGCTCAGTCCAGTATTGTGTCTCACTCCCCGGGCTATGCATTAACCCACTGTATCAGCTGCTTGTACTGATCTAGAGGGGTGTAACATCTGTATTAAGTTTGCAGAACTAGTCAAAATATTTACCAGAACTGTTTAAAGGGAGATCAATAGCAACTGCCTTTCTGTTTGTTTTAATAGAGCAACACTGGTTTAAACAAACTTTATTAGACTAGAAAAATTGGAATTACTCCAGCTTTATTTAGGAAATGCAAAGAAAAAGGGGCTCAGATTTATGTTCATCACACAGATATTAGAACAGAGGAGTATTAGACAGTGGTTGTCAAAGAGACACAGTATCCCTATAAAATAAGTGTGTTTAGTGGAACATTCGAAGGTATGCTGCACCTGATTTATGGATGTCAGCTTCTTCATGACAGTGTCCTGACAAGCTCTACAGCTAGTGGTATAAACTTGTTCAAGCTTGAAGACACACTTCTGTGCTGCAGTTTTCACTCCCCCAGAGAGGTAACTGTTGTATCTAGATCCTCTGATTTTAAAGTGTCATGAAGGATTCCATTTAGCTGGGTTTCCTTTTCTGTGATTGAGCTGTCATCAGTACCTTGACTGTTTAATTTTTTTTCTAAAATTTTATCTTGGCATCTAGTTTTGAGACCTGATAAAGTAAGTTCCAGACTATATGTTGGTCAGTTCTTGGCCTGGCTTGGAAGCTGACAGGTGATATCGCTAAGGGTGCGTCTACATTTACAAATTAAGTCGACTTAATTTAATCTGCGTCCACACTACATTTTCCTTAAGTCAACTTAAACAGCTGCTTAAGTCGACTTCAGGAAAATTAAAGGCGACTTTATTAAACCTAGTTTTAAGTCGACTTTTCTGGCTAAGTCGACTTTAGAAAAGTCAACTTAGCCAGTGTGGATGCAGAGTACCCCTAAGTTGACTTTAAGTCGACTTAGGGGGCTTCAGGGCTTCCCCACTGCCCTCCCTGCCAGGGTGGCTGGCACAGCCACAGCCTGGCATGCCCCCCACAGGGCAGGACAGAGCCCTGCCCACCCTGCCCCTATACCCTGCCGGGGTCCCTGTCCCCCTCAGCCCCCATTGTACCAAGGTACAATGGGGCAAAGGCTGAGCCCCCTGGCACTTGGCAAGGGGTGCCCCCCCTGCCACCGTGGACCTGTCCCAGGTCCACCTAGCCCCTACAAGTCGACCTAGACGTCCAGTGTGGATGCTCTAGGTCCATTTGGCAGGGTCCCCTCTAAGTCGACTTAATTTTTGAGTGGGGACAAGCTAAGTCGACTTAGCTAAGTTGACTTAAATTAACAAGTGTAGACATAGCCTAAGAGACCTCACTAGCATTGTGTCCGTGGTACTGTATGGAATTGTTGCTCAATGGCTTCAGGTATCTGTTTGATTGTTTTCAGTTGAAATAGCTGTTTAAAAAAAGTGTTGAAAATGAGTGGCAAAAATTAAGTAACTCCTTAATTTTCCTTTAAAAATATTCCTTAAATATATTTTGAGAGGATTTTTTCATTTAGAGATACATATAGACCTGGATTCTGCAAACACTTATGTACAAGTTAAAGCATGTGGATAGTCTTACTGATTAAGTATTTATGGGATTTGGACCATAGTTTGTATCTTAACTTTTTAGACATCAGGTGGCTTTCCTTCAGTCATCTTCACTTCCAAAATGACCTGATGTACTGACTTAAGAGTTTCTCATTGTTTGTTATGAAAAATGGAATCAAGGGGCTGATTAAATATAAACTACAAGCTCCCAAACTGCAAAAACAAGAGTGGAGATTAGGTGGTAAAGCTAAATATCAGCACAAAGCTACCTGTGTGAAATATATCGATGAGAAAGGCTCAGGAGAATGTTAGAATGCTGATAGCAGAATTGACTTGTCTCAATGGAATGTTATGCCTTTGCAGTAATGTTCTTACAGGCCAAAGTCTGACTTCATCTTCCATTCTCTCTTTTGTGTCTATCCTCAAGCTCTATGGTTTCTTAAAATTTGCTCTCAAACATTGCAACATGTAGAAAAATTGGGCAAGTTGGAGATACCACAGTTCAGACATAACAAAATGTAATATCTATTCTATAACAACTAATGTAATAGAAAAGGTACAGCCATTTAAAAAAGCAAATTAAATCAGACACAGAGCTAACATGATCTTCTTCCTACTTGGTTCATCAACTAAGATATGGGTGCTCAAGATACAAGTGTGAATAATATCTCCTGACACTTGTCCTGGAATCAGGAGTTTGGTGCTCCACCCCTTTAGTTGGCAATCTCCGGTCAAGCAACACACCAAATCAATCTGGAATTCAGAGAATTCCAAGGAGCATATGCAGGAGTTAAGCTTTTTATCATTGTGATCATCTCGTCTGGCCTCCTAAATTAATTCCTATTTGAAGTAGAAGCTATCTCTTGCGGGGGGGGGAGAAATCCCATCTTGATATAAAAATGTCCAGTGCTGGAGAATCTACCCCCACCTTAGGCAAGTTGTCCATTGTTCCATTGACAAATCTACTGCTGTTAAAAAGTTGCACCTTATTTCAAGTCTGAATTTGTCAAGCTTCATCTTCCAGCCATTGTATCTTAATATACCTTTGTCTGCTGGATGACTGGTTTGGACTTTATTCAGTTTTCACACAACAAATGTAATCAAGTCTTGCACCTCAGATACCACTAATTTTTATTTCTGTGATCAGTTTCTCTTTATATGTCAATAGGTGTTCTTGTTGGATGCAACAATTTTTTGGTAAAGAAATCGGCCTCTCTAATTTTTAGAAATTTCAAGGATGTTTCAGTTCTGTCAGCATCAGACCTTCAGCATATTTCACTCAAACTGAAGGCCCCCATGATAACAGGGTCTCCCCTCTACATATTATAGGCATGTACTTATGGAGCTGGTCATCCTATTCTCTAGTGTGATTTGGTGGTAAATAGGAAACACCAATCAGTATCCCATCTTTCGCTTTAACTTTTAACTAGAATTTTGATCCACAATCATTTAAGATTATTTGTTTCTGTGGTGTCAGTGATCTGGAAATGAGCAATTTCAGTTCCTCTTCTTTATTTTCCAGGCTTCCAGCATCAGTGTATTGGCAATCAAAGAATTTCTTCTCTTTATGTCTCTTGGTGCCTTGATCTATTTTGTTTTCAACCTCTTGATTTTTTTTGCTAAATGAGTGATTATTTGTTCCCCCATTCTATACCCCCAGTTTTATTAGTTTAATGTCCTCCTGATTGTTCTAAACCGTCTATTCCCTAAAGGATTGGTTCAACTTTTATGCAGAAAGGAGACAGCACAGTTTAGTTCCCCTTCTCTTAATCTGGAGGCCATCCAATATTCCACAAAACCAAAACTCTTTATCTTACACCACTTACCTAGTCTGGTGTTCACTTCCATATTCTTCTACCTTCTCTTCCTTTGTTCACAGGGCAGGAAGGTTCTCTGAGAAGATCACTGGGACATTCTTCTCCTTCAGCATCCTTCTTAGTTTCCTGAAGTTTTTTATAATTTGTGAGGTATCCCATAAAGCAATGGCATTAGTGCCAAAATGCACCATCACTGTAGATTCTTGTTCACTGACTAGAAACCTAGTCAATCTTAAAAGTTATATCTCCTGGTTTGGCTTCAGGAATACAGTACACCATCCTGTTGTCTTCTTATCCCTTGTGGAATGTCCTTTCCATTTATCTTAGTATGGAGTCCCCAAGATCATCTGTCTCTCTTGGATGGTTAGAAATCTCTTTGTGTATATGCTTGATTGCCTTGCCGACTGAGCTCAGCAGTCACCCTCAGGTATGTCCTGCACATTCCTGTGTTCCACGCAGCCAACTGAATCTTCAGAGAAATTTACTTCAGTTCCCATGTGGAGAACATGATAATGAACAGATACTTCTAGCTATATTAAATTACTCCTTGTCATCTTCTGTCTAGTAGAAACAGCCTGTCCATCCTTCCTCTTGCCACTGGCAGTTACAAACTGGTTTCTGTTCTCTTTGGTTCCTTGGTGGCCAATTTCTTTCGTGAATTTGGCTGTCCAAGAACTCCTCAGCCTCTCTGATGCTCCATAGTGTTTGCATGTGTCTTTCCAGACCACAAATCGTTTCTTCCAGCCCACCCACCAGCTTGCACTTCATACAGACGAAATCCCCTCTGTCTTCTAGCAGGAAAGATAACATGGCACTTCTGTTACAGATCACATTCACTCTTCCATTGCTGGCCATCTCAGTATTGAGCTTAGAATTCTACTTAGAAAGACAGCCTTTCATACCAATCCCCAAATTACCTCGGAAACTCCCATTTGCTTGTTCAGGAATTTGCCTGATGTAACTACCCATGTGGACCTGCCCTTCAACTCGCAGCTTAGCTCTACTCCCTCACTGACAGAGAAACATCAATCACTCAGACATCAAACATTGGGTCTGATCAAAGATGCAAAGGCTCTAACCACATATACCTGACAGGCCCAGAAGCCCAGTCACACAGACCTCACAGAAGTGAACAGACAGACAGACCAAAAACAAAACTCACCAAGTGCCACTCACTAAAACTCCCCTGTGTACTGCTCTTTATGCAAAAGGACACCGGGAGTTTGCAATGTACCAAGCAATTATTTACAAGGGTCATTCTAACTTGGTTCTTGTGTAAACGTAGTGGAAGAAATTTTTTAAAAATCTGTGTCTCCATGAGGTATTATTCTCATCTCTCCAACACCCACAGTTCATCCAGCAAGATGACTTTCCAAGGGCTTACTCCATGTTGTAAATAGAGCTGCCTGTCTTCTTCTACAATATCCCAAAGAAGAATGAGATCAGTGACAAATACATTACAAAAGGCCGAGTTAGCTGTGATTGTGGCTTGTCTAATGTGATCATTAAAACAGCTAACCTCTTGACTAAGTGTGTGTTTTTATAGCTATGACTGGTCCCCCATTTGACCTGGTGTAACTCCAGGGAGAACAGTGGATTTTTGCCTGCTTGCACCAGGGCTGAATTTGGCCTCACATTTTTATGCATCTGGACTGTTCCTTTTCTAAGCTGTGAATGGTTTGGCTCGGACAGGTAGTAATAGTGCTTGTTTCCTACCCCGGCTTTGAGTCATTGCTGTGCCTTTTGGTGGGAAATTACCTGACACCTCAAAAGCTGTAGAGCTCAGTGCTTGGACTGGAATTGCAGATAGTCTCCTTTAAATGCTAACTTAATAGTAACAGCATGTAAAAATAAGTTTCTACAGAGAAGACAATGCAGGTGAAAGGTAAAAAGTGCCCACTCTTGCCACAGGGCCCATTGCACGCAGGACAGGAGCCCTCTGACAACTCCAAGTTGTACACACCTACAAAGGTGCAAAGCACCTATTATCTTGTAGAAACAAGAGAAACAGCAACTACTGGGTGGGAACAGATCAGGACAGGGGCATTCATTCACTTTCTCTTTCCTCTGCTCTTTCTCTTGGGTTTATTTTTTTAAATTTTGCATACCTATTTTTTTTCATCTTCATCTGCCTCAGCAATGCCTTCAGGCAAAGCCTTCAGGATGAGACTCAGTAGTAACATGTGCGACCAATATTCCCCTTGCTGGGGGAGATGCCTTGGCAACTGGGAGCGAAGCTTGCCACAAGTGAAGGATTATCGCAGACAGGTCTTCACACTGAGTGCTGCTGATGAATGCTGTATAGCCAGATGTACACATCCTTTTTCTGTCACATAGAGACTATTTTCTCCTTCAAAGTATTGTCTGATTTAACTCATGTTGCTTCTGCTGAGAGTGTATTAGAATAGGAAGATAGTCTGCCTCTTGAAAGTTCTATAGAATAGCAAAACTCTTTTAAACTGGACAGCCCAGCCTGACTGAATTGCTTTGGGAACATTTGAAATGGGGTTTCTAGGAACAAGGAAGAAGTCAAGTCAAGTCAAGTCATCATCCTTTGGTTAATTAGGGTGGGATAGTGGAGTTAAACCACTTTGTTCCCCTCTCCGTTCACAAATGGAGCAGAGGGGTGATGGGACATTGCTTGTACATGTTCATAAATCAAATCATAGCTGATAGGTCCAATTTTAAGCCAGCCAGCTTATATGTGTCCCTGTAAGTATTTCTTGTAAGTGGTTTTGGAGGTCTTTCGGCAGGTGGAAGTGTAACAGGTGAAAAGTTACAAGGTTCCCAGGGGCTGTGAAGTGGCATCTGACAAAAAAGGAAAGAAGCACTTCATGACTAAGAATATAGTTTAGTACTGCACTGAGAAGCTATGGTATAGGAAGGGCTGTTTCACACATGCATACACTGTTACACAGCAAGCCTTCATTTTGATTAGTTGAACGTCTTCATGAAGCTTCTGATCATTTTTAAAAGCAGCTTGAAGGGTAAGTCACTCTTTAAAACTCCACTGAGTCCTTTGGAAACGTTTTGGTTGTCTCAGACTAGGATCATAAAAACATGGCTGTTGGGGGAGGAGGGCCATCTCCTTTCAGTCACTGAACTAAAGATGTTTCTTTAATATCATCTCCTTTAAAAGAGAATCAAGGCCTGTTTTCACACTCCAAATCTTTACAGGTAATTAGCATCAAGGATTTGTCCTCAAGAAGTGGCTTTGGTCTTGCATTCAGAGAGAGAAGTGGTTATTCCATACTTAGCTAGTGCGGTTTAGGTTTTGATCCGTAGCTTTCGTTTTCTTGTTATTCATATTGATTGCTCCTATTTGTATGCTGTTTTGCTCTGTGGGTTGTTGATCGGTTTCATTTATGTTCTGTTTTTCAGTGGCTATTGGTTTCTAATTTACTATTTTCTTTTCTTCCTAGATTTTCAGTTTTTGAATTCAAGGTGTGCTTTCCTGGATATTTTTTTCTTATTTTGGCACTGCTCTCTCTTGCCTACGATAGTGCCTTTTCTTCGGTCTTCCGAGTTAGCAAACATTCTAGAAGTGATGGGGGTAGGTAATCACCAGCCATCCCTTGGTATGAGTCACACCACATAGGATTCTTTACCCTTTTAAAAGTTGAATTACACATAAAATATCAAACTACAAATATAGTAGGTGCACTTACAGAGTAAAAAATTATTGCAGAGAGGTATTTTCACTTTTCTGTGGACTCTCTATGGTTAGCGGGCCAGATCCTGAGTGCAGGCTCAGCACTTCTCAGGCTGTATTCCAAAATGTATTCATCACCAAGGATTCACACTTGGTAGGATTAAAATTATTGCCTCCTTAGAGCCAGCTGTGGTAAATCAAACTCCAGTCTGCTGGGAAAGGGCAGAGGGCACTTTCATAAACTATCCTGAATAATAGCTGAGGGATAGGTCATGAGGATTGGTCAAAATTCAGTGTAAAAGTCCATTCCAGCCCTCTTCAGCTCTACACTGTATCTCAGTCCTGGTCTGCAAGCTGTTGTAGGATGGGGCATGGCCTTGCAACCTTTCTGTCCCCTTTGGGGTGCCATGCACTCCAGAGGAGCAGGGGCTGTGCAATTCTGCATGGGCTTTGTCCTTGCTCTCTCTTCTCCCATTGCTCACCACAATAAGGGGCAAGCAAAATCTATCCCAATCAGACTTTATGATTGTGAGCACCATACATCAATGAGTTTCCCTAGTATAGCACCTGAAATATATGGGGCTTCACAGCAGTGTGGGAGCCAGGCAATATAAGAGTTCAGGAGATGGTGATTTGAAAGAAAAGAAAAAAAGTTAGCATTTGAGAGCGCACCCATCGCTTGTATCAGTGAGGACACCCTCCTGCATCTAGTCCTACTGGGACTGAGCTGTTCACAAATGTTTTCATAATTACAGAATCCCCCTAGATGGCCACTCACTCAGTGAAGTTATCCCCACTGTCTGCTGAAAGCTGAATTCAGTAGCAATTAAAATTGATGATTCATTGGGGGGGGGGGAGGAGGGGAGAGGAGGAAAGCCCAGATCAGTTAAAAGAAAAAGACTGTATCCTGAAAAACAAGAGCCAAGTGCTGTCTGTGCAGGCTGCTCAACTCTGCTGGTCATTGCCCACATCAGGATTCTAAAAAGTAATTGCTAATATTGGCATTATCTGAGTGTAACCAAATCAAGGTAGTTTTGTGAATAGTCACATTAAACACTAACTCTGGAAAATCTACAGGTTATATGTCGGAAGCTAGGGCCTGCTGTCTGAAGGCTGTGTGTGTGCAAGGCTGTGTCCTCTCTTCTTTTCTTAATACTTTGGATACTTTCAAAGTTCCCTTCTTCTCACTCAGATGGCTCGCCGCCTCCCCAACAGAGTGACATATTGTTTGCAGTGGAATTTGACAGGCTCAGATGGAACTAGCTGCTACAAGTTATTTTAGCTCTTGTTAGTGCTACGACACGTCTTGACAAATTCACACGCCCACTCACCACTGGTGATTAAGAAATTTCTCTGGTGAGCGGGGAACTGGCCCAATGATTTAGGGAAAATCTCAATTTTCCTTTAAAAAAATGCAGCAAACTCTACCCTTCCCAATGTGACCCAGTACACACTAATGTCTTTCTGCAAGCGTGCTGCCTGAGACAACACAGATCTGATCTACGTAATGCCCTTACCTAATGCAGTCCAAGCAAGTGGCTTTTATATTGGGAGTTCCTTTATATCTGTGGGAAAGGGAATCCTTTCCCACACCGTCAGTGCCTCCACATCTGCCACTCAAACCCAAGGACTGGAACAGCCTCTCTGTCATTTGCTCCATTTTCTCTATATAAGGAGAATTCACAGTGGATTTGCAAATCTTCTGGTTTAGCCCCCCCGCCCCCCAAATACCCAGAGTTATCACTGCAGTTCTGCTAGAAGATAGCTCACTGTAGCTGCAAAACTGAGTACACAATTTGCTCCTAAGACACAAATGAGCTGCCTCCATCAACCAAAATTATCTGGAACCATTCCATCTTTTTGTGTCTATCTTCATGATATGCCTTAAAAGCTGGATATAACCTCACAAGGGACATGCAGTGAAGAATCAAACCTTAGGGGCCAGTTGGAGACGTGTGTATTCTCCAATCTACTAAGTATCCTCTGCACCCATTGGTTAAGAATTTTGAAAAACTTAGACCATTCTTATGGAAACCATTATGTACTTCTAGTTTCTATTGTATGACATTTGTATTGTGGAATGTTTGTTCTTCCCTTTATGTCTGAATAGCTTTTCTTCATATTAATTGCTCTTGATTTTAATCTCCCCACCCCCAACCCATCATGTTTTTAAAATGTGGTATTAGCAGGTGGTAGCTAAAGTGCATTATGAAAGTGTGTCTACACTTACAAATTAAGTCGATTTAAGGAGGCTTAAGTCGATATTTAAAATACTCCGCGTCTACACTGGGCTTTCCTTAAGTTGACTTAAGTTGCTCGTTAAGTCGAATTAAGGAAAAGTTGGTTCAAATTAATAACACCTCGTTTTAATTCGAACTAGCGCTTAAGTCGACTTTATTAAGTCGGCTTAAGCCAGTGGAGATGGGGATTAGCGTCTTGGTGGAGCTTATTAAATGAATTTAAAACATTGTCAACTTAATAAGGTAAAAAAGGGACCATGTCTGCACTTGAAAAGTTAAGTCGACTTTTGTTAAATCGACTTAATAAGGTCCACTTTAAGTCGACTTAAAGTCTACCTTCTTAAGGTGACTTCATAAAGTCGACCTAACTTTTCAAATGTAGACATAGCCTGTGAGATTATGGTCAGGAGGCCCAGGCCATAGAGGAGCATGGGGGCATGAGAGACCCGAACTATAATTTCCATGAAGCCCTCTGGCAGTTCAGGGAGACCCAAAGTAATGCTTAACGACACAAAAATGAAACATTTCAGTTTGGGAATGTTCAAGAAAAACATGTTAACATTTCTGATTTTTTTTTTGAAGCCTTCTGTTCATGAAAAATTTCGGTATGAGGACTTTCTATACTGATTCAGGAAAAATAAATTTTGAAGTAGCAGGATTTCCATGATGGAAATGCCAATTTTCGATCAGCTTTAGAAATGAAATTTCAGTGCAATTCCTAGAGGATGTGTGTCCACATGACGAAAAACAGTATATATTGCAACCTCACCTGTGCTCCCATCAAAGAGGACTATGTGGGGTAAATTGAATGGGCATACATTCACGTTTCCTACCATTGGTCTCTACAGGACCAGAGTGAGGTCTATTGGCTGCACAGTATAAACAAAGAAACAGAGTCCTGTGGCACTTTTAAAGACTAACAGATTTATTTATTGCATGAGCTTTTGTCATGCAATAAATAAATCTGTTAGTCTTTAGACATGCCACAGGACTCTGTTTGTTTCTCTGCAATAAACTAAGATGGCTACTCCTTTGGAACTTGAGTACACAGAAGGCACAATATAAACAAATTTGAATTGCCACTGCTTTTGCTATACCTGGTCAGTGGCTAAATATAGAACTTCACTCTCCAGATCCATCAAACCAATAGCTTTCATACATACTAAATTAACAAGAGAAAATTAAATACATAACATTGGAAAGCTGAGCCAGCCAACCCACCCACCTATAGTAAACCAGAAACAGCAGTCAAACTTATTAACAGTTAGTGCATTCGGTGCTGTGAAGTGTCAGCCATGGGGCTTTGATAAAAACCCCTTTTTATAGCAGTCTTAAGAAAAATTTAGTAACAGCTAAGTGAACCACTGAAACCAACTGAGCTGAACAAGGGAATAACAACTTAAAAAAAAAAAAAAGCCCAGCATGCATCTGTTGCCCGGGGCAAGCTACAGCTGATGGATAAAGTGACAGACGACTCCTCTCCTCATTTCCATTTTAATCTCTGTCTACTAATTGTCATCAATATCATCAGGGTCACTAGACCACCAGTGCGAGTCTAAAACCGTCCACAGAAGTAGCAATCTATCTCTGCTTGTCCTCTGGGAGTGTGCCCCTTTGCTAACCCAGTCTGTGTTAGGAACTGCCTCGGAGGAAGTAGGAAAAGATTGCTGTGTTGAGCCACCTCTAATGGATGGTGTGGGTGCTGTTGCCTAATATGTATTGGAAGGAGAATCTACTGGTATAATTTCTATACCAAAGATCCAGTATGTTTTCATGGATGTTTGGCATAAATATCTGCACTCTCTCTGCACAAAGGGCCTTATCCAAAGGCAGTGGGAATCATTCTATTGACTTCAGTGGGCCTTGGATTAGGCTTGAAGAAAATAAGGTCACAGCCAATGCTTTGCTGTTGGCCTCTGCTCTGCAATTTCTCTTGACTTACCAACCTCCAAATATACAGACATGCACATAACCTAAGAAGTAATTATGTGTGTTGGCTTGCGTGTTTCTAGCAGAATGTTTTCTGAAACAGTGCCATGTGACCAGTCAGAATTTTGAATTGTCATTTTGAACCTCAGCCAGTAGCTGCTTCCTTTCTCTTTTTCAAAGGCATTAGATGACTGATCGTGCTCAAGGCCTGATCCTGGTCCCTGGTCAAGTATGAGTGGTACACAAGGGGTGTGTCTACACTTGTAAATTAAGTCGACTTATGCTTGCTTAAGTTGACTTAATTTACCCTGCGTCTACACTACACTTTCCTTAAGTCGACTTAAGCAAGTTCCTTAAGTCGACTTAAGCAAGTTGCTTAAGTCGACTTAAGGAAAATAAAGTTGACTTCATGAAAATTAAATTGACTTTATTGAACCTCATTTTAATTCGACTTAAGACTAAAGTCGACTTTTTAAAGTCAACTTAGGCCAGTGCAGACCTGGAGTAGCCCTAAGTTGATTTAGGGCTACTCCAGGACTCTACCACTGCCCTCCCTGTCGGGGAGGGGGGGGCACAGGGAAAGCCTGGCATGCCCCCCCACAGGGCAGGGCAGAGCCCTGCCCACCCGGCCCCTATGCCCTGCCAGGGTCCCTGTCCCCCTTTGCCCTACAATGGGGCAAAGGCTGAGCCCCCTGGCACTGGGCAAGGGGTGCCCCGCCTTCCCCATGGACCTGCCCTAGGTCCCCCAAATCCCTAGAAGTCGACCTAGGTGTCCAGTGTGGACACTCTAGGTCGACTTTGTAAGTACCCCCAAAGTCGACTTTAGATTTAGGTGTAGACATGCTAAGTCGACGTAACTAAGTCGACTTAAAGTCAACTTAGTTAAGTCAACTTAGCTAAAGTCGACCTAAATTTACAAGTGTAGACATAGCCAAGGAGTGCATGTGGCAGTTAGTGTGGTTGGAAATATGGAGGGGATTTCCCCATTTAGTCCCTCTGCATTTACTACTTTATACAGGTGGTAACAGTACAGCTTGCTTTGCAGTCCCCAAATACAGTCATGGATCCTGGGCCACGTTCTTTTCCTCTCCCCAAAACCCTTCTCCACAGCCTTACTATTAGTCAGCTTCCATGTCCTTTGTGCTTTTCCTTGTAGCGAGTCACTATGTACTTTCATTCAGCATAAGCATTACATTAAGGGAGGAGCAAAGGAAAGAACAAAAGGTAGCCCCTCTGTGAGGGAGCACAGAGCATGTGTATCAGGCTGCCTTTGGACATAGCCCGGCAGATGGATATGCAGCAAAGAGGGGGATGTCTCTCCATTTCAAGGTATGGTACATAGAAGGCAAGTCGTCTAACCTAAACAACTGACGCAGCACTTCACTGAGGTTATTGCCAAACTCAAGATTTCCAAAAATGAGTCAGACCTCCAAGAGTCAGGTGAATGGCCACGAGAAGCTTCTGGTTCTCCTCTCCCTTAGGCACAGGAAGCAGTAGTCAGGGTCAAAATAGGGAGGAGGAAGCTCTGACCCTCACCACTTCCTATGGTCTAAGCATACTACTTCTAATTGCTCCAGCACCTACCTTGGGCACTTTCCATATCCAGCTGCCCTCGTAGACAATTCCAACACCCAATTACCCGACCACACTATTAGAGTAGCCTCACTGCCCCTGACTTACCCATATATCCTGCTGCCAATCTTTGTGTGCTCTCACTGCTGTCTTCTTGGGACTGTGGGCGATAACCTATGCAGCAGGTAGATTTATGCTGTCTCCTTCCTACTACCATGTGGGTGGGGGAAAACCAGGAGTTCTTATCACATGTATTTTGGCAGCTTCATGCTGCTTGCAGCAGCTGCTGGGTAAATGGGCATCTATCTAGACTGAGGGCAAACAGTTACTTTAGCCCTGTCTGAAAGAAATGAGAGGACATTTTTCAGTCCAGGAAAAAGTTTGTGCAATTGCTGCCCGAAATCTGGAGATCAGGAGAAACTAAACAACAACAACAACCCCTCCCCCCCTTTCCCTACAACCAGCCAGCAAACAAAAGAGTCCCAAATAGCCCTCAAAGCAAAACCCCACCTAATATAGTAATTCTCATAATAATTTTAATAATAATTTTGTAAGAGAGAATTCACAACTCTCTTTCTTTTCCATGGACTGTGTTGTGCTTTTCATTATACCTTGTCCATTGCAGTCTCTTTGCCCCATTTCCGTTGCCCCTGGTCTCCTTTCCCAGTTCTCAACACCCCTTCTCCCTGCCCCAGTGTCCCTCCTTGGCTCTTCTAAGTTACACTGTCCCTCCTGTCTCCATTCCCATGTCCTCCACTGCCCCCACCCAAATCACCCTCTGGCACCTCACACTCTTTGGATGACCCTTAGTCTCCCTTCTCTGCCTCAACATTCCTCCAAGGGCCTCACACAAGGGAAAAAAATGCACTTTTCTTAGGTATGCTGCTGATTTGGGGTTCATTCATAAATCTTCTGCAGCTGGGCACATGGCACTTATGGATCTATAGCGAAATAAATTGACTATGGTCACAGAGAGTTAAAAATATACATTCTTTTATTCATGGTGACTGTTTTGGGATGGTGATGGTACCTAGTTTTGATTTCATACATTTATAGCATGGAGTAACCTCTGATAAAAATCTGCTTTCCTATGGGGAGCCATCTGCCTCCTTATTGTGATCCTAGTTTTATTCCTATAACGTGATTTCCTTTTGATTTAACTAATGTAGCAGACAGTGACTGCTACAAGATTCTAGTGCTGTTTTGTATGTGTCCATCGTTCTGTGATTGGGTGGGAGTTTACCCCTTTGGTGTGCTGAGAATTTGGAAGGAGTCTTGCTCTGTGCTGAAAGGTTTCACCACTTGTGTTCTTCTGAGAGCTTAGCTGTCACGGATTCCACTAGAGTTGGGAGTGGCACAGAGGGAAAAAAATGATGATTGCATGAAGCCGTCTGCTGCAAATCTTCACAGGGACCATCCCCCTGCTCCGACAATGAAAATCTTCATAGAGGCCCTTGCTTTGTAACATGCAGTCCCTGTTGCTGGGATTCCAGATCATCTCAGCTTATCAGTGACATATTTGCAAAGCTGCCCTGCTGTGATCACTGATCTCTGCCAGCTTAAATTTTGGGAAATGCTTTAAATAACCTTTTGCCTCTCTCCCTTCAACCCCAGCAGGTCTGTATACAAGAAAAGAGAGATTTAAGTGTTTGAACACAGGCTCTGGTCAGCCAATCTGTGGCGTATCTTCTTGAAAACCCAAAACAGGTGCTCTTGGGCCATCAAAGTCTTGAAGCAGTTAAACTTCCTTTCACCTTTGTTGCAGTTCCTTTAAAAGAAATAGAGAGATCTTCAAAAGGTGGAAGGGTGGCAGGCCAGAAACGTAAAGTGTGTGCAATCACTCAGATACAAGTGGCACCACTAAAAATTGCCTTCATATATCAGCTTATGGTTTACACACTGTGGCAGAAAGGACGCTAAAAGGTCAGCAGAAAAAAAAATATATATGTCAAGCCTGGAGCTGTGACTCCAAAGGTGTGGAAGACACGGTCTGAGAGAGGTTCTAGACGGACTGGATAAGTGCTTGATATGGCAGGATTTTATTTTATTTTATTTTATTTTTTTAAAGGAAGCTGTTTGCAGACGTCAGCACAGAAGCCAAGGTATATACTCGTAGTAACCTCTTGCTACGACCCCTGGTGACAAGACAGATAGTTCCATTCATCTGTGGGTGAACAGCGGAGACTCTCTGCATTTTTTTTACTTGGAGCCCTGGATGAATTTGTTTGTGGAGGGGAATGTCACCATTGCGAATGCCCTGATCAGTCATGTGCCCATAGTGAAGTCAGCAGTAGGGAACAGGGGGGGAGGGAGGGGAGGCAAGCTTTACTCTGGGGGCCTCAATGATGCCAGCTCATATCTAGCAAAACATCTTCAACCAAATGCTAATGGAGAATGTGACTTCCAAACAGAGAGATCAGCAAATATGCCGTAAATTAATAATGTGCCCTTTTAGTAGCAATTGCTTAGTGAAAATTGCTGGGGTTTTTTTTTCCTCTTGTAGAAATAGCTCTGAAATAAGTGGGTCTCACTGGAGTTTTGTTTAAGACTGATCCCCTACTTTATTAACCATGTAACATTTTAAGGTTGTTTTTTCCTTTCTGTCTCTTCTAGCAAGTCTCTATTGATCACTGTTTACAGTTATAATCCCTTTCAAATTTATCATCCATGACTAACACCACATGTATTGATTAGTGCTGACGGATGTCCCTATATAGTATATACCCACAGTGATTCTTGCCGGTGAAGTACAGTAGATATATTTTTTTCTCTCCTTCATTTGCTTTTTATAGCTCTCTGCTCCCCCCCATTTTGTTCTCAGAGTGGCTAACCTATTTCACACAAATACCGTGGGATTAACATGTCTAAATTTAGGACAATTTCTTTATTTCTAAGGAGGTTTTGTGGAAAGGAATGAAAAAGAAAGGATATATTTTTTTTTATTTTTATTTTTATTTCTTTTTAAAAAATATTTTGCAACTGGGAAGCTCCTGAGTACACAGTGGCCCTGCAGGAGATCAGATTTATGAGGGACATCCACACATCTTAACCTAAAGCCTAAAGTAACAAAGATGTAAGGGTTATGGGTTTTTTTTAGGTACAAATTAGATGTCACTGGTGACTAAGGACAAGGTGTCCGAAATCTGGACGATAAATGGAGTCATTTATCAACAATGCATTTTTGCTTGCTGACTGCAACATTTCCTCCACCTCTTGCCGGCCAGAAATAAAGTTTAAGGTTAATCTCTTTATTCAGCCACCTTGATTACACTTGAATTTACAAACTGACCCCCCCCCCCGACTCAAATAAATTTAGGATTTTGGTATAGTACCATATAATATCTTTCCCTCAGGGTACTGGCTTCCTGATGTTCTTGGCTAAGCTTCCTAAGGTATCACACATCTCACATCACATTACTTTTTGCAACTCAGGAAGCATTGTTTTAATTTGTCAACAGTAAGAAAGTTGACCTGTCTATTACACAACTCTAAAGAAGGCAAAGACTGATTTAAATAGAGGGCGTGCCTTGTTCTGAGGTGTGGCATTCGCATGCATTTTTCAAATCAAATTGAGAAAAGAGAGAAATCCAGCAAAGAAAGCCATGTTCATTTGCGAAACTTTCAGCAAGTTGTGGGGACTTTGGGTGACTACTGACTATACAGTGATAGAAATGCCATGCTGTGGCAGTGTTCACCCCCAAAAGGCAGAGAATATATTTGAAAGACACTCGTGGGCTATGTCTACACTGGCAAAGTTAAATCAACTTAAAGTTGACCTTGTTAAGTCGACCTAACAGAGTGGCAATACTTTAAGACGACTTAAGTTGACTTAACGGCTTTAAGTCGACTTAATAAGGTCGATTTAGCACTAATCCCCGTCCATGCTGGATTTAGGTCAATTTAAGGAGTTGATTTAAGGCTTAAGTCGACCTCAGAGGAGATGTTAAGTCAACTTAAGCTCTTACTAAGTCAACTTAAGGAAGGGCTTAAGTCGACTTAATAAAAGCTCAATAAAAGCTTAATAAAAAACACGGCTTTGTTTAGGTCGATTTAAGACTCCTTAAGTTGACCTAACTTGCCAGTGTAAATGTACCCCATATGGTGATTATCACTCTGCCAAATTTCCCGGTTTGTGTTTTCAGGTTTGAAAAACGTCTTTCAATGGCTATGATCCTCCATGTTTTAACAGTCCATTTGTAGTAATATTTTTTGCTTTTATGCAGTAGTTTAAGGTTCTCATACAAACGTTTTATTCAGGTGCAATAAGGCAGTAACTGTATGATTTAGTTGTTAATCCTTAGTAAAAAGATTATAATAATCATTTGGCATTTATTTAATATATAAGCACTGTCTTATTAAATCCAACTCTTTAGATTTAATAGGATAGTTTATTGTATTATAGTGTTGCAGTAGCGACACTATAGTTATGGTTGAAGAGGCTTTTTCATTATCAACTCCTGTTTTCAGGCACTTATAACTTTCTGAAGTGCTTTTATTTCAAAGTAAAATCACTCACTGTATTTCTGTGTACTTCTTTCTTTTCTTCTTTCTTAGAAACAAGGACATTCAAATGCAAAAATTTAGTTACACTAGAGGAATATTAGGGTTGAGAATTTAAATGCACAAAAGTGAGGGAAGTTACCGATCTTCAGAAACCAAGCGTAGATCACTTTGCACACTACTGCTAAAGCACGATCTTGACACAACACAAAAAAAGTTGTGCATCATTATTTCTATGCACAAGATGTTTGGCAAGATTCAGTTGGTGTGACGTCTCTAATTTCTTCCTAGCCTTTGTGCTTTGGACTATTAGAGGTCCTCATTCTTCCTTCAGTGGGCATTGCTTGTATCAAGGCATAAGAACGTTGTGGAGTTTCATTTAAATTCTTATTTGGAAGGGAGCGAGAGTCTGTGACCCCATTGGAGGGGCTAAGGAAATAAACCTTTCAAACCCATGGATTCTTCAGGAAATACAGACTTTCATGCAGAGGCTCTTTGCTTCTGCAGCGATGCCTACCCTGCCCTTCTTTTTGTGGCTGCCTCAAAGGGGAGGGATTCTCTGCCATGGACTCCCATGACAGCCAGTTGCTCCATGTTGTCCCTTCCCTGAGTATGTCCTTAGGGCCACAGTGAGTGTAAGCTGGGGTTAACATTTTCTCCTTTCTACCTAAGATTGTGAATTGCAGTCTTAGTTGCCATCTCTCTCAGAAGACTCATGCTTGCTTACCAGTGTGGAACTTCCCTTTTCACATCTCCTCTGAACTGAATCCATGAAAAATGAGGATAACGGCGTATATGCTGGCATTGCGTATATGTCGAGAGGTCAGGAAGAAGGTGTAGTTACACCGCCTTAGGTTGCTTTAGATGCTCTTAGCTTGGCCTTTGAATTTGGCTGATAGTTTCCCAAAGTTGATGTGTCATTATGCCAACAGAAATAGTAGAGGTACTCTATTAAATTCCACCTACAAGCCAAGCTCAACACGCCAGCGACACTACAATAAGATGCGAACAATGGATTGTGCAAATCTTCATTACAATTTTCAGGACTGTACAAATCTTCTACAATTCTCAGGACTGAATTCAATATGACCAATAACATAGGAAGAGTGACTGGTTATAGGGAGCTAATATTATTTTAATAAAAGGGCTGATGAAGAAGAAAGAGAATCTGCCCCCAGAAATGTTGCCCCAATGAAATTAATATTTGTGTCCTGTAATGGCCAGGCTGCACCAGGGAACACGTGTGAGAGACCTGCAATGTCCAGGAAGTATTGCATGTTTGCTCCACTCTTCCTTCAACTGACCCTTCCAACTTTATATCGCTCTTCTAAATCTAGGATTCAGGTGCTGTCAGGGCTGAGAACCACTTGTAAACAAAGCTCAGTCTCAGTGGAGACTTTATGGTTAAATAAGTAAAAGCTGACAGGAAAAGGAAAGAGACGCACAGAGAGACAGAGAGATAGGTGCACAGTACTAAACAGCCCTATAAAACCTGTGTAAATGGATAGTATCTGCCCCTATTGCAACAATAGAGATTCTTTCATGGGTTGGTTTCACATATGTGATTAACCTTCCTTTATTGTTAGTTCAAGCCCATGAGTACTAGAAACTGTTGGTACAGAGGGACTCAGAACAGGGGGAGGAGAGTGTCATAATCATGCAGTCTCACTCAGCCTCCTGGGGTACTGGGGAAGTGCAGACAAGAACAGGGACTGTGCAATGCTTTCCCAGGGTGCAGCTTGCTCCTTGACTTGTGCTGGCTCAGCTCTGTGGGGTGGTATAGGAATAGGGCTGGGCCATTGCCATGCCCTTGTCCCTCCCCGCCCTTTAAATGGAGAGCGGTATGTCATCCAGAGTCTTCGCACTCTCAAGGCACGATCTCAGAGTCACTGAGGGCAGTGGCAGAAGGTAGGATCCGATTATGTGAATTCTAGGATTAGAAGGATAGCTGACCCCAGCACAGAGACAAATCTCCATCTTCCTTGCACACTCACAGAGGGGCACGTCGGTTATTAAGTAATGTTGTCAAGTACAGAAATGATAGAATCTAGGGGTAGATAATCGGCAGCAGCAACATCTAAAAAGGGTGAGCCATAGCAAACAGGAGATTGGGTGTACCTCTTTCTTGACTGCATGCTGAAATGCATTATTGAACAATGGTCCTCCAGCAAATTCAAAAAGGGACCAGCAATCATTCATGAAAACATAGCTCTTGTAGAGTTTGGGTCCCCTGCTCTTACAGCCAATTCCTATCTTAGGAACTGACATTAGCTTAATCAAATAAGAAAGTCAGTTTTCTCCCACCCACCTTCATGTTGCTATACTCAAACTGGTAATATAGTGTCACTTTTCTGCATGTGGAACTCCCATTGAAATGAGTGGAAGCTGTTGGTAGAGATAACTTGCAAAAGAAAGAGCTGATTCTCTTAGGTGTTTGTCACAAAGCTGTGGTACACAGGAGTACTGGAATGGGGCTGACCTTTATTTCTTGGCCTCAGTCCCATGGCATTGATCAATACTACAAAAGATGGTACAGGTACATAATCTTTGTCCTAGAGCAGGATCAGTATCTAGTAACTCTACAGGCTACTCTTACATCTTTCCCTTTTGAGAACTAAATGGCCATTATCAGTTCAAAAATTGCAATCTCAAACTAACACAACCAGTTAACAGCAATATTCAAAATGGAGGTCCAGGGAGCAGATGAGCAGCTCTCAATAACTGACTTCTGTGAGCTAAATGGCTTTCCCATGACTACGTCTTAAAATAGCCCACTTTGCAATGGCCCCTTTGGACATTGAGGCAGATCCATCTCTGGAGCCATCTTTATAATTCCTGTGTTTTTCACTGACTCACTGGACATGTAATAAGTATCATCACATGAGCAGTCAACTTCATTGTGGGTGTCCTCAAGACACAGAGTAACAATGTACTCTTGGACTTGGTTTTAATTTCTTGTATTATTAATAACTAGCTAAACTATTCAGAATAGATAGCGCTAGGAATTCCACAATTTTTGTTTTGCAGACACACATTCTCAACTTGGTTTGCATGCAATATTGCACCCTTCATACTTTACTTAGTTATCTTTTTGATGAACTGACTATTTTCATATTGGAAAAATGTGGAAATGCAAAGTTTTGCATGATTTCAATGGGAAAAGCCCTTCATGCTTGAAAAAAGGGTGGAGATTTTGCTCAGAAATTGGCTGACTTTGGCATGCAAAGTGGCCTATTTCCCTGGAAGTTTCACTGGAGCGTTTTTTTTTTTCCCACAGAAAAGTAATGAACTTCAGTGGAAATTTTCTGGGGATGTGAACCTTTTTCAAATTTATAATGAAACATAAAATCAAACCAAAATTCCCCTTGAATGTCAAGTAGTTTTGTGTAATGTTATTGGGGTTTGTAGCTGTGAGCATTAGCATCAAAGCACTGATCCCTACCATTTGAGCTAAAAGAGAAACTCCATTAGCTAGCAGCAGTCATAGGCTGTTATTCCCTATGTAGACTAAGGAAAGACATATCCCACACTTTAAAAGTAAGTTATGCTTATTTCAAATATATTATACCCTTCTATTAAATGTTAAATATTGATTTTATTCTATGCTATGAAAATTTTTTGGTTCAAAAAATGAAATGAAATGATCATGATTTTTTGTATTGCGGTAGCATGTTGGAGCCCTCCAATCATGGACCAGGACTCTATTGCGCCAGGCAATGTACAAACACAGACCTAAAAAGATGGTCCCTGCTCCAAAGCACTTACAATCTAATGAGGGCCCTGATCCTGGGTGCCACTATGTAGGGACAAAACTGCGCCTCATGCAGTTCTATTGCGGTGTGTGCTCAGAGGGCTCTGCCCTCATGGACCAACTTGCAGCCTGTTACATTAGAACTGTGGGCCGGATGTTGTACTCTCCATTCTCTCAACAATCTCACGGATGTCTGTGGGAGTTTGGGGCCCTCCCAACAGTTAGGATTGGGTGGTATGTATAGAAATTAAATTACAGTTCAGAGCAGATAGTGGAAGTTGATTGGTTAGAGTTCACAATCGCTTCCTTGATGCAATGAACGTTTTTAAAAAGTTTATGAAAGCATGTTCTAATCATTCAGACAAGTTACAACACCAGCTATAAAATTTGAAATTTTTGTCCTTTCAAAGCAGAAAAACATCCCTCCTAAAAATCTGCATTTTCCCTCCAATGGTGTGACATTTAAATTTAGTTTCTGGTAAACTATTGTTTTACCATAAAAGCAGAATGTAGAGGTCTCTATATTGTGTGGCTTCAATCAGCAATTCCTATACATTGTTGTTTTTATTCCCTTGGGAAATATGCTCCTTTTCTTTTCTTTTCTTTTCTTTTCTTTTCTTTTCTTTTCTTCCACACCTCGGAGGTAGCAATCCTATAGCTATTAGCAAGATGTCTATTATAGTGTCGTTAAAAAAGCTATAGTCAGAGCATGGAATGACTCACATCATGGAGGAGTTAATAATTCACTGTAATAAAAGTATAAAGTTTTATGATAAACCACTCTCAGGGGAGTTAAATATAATCCTTAGTGGGTCACACACTGACTACAAAGCTTACATTTGTAATGGTAATTTGAATTTACTACATCGCCTTTAGTTTTTAAGCATTTGTATGTCATTAGACCTTATAAATTGATTTATATGTTCAACTACAGTATAATTCTACATAAAAGTACTATAAATTTTATGGATTATAGATATGGCATCTAAAACATTTTAGAAAAATAATTGTATTAAATTCACTTAAACGGTGGCGAGGAAGAGAGAAAAGAACGCCAGGGTTTCAAACTTCTGAGAACAAAATGAGGTGGGAAGGGAGCTGCAGGTATTAGCATGGTAGATGGACCAGACCTGATTGCATTAGAACTTGTCAGCCTTCTTCTCCTTAAAGGGCTCAATTTCATGATGTGCTAAATGCTTTACATGCCATATCTGTAATTCAGTGGGAGTTGTGTTTACTCTGTGCCTTTCAGGAGCTGGCTTTGTTTATGAATATTTTGGGCTCTTCTTTGAAGTCCCAGAAGAATATATGAAACAAGAATGGGGCCCATGTCAAAGTCCCACTTAATGCACTGTTGATGGCTTTGTTTACAAGATGATAAGCTTGCTTGCAGGAAATGGACTTTACCTATCTTCTGTACAATAAACACACTGTTCTGTATCAGAGGCAAGTGGAAGGCCTGATCCTGCGAGGTGCCAAACTAACAGCCCTGATTCTCCTTTCACTTATATTGGTTGCAAACTCCATTGCAACTGGTGTGGAAGGAGCATCAGCGCTACTGATTTCTTACAGAGGGGGCTCAGTGTTTCCAAGGAGACACTCGGCACTTCAGTGGGTCCTGCGGAGAGGGAGAGATATAAATGTGACTTGTGCAAAGTTGTATGGACAACATTCAGTTACTGAGAAAACAGGCTTTGTCAGTTGTCTTGGAGGAGTTATTTTTTTTTATATATTAAAAAAGCAGCCTTGAAGATGACAGGTGGAGCCATTTATGCGCTGTCTGTCGCTCTTCCTTGTATTCACTCCAGCCTTTGGCCGTCCTTGCTACACTTTTGAGGAATGTTTCGCTGCAACTATGTCCCTCCTCTGTGGTCGTTGTCAGAAAAAGAAACGTCAAAAACTAGATTATGGAAAATGAAAATTCCTATCTACTTCACAGGCTTAGCTTCAAAAAGTGGAAACATAAAATGAGAGGTTGTGCAAAGAAGCCAGTACTAAAATTTCCTCATTTGTATAATTTCAGTTTAGCTAGCTCTGAGCAAGGCATTCATTCTATTTTCCTTCTGACTTAGCATGTTTTATTGAGATGCCTTACTGTCTCCCATCCAGTTCAAACTTCATTTACGTTTGCAAGTGTGCTTTTCAGCCCCTGAAAGCAGCACAAAATCTGGCTAAAATACTTGATAAACTTTCCCGTCTGTTTTTAAATGGTTTTAAATAATCAGTCAGCTTTTTAATGCTGCTTTTCCTTAAAGCCGATGTAATTTCAGTACTGATCTTCAAAACCCTTTTGTCTAATCCTGTGTGTAAGCTTTCCCATAACGAAACTTAAAAAGATCCTTACACTCCCTAGTGGGCAGTTATCATTGTATTCCCTATAGCACTCACACATTAGCAAAGCTTTATCCCATCATCATACACAGCTTTTTTGTTTTTGAAAGCACTGAGGTAAATCTCAGGTGGCATCCTGCACTCAGTGGGTGTGTCACTTACTCAAGGACCCAGGCAGCTGGACAAGTTTATGTACAATTTACTGGAAATGTATTAAATGTCTCTTGGGAAATGATTCTTTAAAATGTTTCCTCCCACTGACAGTGCTGTGCAGATTAAGACCTAAGCAGGCACCAGAAAAATTAAATATTTTTAAAAAGCTTGATGTTAAAATCATGGTACCAGGTCTAATTATGACAACCAAAATATGGACATTCAGGAGGAGTGGCTACACCATCCTTGATTAACCCTATTGTGCTTCCATAAAGCAGGGATCTCTGAATATTCCAGGCTGAATTCAACCCTGGGGTAAGCAAGTAGTGTTCTTTTTTATCCCTGCTAACCAATTTGCTCATACTCATATGGAAGCAAGCAAAACAGGTATTTAGTTTTGAAAATGTGGACATAACTTGTGTTATTTTAATGTACGTTTTTGGTATTCTATTTCCCCGCTTAAAATTCAACAGAATAAAACATTGTGATTGCTTAGTTTCCCATACCTGGACTTCATAGGCCAGTTGAAAACTATACCAACTCTTTTTTGAATGTATGTCTTTTTAAAAATATGATGCACATATATTTTTTTTGGTGCCTTATCTATTTGTTCTTCATGTGACTGTTCGATTTAATGGGAGCACAATGGTACACTGTTTTTTAACTTTATCCTCTTGAGAAGTAGTTTATAGAGGCAGCTTTGTTTAGTGGTTAGAGCAAGAGATTACAAATGAGGTCCTCTGGAATTTTGTTCTTGACCGTTACACCACTAACTTGTGTGACCTTGAGCAAAGAATTAGTTGCTTTTCAAAGGCGTAAAAAGCAATTTTGCTGTCCAGCTCACAGAAAAAGGCCCCCCCCCCACTCATGTATCTTTGAAAAACTGCCTCTTAGGTTGTCGTTTCTCAGTTGACTAATGATGGATTGATGTAAATTTAAGAAAAAGGCTGACATGTCAACCTCCCTCCCCAAAATAGGAGATTTGGAATCAAATGGAAGTCTCATTGGACTCTGTGGAATAGTACTATATCCTTCCGGGCTAATGTGCACATTTATAATAAGGGCAACAGAAAAATTGGAAACAACTGATGATTTCAAAGTCTAAACATATATTCAGAGAAAACAGGTATCTTTCAATGTTCTTGAACATTCAGTCCTCATCAGACAAATGTACTAAACCTTTCCTCTTTTTCCAAATATACAATTGGAAAATGAAAGAGAACTGACAATATATCGATGCTAAAATTTTCATTCTTCACAGATTAAATGTCCTTGTTGCAGGTCATGTAAAGAACCATTAGTGTGAGAGAGAGAAAAGACTTTGGGGAATTGAAGAATTTAGTTTTCCTACACAATTATTATTATTATTATTTATTTATTTATTTATTAATAATAATAGAGTGGGGGAAAGCTATTAGTGAAGCAAGGGTTTTAAAATCAGTATGGTCATCAGGAAGTGGCTTCTTATGGGCTGTGGGGAAATGGATCGGTGAAAGTTTGCAAACAGTATGTAAATCCTTTGAAAGCTGACAGCCGCCATATTCTTTCCTTTAAGTTTTGAAAGTTTGAAATCCTCAGGGTTTTTTTTAGCAGCACTTTAGCTCTCTCAGACAGGTTCTTGGTGATCCGCTCTTCATGACTTCAGGCATATTCTGAAGTGAAGACTTCACTGCTTCACAAGTCAATAGTAATTATTGTTTAGTCCTGGATTACAGACAGGCTTATGGAATTAAACAGAGATGTTAGAATGTCTTTTACAGCTGGCAAAGAGTTAATGACTGTAAGATGAGATGAAGTAGTTACTGCCTAGACTGATTTACTATTTTATTTCTATGATGTCTGAAAATCTAATAAATCACTTTACTTTTATCTTGATGGTTAATCCTTTCATTAGCAAAATTAGAAGCTGCACTACAATGTTTATCATGAGCAGGGAAGCTTTTAAAAATTTTTTTTAGTATCATGCAGTCAAGTCACTTCTGCCAAGCGTTCATTTCTTTTGTCAAACTTCCTTAATGAATCCTGTGTTAGTGAAGGCTGCTGAATTAACACTGTTAGAGGTGCTGTACCCACCATTCACAATGACTGAAATAAGAGCTATGGATAACAAGTACCCCGAAAAGCAGGGTACTGTGGATTCATAGATGCATTGATTTTTAAGGACAGAAGGGACCATTATGATCATCCAGTCTGACCCTGCTCCTGCCCCACCCCAATAGAGCACAGACCAAAGAATCTCACTCTGATTGCTGCCACCAAATCTATCCCATTTATTAATGACACCTTTATTAACTGAACCGGTACACTGTGAGCAACAAGAGTTTGTCTCCCTATCTTGACACACGCAAGAAAGGGGGGAAAAGCTAATCATTCCATCTTCATGCTTGTCTAATTTTTTGCTTTTCGACTTACCTGGCCAACAAATGACGCCAGCTGTCCATTAGGAACTGTCCATTAGGAACTGGCCTGAGAGCCACCTCTTCGTCTGAAATAGGCAGTCCCTTTTACCACAAGGTTGCTGGTTCTAGTCTACCCAAGTAGTGTCCATGGCTTGTGATTGCTGCTGCTCCCCTTGAGTGGATTTTAACTGGTTACCTTGAAGTAAAAGGCTCCATTTCCCATTACTACTCTCCAGTTGTCATCCAGGTCTCTTATGTCTTGAATGTTAAAATATAGACTTGCATTGCAGATGTATGAAGCTGTACAAATTCAGGGGTAGATTCTGACTGGCCTGTATGCAGGTGGGCAGTAGTTGGGGGGGGGGGGGGAAATTGGGAACCTCTCTCTCTCGCTCTCTCCTGGCACAGCCCACATAAGGCTGACCATAATTGCTGTCCTTGGCGGTGCACAGGACCATTACCAAGATGTTCACCTTGCTGCCTTAAAGCGGTGGGGAGTAGGTGGGACCAAAGCCTTGGATGGATACAAAAATGTGGATCCGGATCCAATCTGCATCTGCTCAGTGTCAGTATTTATCTGATCCGCATGCCAGGTTTTACATGTATTTGCATCCGCATCTGTACCCAGGCTTGGACTCACACAGTTAGCATGCTGGCCTTTGAGTGGCTCATTCCCCACATGGGCCCTGGCCACTTTTTCCTTTTCTTTTTTGCGGTTCGTGCGCCATGCTGTCAGTCTGAGATTTCATTAGCCAAGGAAATCTCTGTTTGACAGCACAGTGTGTGAACCACAAACAAGAAAAGGAAAAAGTGGGCAGGACCTGTGTGGGGAATGAACCAATCAAAGGCCAGATGGGGACTGAAGGAACCCAACCAAAAGGCTAGCATGCTGACTGACTGACAGTCTGAGGGACTCTGATTGGCTGGCAAACTGCAACCATAGCTGAGTTGGGATTGGCTGGAGCACTTCCTTTGTTCCCCTGTGTGCTGCTGATCTGGATCACGGCAGCAGCTGCCACAATCTTTTGCACCCTGGGCAGATAAAAATAGAATCTGCATCCGTGCTCCAATCTGCAACAATGGGTCTGTGGATACCCTTGGATCTGAAGTGGATACCTGCAGATCTGCGGGGCTCTAGGTGGGACCATAGCTCTGTCCCTTCCTTTCTGGCCAGCAGAACTGGTTGACTTCATGGGGAGGAATATGCATGTGCCTCTTAAAGAGATTTTGCTATCTGTGAGTTCCTTGATGCACTGGGGGGGGGGGGGGGGGGGGGGGGGGGGCTAGGAGGCATTCTTGCTCACTCAAGCATAATGCCTGTAATATTCCCTGAGGGCTGTGCAGAGTTTCACCACCACTACCACAGGGCTCTGCCTTCAAGACACCTGTTCCAGCCTCTGGTGCTGGTTACATAAGAATTGAAATATTTGAATGTAATTTTACAAGAAACAAACAACAAAGTAATCCACTTCCCTAAAAAGGCACATTAGTCTTCTATCCATGTGCTTTATTTAAGAGAGCGTTTGATGGCTTGCCACCTTATATTTTATGACTTTGGTAATTAATAGATAGAGTTTGCAATGTTGAAATCAACCGTACACAATGTGCTCAAAAATGTATATAATATTTTACAAGCAACTTGTATAATCTTTAACCTTGGTCTGGCATGAAGGTGCAGAGGATCAAGTACAGATTAAAAGGGGAGCTCTTGGAGTACGTACATACCTCTTGGTACAGTTCTAGATCCGTATGTATTGGTATTCATCTTTCCAAAGCTCAGATGGCTAGAGACATTGTTATTGATTTTATTTGGAAGCAGGAGCTGGGGCCAAAAAGGAACTTTTGGTCTGGGTTTTTTGCTTTCAACTCCCATAAAGTAAACATTAGTACCAGAGATATTTAATGGTGTTCACATTTTGGAGGGGGGGATGGGAGGGGGAGATGGGACAAATGTGTGAATGGGAGCCTTAGGCAAAGCAAACTCCATCTCTCTTAACTTCAAAGGAGCTGGGAAAGATCCTTGTCCTGCCAAATCATCCTTAATTGGCCTATGCCGTAAGGAGCAATTAAAATTAAGGGCCTGACTCATAGAAAATGTACACACCACTTATGTTTCTGTGTGGGTAGGAGATTTTCCTGCACTTCAGTTAATGGTGCAAGAAGAGCATTAGTTTTCCAGTGCCTCTTTTTTTGCCATTTACTCATTTCCTCCTTTTCCTGAGTCACAAAAGACCTCCTCTTTTTGGCGCACCCATTTGTGTGTGTGTTG
This sequence comes from Pelusios castaneus, assembly GCA_007922175.1. Classification (NCBI taxonomy): domain Eukaryota; kingdom Metazoa; phylum Chordata; order Testudines; family Pelomedusidae; genus Pelusios; species Pelusios castaneus. The sequence goes on from ML685758.1 coordinate 14,847,020, forward strand.
GGGGCAAATCCTTAGATAAAAGATAAAGTTTAGATAAAAACAATAAGTTGCTATAGTGTGCAAATGTCTAAATAAAGAGAAGTGGCTTTCTATAAACAGCACTAGCATTATCTGATTGATTTTTAGCAAGCTAATAACTTGCTAGGCAGTTTTTAAAAGAGCCAAGCCTGGTGTGCTGAGAATGCAGTCTGGTTTTTAATTTTTTTATAATATATATATTGGTGTGGAACAGTATAAAAAGGAATTTTAAATATATCTTTTTAAACTCTCTTGCTTTACTTCTAAATTTCTTCTATTCTTTAGCCATATGACTGAATGCATAAATGTATTCCTTGTAGGATGCCGATCCAGGTATGCTTTCTCTGATTCATAAATTATTTTTCTGCTGTCTTGTGGAGGTTTTTTTTTAACCTCTGTAAAGGATTTTGGGATATAATTTAGGAAAGATACTGTATTACATCCCATTTGCTATGAAATAATTAATTACAGAATGCCTTTTAGGTGTAATGCTTTTCCATGCAGTGCCAGTTTCTAGTTCAACAAGAAATTAAAGTCCTTGCTATGTTATACCCCAACTTTCTTAAAATACATGAAGAAGGAGATCCTAAAGTATATGGATTTCATCTCATTTCTCAGGGAGAAAAATATCCAGAGTCCAAGTTACTTTTCTGTGTTTTCCAATTTGCCACTTAAAGTGAGTCATGTATAATTTTGATAGTTCTGGTAGTGAGAAAGGCCAGTATTTTCATTAGGCTAACCCTCCACTGTTAGGACCAGTTTTTCAAAAGAGCCCAGGTCCAAACCAAAAACAAGTGTTTGCATTTTCAAAACAGCTTTGCAGCATGGTGTAAATTTGGCTGTCATGGTGCAGTGACTTGCACAAAGGAGAAGAGGGCTGCTTTACAGCAGCAGAGGTGATTATATATAAAGTCCACTTATGGGAAGACCTGTGGAACAGAGTTTAAATAGGTATTTTCAAATGTCAATGGCTTGTTTTTGGCAATTAATTATAATGGTGGGGGCAGTGCTGTTACTATCCCAGTGTTCTTTCCCAGTGACTCAGCATTCAGAGAAATTGGTGGAGTGTCGTTTGATAGACATAGCTATCTCTAAAATCAAATTCTCAGTGGCTCGAGGCCCAGTTTCATGTGTAAAATGTGTGTATAATTGCGTGCTTGCATTCCCATGTGTAATTACCTGGATTGCAAATGTTTTTGTGTATTTGGGCTTGTCTACACTGAGTGATTTGGTACCACAGCCATCGATGCACCAGCATCGATTGAGTGGGTCTGGTGAAGACCTGCTCAATTGATTGCCAAATGCTTCTCCTGTTGACTCTCTATTCTACTGGAATGAGAAGCATAGTGAAGACAGCATGGCTACGTTACTTGAATAATATAAATTGCATACCTTGCCTCAATGGAGCCACACAGTATAGACAAAAGTCGTCATTAGTACATGCACTGGTGGTAAATGCACATGCATTACGTAGGCACACAACTGGTCAGACATTTTTCCATGCAGATCCTGAGCCCTTAAAATTTGTCCCTTTACATCTAAAGAGAGAAAGGAAATGACCATAAATAGTCTAAGGTTCCAACTGACGGTGCTTGGTCATAGAAATATGATTTTTGCAACTGTCAAAGCCACTTAAATTCTGAGACTCAAAAAACCCCTTTGGGATTCATTTGTCTTTTCAGAATGATTGAAAACAAATTATTGGCAATAGAGATGACAATATCAGTCACCTTCTTTTTACAACAGACAAACAATCAGCTTCATGCCTTTATGTGATAAATAAATTGGTAGTCTTTAAAAGTGCCACAGGGCTCTTTGTTTAGCATTATTCCAGTGTCAGAGGTTGTGTCTCAAAAATAAAGAAATCTGAATAAGAATGTTTTAAATGTTCCAGTGAACGAACGCCTTTAGAGAAGTTCTGGAGCCCTTTCCTGTCCAGCTCTGTAGAGGTCAGCAAGTTTGAGGGATTGCAGGCACTAAGTGAAAATGAAAACATCAAGAGGCTTGCTGTCTATCACAAGTATCACTAAATCTTTTTCAACAAGCCTGAGCGGTGAATTATGGAAGCATGGAATTGACTTACAGATTATTTCTAGTAACAGTCAGTTACTATGTCAAATCTAAAACCATTCAGAAAAGCCTATAAAAAAACATGACAAACTAACCCGAAACCTCCACATCTCTTTAGACGTGTGTAATTTTAAAAAACATTAGTGAAAATGAACAGATAGGACCTTTGCAAGAGGCTATTTTTTTTCCTCTCACTTGTGTTGTTTGGCATCACGAAAAGCCTCTGGAATAGTTGTCGCTGGAGGAAGACAATATGGTGTGCGGGCAGCAGTATAGCATCACCATTGCTTCTGGTTCTGTTGCCGATGCTGTTCCATATTCAACATAAAGCTAATGAACAGTCACCTACCAATCTTCTGAACTTGCTTTGTTATCCTATGGACACTTGGCAACTTTTTACTACATGTCTTTAGTGACCCTCAGTTTATAATCACTTTAGGTGCGGGAAAGCTCCCCAGGGCCCAGTTCTCCATTAGGCTACGCTTTGGACAGTCACTTACACTAGTCCAAAGGGAGAAATGTTACCAAATCAGAATTTTACAAAACTTTGCACTGGTGTAAATCCTTACACAAAGTGCAAAGCAACAAAAAAAATCAAGCCTGTTGAGCGCTCATAAAATTGCCCCTGTATATCGTTAGAATGGTATCTACTGGATCTGACTTGCATTTTCTTTATAGTATATGAGGGAGATGTCTTTTTTTCTTCTTCTAGCCTTAATCCCATCTATATAGGTCAGCTCTTTGAGACTTTCTCTATTCCAGTCTGACTTGAAACAGTCCCTTGGGAACTCCATGGTTTCTTTTGTATAATATTCACCTGTCTAGTTTTGGGTCTTCCAACTGTGTCCCAAGAACTTTTGATGCCTAGCAGAGGAGGGCACAGGAGGGTCATACGATTTTTACAGGGATCCTCTGGGTTGACCATATGCATAATAAGTCAATACAGGTGGCATATGAGGCCTCTGCTGAAAGTCAGGAGTTTACTAGTCACCATAATCACTGTGAAATGTATGTAAAGATTTTGCTCTGTCCTGATAATTATGTTTGTAAGGCAGGTAACCAGGAGATGATGTGTCTTGGACAGTTTGCTTTCAGGCAGAGGATAACAGAAGTTTTTCTTTATGTCTGGTCATTTTGTCTCTCACAATATATACCTATTTGCATTCTGACCAGGATTCTGATGAAAAGATTGCGTTCCTAGATATAGGTGAACAATCCATTGTCCTTATTCATAAGCAGAATGCCCCCTGCTGTTTTCTTTTTCCTGTGTACCCTTTTCTCGTAGATTTTTGCAAACAGATATCCTGGATCTTTCACTGAGGAGGCAAGCGGACAGTGTGACTTGTCTAATGAATGCAAGATCAAAGCCAAGCCTGGCTGTGGGATGCTAGTATTATTTTGTTTTATATGTAGCCCTAAGTAAATATAGATTTAAGTATACATATTTATATCTAAGTATGTTTCCAATACTTCTTGATGCTATCACTTAAATGTCTATACTTCATTAAGTAAATTTATACTTGTTTTCACTATAAACATATCTAAGTGTTGATGTCAAGTGGTGAAGTAGTGTTCTGGATGTTATCTTTGCATTAAGATTGCTTGTGGAGAAAAATATAGTGAAAAGAGGAAAACTCGGCACATAGTATTAGTTTATCTTGAGAAGACTTTTTGACCATTTTCTGATAGAAGTCAGCTTGTGGTGTGTGAGAATAAAGCAGATTCCTGAAGAGTATATCACACTTATCCAGGACACAACTGAGGAGGTTGTTTCCACAATTAAAAAGCCATTGGAAAAACTGAAGTTTCTAGTAAGAGTTGGAGTATATCAAAGGTTGGCACTTAGCCCCTTTTTGTACATATGGGTGCTCTATGTATTTACAGATAGCGAGTGGTGCTTGGGTACATGCTTTTTCCAGATTGTATTGCTCATGGGGGAGAGTAAAGAGTAAGTGAAGGAAGATTTAGAGAGCTGGAGGTGAGTACTTAAAAGTAATGGCAGGAAAATCATCAGAAATACTAGAGTGTATGGTCTGTAGATTTGATGGTATGTTGCAGAAAGACAATGAGACTGTAAGTCTAGAGGACCAGCCACTACTAAAAGTACAGAACTTCAAATATCTAGGTTCAGTCTGTTCTTTCCTTTTCATCATCTCTGCCACTACACTTTTTCCAGTTACTGTCTCTGTATTTCTTGATATCGGTTGTGTTTTCTGGACACACTTCTTTGACTGTGTCCATCCAGAATGATGCACTCAAACACACTATGCTTTGCTTCCAAGGAACGATCTAGTCATATAGGGAGCATAAAGAACACATATTATGGTCGTCTTTGGCAAAGTTTTACATCCAACTACCAGCCTGATGCCAACCTGCCTCCTTTTTCAACTTGACTTGTGACTGACTGAGGGGGAACATGAGGGAGATATAAGGTTTTATTTTGGCTGTTTAAAACAGACCGTTTGAGACTATGTGTGCAATTTCTAGAAGTTGGCTAGAAAGATTTGATGACCTTCAGTGCTGGGGTAGCTTAAAATTCAGTGCAGAGAGGTGTTTCAAAACAATTCTATTACTTACCCTATTTAGTTGCCCATGTTTTGCCACTATCCTCAGAAATAAATCCTGAAAAGTGTTATTTCCCCCAAAGATTCTACAAAATCTGAAATTCTTTGATAGTCTGGCATTGTAATATTTTAGGAGAGACCAGTTTTCAGAAGTGGTAATTTTGTTAAATAACATCTCAGCACAGGAATTTAGTTCTTTAGGGCTTGATTCTGTTTTTGCACTGGTGCAATTCCATTAATTTCAATGGAAGAACCCTTGTTTTATACAGTTGAAAACAAGAATGGACTCAGGGCCCTGAAGGCCAACAGTTGTGTAAATCAGGACTAGCTCCACTGAGGTCAATGGAGAAACATGAATTTAAAACCAGTGTCAGAGAGAGGAGAATAAGGCCATTAAGAATGTCATTACCTAGACAGCACAATAATCGGCACATCAGAAATTGCTAAGATAGGTAATTAGACATACCTATGAGTATTTGGGGAATTACCCAGTGAGTTCCAGCAAATAGCTGATATTTAAATTCTGTCTCATCTGTTTCCTTCTCTGCATATGTGGCAGGGGAGTATTTAATGTTTAAATACTTGCCATACCAAAACTGAATGCAGAAGTGTTGTGGTTCAAGTTAGCCATATTGCTTTCTGTTTGGTGCTTGCCCTGGAAAAACATCCAGCAGCAGAAGGATGTCTTATAAGAAACCATTTCCACATCAATCTCATGACAATTGTATTTTAAAATGAACACAACCTAATACAGTTTCATTTGTGAAACCATCAAAGTTCTCTTTCCTAGCTAAACAGTTGTGTCAGTAAAAATACTTGATAAACTAAGATTTGGGTTTTTATTATTTTACACTTATTGAGAAACAAATTGCAGAGTAAAGTGGGGCCACAAATAAAATGCTCCCATACAGTCATAATACAATACAAAATGTAATTAGGTAGCATATTGTTAAAAGTCAGTTCCAAAGTCTAACAATATAGTGTCACCGATTTGTAAGCATGTAACTGTATAATACATAATTGTCAGCTGTTGAGAAGAGATCTAATTTTGATAATGCATATTGAGATTGGTTGTCTGTTTGTTAATGAATGGCCTAAAAAATACTTATGGCTCCAGAAGGCTTGACAATTCTGAGCAGAATACAGCTCAGCCAAAGAGCACAGAATTAAAAGGGATGCAAGGGGGGTGGGAGGGAAGCACAGCGCCTTTTTGGAAATGAAGAAATAGGAATATTCACAGTTACAGAACACATTAACATCACAATTATCCCACTCATTCATATTAATATATATATATATATATATATATATTATAAAAATGTAAACAACTATAAAACAATAGACTGATTCCCCATGATTAATTTTTCTTTCTTTCTTTTTGATGAATGCACATTTGGTTTGCAGCTGCCATTCCGAGGGCTCAGTTGTGAGCCCAATTTCATGCCTGCATAGGGCATACTCCTCTGCATGGACTACTAACTTTGCCAGACTCAATGCAGTGGCTGAAAGCAGTGGACTGGGAGAGGGTGGGCAGAGCTTTAGATTGCCAGAGCAACCAGTCAACACAAGTGAGCCATAACAGAGGGGGAAATCAGTTGCACCACCAAAGGGGCTGGTGCAACGTATTTCCTCCCTGGAGCAAGGGGGAAGCAGGTGCTAGTGGCATCACAGTTTGGTTCCTGCCCAGCTGCTGGGATAGTGAGACCCTATGCTGCTTGGCCTGGGCTGTAAGGTTATAATCCAGCCTCAAGGAAGGTAAACTGAAAAAGCTATTTCCCTTCATACAACATGTAAAACAGTCCCAGCACAGCACAGTATGTTTTTAAAGTATAGGCTACTTAACATTGGTTTTAATTCTTCCAGCCTTTGAAGTCAGTGGAACTTCTCCTACTTAGTGAGTGGCATGATCTGTTCTGTTGCTAGTATATTCTTCAGCATCTAAACGTATGGATGTGAGCATAGCCCTTCCAGTGCAGAATGGACTATTGCGATTTCAGATTTGTAACCATTTAGGGCTGGGGCTGTCTTTTACTTCATGTACAGTGTCTAACACAATGGGGTCCTGATCTGGCTGGCTTGTAGGTGCTACTGGAGTATAAATGTTAAGTAACTGTTCTCTCTGCTACAGTCCCTTCTGTAACTTTCCCTGTCCAACAGAGCTGTGCAAAACACGACATTTGATGCAAACCACAGAGCAAATTCAGTTTGCACCAACAACCAGCTTTTGATGCCCCCAGGCAGTGACATTTTTGTCAAAGCTTGAGAACATATTTTCTGGGCTACCTGGATGTTCAACAAAAGCTCAAGGTGCAGTGAATTTTCAGTTACTGAGTTGGGCTCAGCTTTACATCAGGGTTGAACTTACTCCATTTCCCTAATTTGTTGGGCTACCTGGAGTGTTCAGGAGCCTCAGCCTAGCCCATTTTGACTGGTTTTCAGGGGGAGTGATTATGTTACATCCCCTTTTTTGTGACAGCTATAAAAGATAGACCGTCTGATATCTCTCAAGGTATGATGGTAGCTGCAGGGATCAGCTGTGTGCTGCTCCACAGTTTGGAACTGTGGGTGGGATATGATTTATACCAGCAGAGCCAATAATGGAAACAGTCGTGCATTTGGGAAACTCCCGAATCTCTGCAAAAGAGTCTAAGGAAGAGGGTGGCACACCATTGGTCTCTGTCTTCATCTAATGGGATTATGAAGCACCATGTTGGGTAGTGATGTCTGCCAGACTGGACCTTAGATGAGTTGTTGTGATACCCAGTTTTGCATTATGTTACACCATTTGAGCCAATGTAATAAACTCACTGTCCTCAGCTAGAATTTATTAGGGGGGAAATTATCTTCCATTAAAGAGGTAGTTAAGAAAAGAGAGACCATATATGTTCTCTCAGTTTTTGATAATTCAGTAGGACTGCTGGTGATAGTTGGCGCTAAAGCCATTAGTGTCTATATTTATCAGGCCATCAGGGTAGAAGAAAGCCAACAGCAGTGCATCCCGTCCAAGTAAAAATTCTTTTGAAAAATGTGATCCATAGGATCAGAGGGGTAGAGCTAATCCACCTTCTGAATTTCCCTTATCACACAAAGGGAAGAGGGCTCACTCTGAAGGAGCAGGGAAATACAGTGTTCCCCCCAAAGGAGTGAGGAGAAGAAAGCTGACATGTTCTTTCATTCTGTTCTCTCTGGGGCAATGGAAATGTTTTAGCAAATGGTCTGTAGCTAAAGCCAACATTTTCAAACTTGGTTGTCTAAGGTTAGGGACCTACAGAAAAGTGGCTTGAACTCCATTACTTAGCACCTCTGAAAATCAGGTAGGTGCCTAAGTTTGGGGTTAGAAGTCTAACTTTAGACATTCAAGCTTGAAAATTTTGGTGCTAAAACAAATCCACCTATGTGTAAGTTGAATCAGCCCAAACAACAAATGGATGCTGAAGTGCACTCTGAGCCTATTCAAGGTGATTTTCCTGCCATCTGAGCTTACAAATTACTATGGACTTAACAGAAAAGCAAGATGAGATGAATTCTTTTCCTGATATAAGAAAATGCAAATTCCTTGGAAGTCAGTGGAGTTAAATATCAAGACTGTATATACGAAAACAAATAAGCGCTTGGGAATGAACTGCGATAGCAGCTATCTTTTCCTCTTCTATTGCTGGACCTTTAAGGAAAAACTTTCTCTCACTTTCATTAGTTACATTTGAAACAACTGAAAGTGCTACTCTCTTATAAATGCAAAGTATTCTGTAGCATATAACTCTTTAGATACTTCCCCTATAACAATCAGTTATGCAAGCTAGCATACAGCCTCAAAGGAGTCATTGCTGTTGATGTTGTAGTCTGTTTTCGCATCTTCTGCTCTCTAGTTTTTGTCTCTCCAGGTCAGAGTTTTGCTTCATACTAGCAGCAATGTTCTATTTTATCATCAGGACGGCTGGGGACAGCTCAGACTTGTGTGAAGTTGAAATGATATCACTTATACCTTTTGTGCTGTCAGAGGAGCGGGAAGATGTTAAAACTTCCTAGGAAATCTGGATGTGAACTAGGATGGACAGTGGTCTTCAGAGCAGGATAGCCTATTTTCTCTAATTTTTAAAAAATGTATCTACTATGTTATGCATTATTAATTTTCCTGTGAGTGATATGACTTTCAAGGCTATCAAGGGACTAATCTATTTTTCACATGGAGTAGAAAAGGATTCTAGGTTTGTACAAATAAAATACTCCCTGGAAGCAATACAGCTGAAATGATATCTGCAAACATCACAGCTTTACTTCTCTTCTGAGCAAACATTGGAGTCTCTATAGAAAGTTAACACTTTAATTAGACAATATGCCAAACAATCATGTACATCTGTTATTAAGTTAAAGCATTTGTGTCCTTTTCAGAAGATTGCTTTCTTTCTATAGTGTTGACTAGATGCATTCAGGAAAATGTGTCTAAATCTTTAGCCTTTAATTGTGTGGGACGCACACAATTAAACAGTCCCTAGAATTAGCTGAAATCCAAAAAATTGGGTTGATGTGGACATAGAATCCTTACCTAATTTTAGCTGTTTGTTACTTGCCTGCAAGGAAAATGATGTATGGCTGCACAGTTTTCAATATTTTTTTTCACCCCCCAGGGGAACAATGTGTATAATAGTTTCACAGGTCTAAGCATGGAGATAATTTTAGCTTGTGGATGTTAAACTGCATTGGATGTGTGCAGCTAATTAATATAAAATCTTGTGGAAGTAAATAAAATAGAGCAAATGTTTATTTGTAGTTTATTTCTGAATTCCAGAATCATTAACAGAAGCTCTGAAGTGCTGGATTAGATGCTTTTTTAATATTAGAAAAATACCATGGATACACTGAGTGGTCATATTGAAGAGTCAAGTGGAGACTAGAAATGTGCTGTCATTAAAACATGTGGTGTTGCATGAATGGTGAATATTTTAAAACGATTCACATTTCATGGATATCTAGTTCATGAATTATCCACCAGTTTTTTTTGCTTGGATGTTAGCTATGAGAAGCAATATCAGAGAAGATGTCTGATATTTAAAAATAAAATAAAAAATAATCCTTTTGACATTTTTAGACCTGTTCTCCTTGTCATCCTGTAAACTGTGTAAAGTTTATTGCCCTCTTGCCTCAGAGGATAGAAAACTTGACGCGACTGTTGGTGATTCGGACAACCCTAGCAGACAGGGGCAGAGAAACTGTAACCAGAGGAACAAAGGGGTGGCCCCTGAATCTCCAGATTCCCAAGCCACTCAATTGCTGAAGACAAAGGGAGCTGATTTGGTCCCTTGCCCTCCCTTTTCATTAAAACCCTAGTCTGGGCTATGTTGAGTCTCATTTGCTCTGTTTTGACAACCTCCCATCCCCAATACAGATAACTTCAATGGCTATGTGTTAAAGATGTTGTGGGTTTGACTGATCGCCTGTTTGAGGGTCAGGATGGAATATTTTCTTCCTGTAAGGGCCAAATTGGCAGAGGTCTTGTGGGTTTCTTCCTCTCTTAGGCTATGTCTACACTTACTAAAGTTAGTTCGAATTAGTTAATTTGAACTAACTAGTTCAAACTAATTTTAGTTAGTTTGAATTAACTTAATTTGAACTAGCATGGCCCCACTAGAATGCTAGTTTGAACTAAGCAAGTGCCATGCATGGCACTTGCTTAGTTCGAATTAGTCAATTGCATTAAGTGCCAGTTAGTTCGAACTAAGCGCTTAGTTCGAAGTAACATGGCCACATTGACTTAATTTGAACTAACTAGTTCAAATTAAGGGTTAGTTCAAAAGGTATAATCGAATTTATTAGTTCGAATTAAGGAAGCCCTTAATTCGAACTGATGAAAGCCTAGTGTGGCCAAGGCTTAAGTTAGTTCGAATTAAGCTTCCTTAATTCGAACTAACTTGCCAGTGTAGACATAGCCATAGAATCATGGAGGTACAGTTAAGTTAAGTAGGAACAGGAGTTAGTAATCAGTGGTGTTACTTGCTAGGGGTGTTTCTCATTTGCTTCAGGTTTCCCTTGTGCTTAAAGGAACCGTTCCTAGAAATAAGACCTGGGATTTTGCTGATGGAATAGGGGGAGACCTTGTAGCCTTCATGAGCCACTTTTACTACATTTTATCCCTCTCATGGGGTGCGGAGGAGAGGATTCAGAAATCTGAGCTGAGTCCTAAGGATAGACTGAGGAGAGTCTACCCTGCGCTACAGATTATGCGGTAGGAACTCTGGAACTCCTGTACTGCCACCACATAAAATACCTGGTAAATGTGTGTGACAGGGTGGATAATGACCATCCCTGGTGTTAAGTTTAATGATGATTAAATTTAATATCCTTCCTGCCCTGTGTCTGTCTTTATTTGCTGCTGTGTCCAGATCAAGTTGCTGCTGTTTGACTGTCACAAGTAGTGATGAATGGAATGGTGAGGAGAACTGTGGCTTGCAAGATGTGGTAGAAATTCTTTCCCATGTTTCAGGAGCAAGCAGAGTGTGGACTTTGCTTTCAAAAATTCAATAAAAAGCTAGTGAGGCTATCGATGAGAATCTGTGAATCTTATTACCTCATCTCCAGGTTCATCCCCTTCCTTGGGGGAAGCAGGCTTGCCTGTTTGCTCTCAGTGTGATCATAATGTTTGCAGCTCTTTATTAAGATAATGATTATAATCAAATCTCATGCTCCAGGGCTTCAGCCAGTCAGAAGTCAGGAAGTAATTTACCTCCCCCTGCCCCCCGGATACACAATTAACTATATATGTTTGGGGTTTTGGTCTTCTATTGAAGCATCAGTCGTTGGGCACAGGATGTGAGATGGGCCGCCTTACAGGATGGGCCAGTCTCTGAGGGTGGCACAGAGAATCGTAGTTGTCTGGATATGTGTTATGGTCACATGTTCAGAATCATGCTGATCACTTGGGCATCGGAATGGAATTTCCCCCCCGGTCAGATTGGCAAGGACCTTGAGTTATTTTTGTTTGTTGGTTCATTTTTCTCACTGTCCTGTGCAGCATGGGTTGTGGTTCAGCTGTTGGATCATCTGGGCATATCTCACCCAATGAGTTCCCTGCCACTGTAGGGAGCCTTGAGCATCAGTGGTCCCTTGGTCTCCCCCATTTTTTTCTTTCTCCCTGTGGTGCCCAGCTTAGTCCCAAGGGGACTGAAATGTTTGAGTTTAACTAAACATTTAACTCGGTGCTTAATACTGGATATCTGGGTGATATGTCATGATCTACATATACGGGAAGTCAAACTAGATGGTCTAATGCGCTCTTTTAGCCTTAATCTTTATTAGCCAATTCTTCTTTATTTGAATAAAAAAGGAGTCAGTGTGGAAAGACAAGAATAATACTCAGGCCTCACACCAAATCCCCAACCTCTTGGGCCAACAGTGGAGTTTGAACTTGAGACTTTTACTGCTGAAGGCATGAACCACTGTTGCTTGTGCCAAAGAAGTAACTCTTACCTGTTAATCCTAGATTTTAACCTCTTGTACAGACCAGCCAATGAGGTGGGGGCAAAGACCCACACTCTGCTACTGTGTTTATACCCACAATCCTAGAACTGGCATCGTTTTCGCATTTATAGCTGTCAAATGATCAAGTGTCAAATGTACGGTCACCATTTAAATGCTCATCACCAGACTACAGAGCTAGGAAAAATGGGACTGTTTGCATCTCTGACACAACTGTCAGCTGAGATCTTCAACTCCAGTTGGCGCAGCTGAGAAGAGGGGTGAAGGAGAAAGGTGACTTTAACTCACCTTTGGGTTCTCCCAATCCTGGGGTTGCTTCAATAGCTGGTGTGACAGGAAGGACCCTAATGACAGCTGCAAATTGCAGTCTGCTGCAGTGGTCCCCAGGTGGCATTTCCGCAGCCAGGCAGTACGGCAACACAGCAATGCTTAGCCATGTTCCTTTCCACCATCCACTCCTAGTTATTCCCCTCAAGGTAGGAGTTTCAGAAAGGGTCCTACACCAGTGCAATCCTCATGTAAGCATTGTAAGGCTGTTTTGTGGGCCTGGAATTCAGCTTGTCATCTGCAGACTCATTCAGACAATACTATCTCATTTATGATTTGGAAGGTTTGTTTTCACCAACACAGAGTCTAACAAATATTTATTTTAAATGAAAGTTTAAATACATAACAAACCTTTAGGGGTCACCAGAGACATGTTGGTGTTTTGGGTCTCCACGTACCACCACAGTTCAACAATTCATCTTCATGTTGTGCTGTCCAGTCCAGTCCAGATCCTTCCTTGCTTTAGGGAAGCTTGTACCAATCAATTTCCCATTGCAAAATTGTTCTAATGCAAGCCTGACTGACCATGGAAGGATCTCCCCCCAAAAGAGTGATAATTACACCTGTGTCTTTTCAACGTCTCAGAATGTCGTAATACAGGAGGCCAGTATTGCCCCCATTTCACAGATGGGAAAACAGAGACACAGAGGCCTAGGAGTCATCTTCATGCCACTTCTTCCCCCCCATTAGCAGTGGTAAGCATTCCTCCGCCAGAGCTTGGGAGCTGCACTGAGTGTCTTTTTGCCCCTAAATCCCTTTTATGGGCATATAGGTCAGCCTCGGTCTGTCCTAAATTGTCTGCTATAAATCTAGCCCACTACTGGTAACTTCTTTGCAGGGCTCACAATTGTTAAAAAAAATGTGGAGAGTGAAAATGTTTTCCTCTTAATTAGGTATATCATAGTGTAAACGGTTAAGCGAGCAAACCCTTGAATGTGATCTCTCGGTCCCTGCTCAATGGCTTTGTCATAATGCACATCACCATTATGTGGCCCCACTGTTGATATTGCTGGAACGGAAGAGTGTGGCCATGTGAAGGTACTGTACTTCAGAGGGGAGTGCTACCTCTGCATGTCGGAGCAAGTACAGGGAGACATGAGAAACTGGGTGACTCTGAGACTTCAGTAATTACTACCAGACAATGAAGAGAACTACAACAATATGCTTCGAGAAGCGGTGTTGTGAACTGAGGGACAAGAACTCCTCCTCCTCCTGTGTCACTGACTCTCTCTGTGGCCCTGGGCAAGCCATTTAACTTCACTGTGTTCACTCATCTGCAAAATGGGAATATTACTACTTGTCTACTTCACAGGGAAGTTGTTAGGATTAATTAGTTAATGTTTTTAAAGTGCTTTAAAGACATACTGTAAAGCATTATTGGCCTCGTAAAAGCCAAGTACTGTTGATGGTTAAATTCTAATTCTATGCTTTTATTGAAATGTGTTAGTTTAAATTGTGAGTGTTTGTTTCTCTTCCATATGCTATTAACCCAAATAAAATTAGCAAGCTTGTGTGTGTGTGTGAACTCCTATATTTTTGTATTGCTGTAAATGTAGTAGAAAGGATTTGAACTTGCATTCTCCCCTCAAAGCCTCTGGCAAACTGGTCACTGACATAATAAATATACAACATTTAATAATGCTTCACGTTGCCTCTTTTGAAACCATTAGTTTTTTCTTGCTTGACTAAAAGAACTTCAGATTCAATTAATTAACATTTCTTTAAATAGGCCTCTTACCACAGGTTTGTTTTCCCCTTTATGTACCATTGCTACTAATGGTTTTTACTTCTTACTTGTTATAAATTCAAAATAAAACTATATCTCTGTTTTTAATTAGTTTTAGTGCCTCTTTCCTTGACCTGCAAAGAGGGTCTCTTTAAGTGTAGTGTTATATAATTGTTACCAGGGTAAATAATTTAGCTGGTCAGAGAAAGTGCATTTCACTCAGTCTCGAGTGGACAGCCCAGCCACAGCCAGTCAGGCATACGAAATCCAAGGCAAAAAAGAATCAAAGCTGCATGAAACTTTCATTAGAGCTGAAGAAGAAAAGCCAGCCTGTCTGACGTGAATTCTAAGTGACCCCTGAAGCTGCCCAGGGCCAGAATGGCACCTTCTCCAAACATCTGCAGGCAGGACTTGAACTAGCCAATGCAGAGCGGGGAAACTTTTTACAAAGCTTAAAGACTTTGCCACGAAGGACAAATGAACAGACAGAGGTAGTCTCAACTACCCTAATCTTTTCTTTCCCCACTTCAAAGCCTTCTGTGTTGCATCTCAGTCTGTAATTACCCTTGAGGTATTTTTAGATTCCAAGTGACACCAGGAAAATTGCATTTCCTAATAATGGGACTCCACAGTTGTGTTTAATCAATTATGTAGTTGGTCATGAGACTGGCTTTTTAGTTACAAGAATCAGGATAAGGCCAACCCCCTCTGCACTGGCTGAGGAGAATGACAACACAAAATTAAAGAAACATTATCCATCTGATGCACTTTAATTTCAGCTATACCTGCTAAATTCAAAACCCACCCACCAAACAGCTACTCTTATGCCATTCCGTAATTTAAAAAACAAAACCGTGCAAGTTAGGTGGAGCTACAGCACAGATTTTACAGAGCTAAACAGACACGCAGCAGCAACCGCATCTCCAGGTTTCTCTGCATTAGTGGCAGTGCAGGAGCACAGAGCTACAAGGTCTGAGAATGCCAAAGAGGAAATGCAAGTCCAGCTGGGAATTGCAATCACTAACTGGCTCTGAAAGATACATGACAGGCGAAAGCTTTGCTCCTCAGAGTAATATAGCTGCTTGGAGTGTGTGTGTTGAGGTTGGAGGAGTTCCAGTGGGATGAATTCAGATCAGTCCTACACTGCTACGTCTCAAATGTTCCTAGATGTGCAGTAACCAGTCATAGCAAGGCCCAAGAAACTCATAATGGTGTTTTAGCCTGGCCAGGCTAAGGCCATGTCTACACTGGGGGCGCCATCTAAAGTCGATGTTAATACATTGACATAATAAAACTGGAGGAGAGTATACACAGGAAACTCCTGCTCCAGCTCCTTCCGTTCCCAGTGTAAACACTGGCTGCTGGCTTGGCTGCCCCCCTAGACTGCCCCCAGCCCCTGCAGCCCCACTGTGGGCTTGGCAGCCCCGGGAGCGGGGCTGCGGGGGCCAGCGGTGCTGCCGAGCCTGCAGCTGGAGGCCAGTGTCTACACTGGGGTTCAGGTGAATTACTAAATTCGCCCTTAACCCTACGCCTTGGAGAGGTGGAGTTACAAGGTCGACTTGTAACAGCCCGTAGTTTGACCTCCTGGCAGCCCGAGTGTGAATGCACGCTGTAGAAGGTTGAAGTAAGGACCGTTACATCAATCTAAGCCCTCGGTGTAGACCAGGCCTAGGTCACAGTGACTGAATGCACCAGTGCTATGGATTCAACGCAATCGATTGCTGTGATACACAGCTGCTTTGGTATGCTGGGAAGTAGAGGCTCAGAAACGTGGCTGGTGCAAGTTATCTCATTTCATACGTTCAGTGCATATGAGTTATGTGACTTGACCAGGTCTCCTGGCACTTGGGGCCAGATTCTGCTTAGCCCTTATGCCAATGTACAATATGATGGAGGGAAAAGGAAGTCCTCCCCTCTTTCTATAGCCCATATAAGAGCCAGGCAGGTTTGCAGTCCCTACACTTTTACGTACATAGGACTATTGCTTCCCTACTTACTGTCAGGTGCTCAGTTCTCCAAAGGAGAAGGCAAAGGCAGGATCCTGCCCCTACACACAGAACAGAAGAGCAAGGAGATGCTGCACCCTATAAAAATTGTAATGGTGGGTGCACAATCTCTGGGAAGCACTCCACTCCCCAAAACAAAGACTATCTCCTATGGTTCCCTGCTGCTTGAGGTGAATGTACACTTTTCCACACAGTGGCCTGTTTGTGCAGTCTGCGTGATCCAGCCGATGGTGAAGAGTGAACTGCAGAGGAAGTTGGGTTCAGATTAGGACCCAAATATTCAGATGCATGGTTTACTCAACTTTTTGAGGATGGATTCCCTTTTCTTTCCATCTCCACCTCCTACTCTACTCTTCAATGTATTCAGATCCTTAGTCCTCCTTCTCTTCCTTTCCTCCCATGATCTTTAGAGGCCTTTTCAGCGATACCCACGTGACACAGTGTTTGCTTCTCTCTGTTCCTCAACTGGCCCCTTAGTTGGCTTTCAGGTAGAAGAAGGATCTAGGATTTGTTGTCCTGGCTTTTACTTTGTGGGTTACTCCATTCAGTACTTGCTCTCTCTTTACGGTGGGTCAAAGGCAAGCCAAATTCCTTTGCCTTTCTCTGGCCTTATGAGAACCATGGAATTCCTGTGCTTGAAAGAGCATAGGCTGGGGCTCTAGGGTGTATTCCATTGTAAACAAACTCGCTCATGGAGGTTGGAGTGGGGAGTGACCTGACCTTTCTTAAACCTGAAAGAGTTTCGGATTCAGTTCATTTCGAAGTTGGAACTGAGGTTCAGCCTTAGTCTTAATTTACTGATCCAGTTTGGCTACCCTATTAGTAATACCAAGAAGAAAAGAATTTTAAAAAAAATAGGCCTGGAGGATGACTGTTGTAATACAGTAATAGGTCTAAATAATTATGCTGTTTTCTGAGCAGAGGAATTACCATCTTTGAATCTAGCTTGTCCAGGAGGGATGATGTTGCATGCAAGTGCACTGATTGGTTGATGCTTTGATGTCATTTTTGCAAATACTTCTTTTACGGTCAGTTTTACTGGTAGCAACAGCACAGACGAATGAAGCTTCAAGTATCTGACATACCTCCGTAGGAATGGGTAGGGATATCTACATATAATTTGGAGGGTAGGGTAGGATAAGGTAGGATCTATCTATCTATCTATCTATCTATCTATCTATCTATCTATCTATC
>ML685758.1:14864404-14913601 GCA_007922175.1 Pelusios castaneus
TAATATAATATGCCCCCCACCCTGGAAGCATATCAAAATCTACAGAAGTCCTTCAGCAACAAACTCAATTAGTTGGTCTTGCCCACCAATATTAAGAAAATCATTATTGCTAGTTGTACTAAGCCATTCAGCCATCTCATTGGGAATAAGCTATCTCCCAAGCCAATATCAGACATTCTATTAAAAAATCATTAGATTTCCATACATGTACGTGCCACTTTATAGACAGACCAATAATGAGGTCCCTCCCCTCAAAAAATTACAATGTAACTTACATTACAATTACAGACTTACAATACAGAGGATAAGAATTCAAATGCGAGATGGTGATGGGGTAAAGTCAGCTTTAGGATTGAAGTTGAAGGGCTGGAAATCAGAATGCAAGCTGCCTATACAGTGAGCCTGTGTATAATGCATCTGTGGAGCCACATAAATTGTTGCATAATTGTGTTACAAAATCTTAGTTTTCATGAAAATAAAGGGCTTTAGACCTTATGGTGGCAAAGATAATCTTCAGAATTTGAGCTGAATGTAAACCAATGCAGTGATGTCTGTCTAATGTAATCTAGGTCTAATGTACTATATGGGACATGAGGTCTTGACAGTAGTTTTGAATAACTGTACCATATGCAAATCCCGGCAATGATTTGTTTCGCTGTAAGAACTCTCTGACTACAGTCACGGGTCCACAACAGACATGGCCACATTTGCTTTTTATTCCTAGATGAACAAAAATCATTGTTTACAACCCAGTTATGCCTGAAAGATGTTTTATTGTTGCTAGACATTTACATATATAAAGCCTTTAGGAGAAGATTTTGATAGTCTGTCAATCACATTTGAGGCTAATGATGCCCTCTCCCCCTCCCCCCTGATTTTGGTATTTGAGCACTTTGGGTTTTCTACTATGTCAGGCTGATGCACTTCACTGTGATATGTGAGAAAGTGGAAATGCTGTATAAATTGGAGTATCTTGCTATCTAACTTCCATACTCCTAGCATCAGACCTAGGTTTAATAGGGCCCTATGCAAAACAGAACATGCAGGAGTCTAGAGTTATCACTACCCATGATAGTTAATCCTTAACTTCTTGTGCCTATAGCACTCGCACCAGCCATTCCTGCCACATGTGACTCCACAGACACTATGGCCACCCTCCCGTGCTCATCCATGGATCTAGAAGCTTCCCTAATCATCCCCATATGAAACGGTGCTGTTCCGCTTGCAGAGGCCTTTAGCAGCTCTGCACACCGGAGGTAAAGGGAGTCAGGCCATTGTTTCCATTATCCCTACGTGGGCCTAGAAGTGAAGAATTGGAGAAGAAGTAGAATTTTCCAAGAGGGGACAAACTATTAGCCACTTCCCATGGTGTTGGCAGAGGACAGGGCCATGGCAGACAAAGAGTGATGTATCTGTAGACAGAGGTGGCTTTTGAGGTAGGCAAATCAGGCGCCCGCCTAAGGCCCCAAGCAGTAAGGGGCCCCTTCGTACACCCCAAAAGTCATGTCTGCCTCCCAGCCTGCAGGACATGTGGTAGGGATCCAGGGGCTCCTTGAAGGGTAGGGTTTGGGGCCCCCTGGAGGGTTTGGGGCCCTCAGCAGAGTGCCAAGGCTGTGGGGGTGTTTTAGGGCTGGCCATAAGGACGTGGGGACAGTCATGGGGTTGTTTTGGGGCCCCGGCAGGTTTCTGGGGCCCTGGAGAGGCAGGGTCAACAGTGGGGAGCCTACAGGGGCCCCACAATGGGCCTTCACTTAGGGCCTCAGATAGCCTAAGACTGCCTCTGGCTATAGATAGAGGATTAGGTCAATTCATGTGATACAGAACTTCCATTCGGGAGAGGAAAGAAGGAGTGTCACACCAAAAATCTTTTGATGTTATTTCTGATAGTGGCAACAGCTGAGGATGACATCACGGCACTGCTACAGATGATTTCCTCCTTGTGCCAGGGCATCATTCAGGGAACTATTATAGCCTTCAGCTATTGCTATGTTAGGAAATGAGATCACAGCAAAGAATGAGGGTTTGGGGATAGAGGAGATTAGACAGGCAGGCTGATAAAAGACTTGTCCGTAGAGTAGTACTTCTATCACCTCCGTATGGTTGAATTAGCTATCTAACTCATGGTGACTAACTGTATTGAGTATGGCAGGCTGGGCCAGCCTTGATAATTTAAGATGTGGGGTTTTTTCCCCCTGAAAACACATTTAAATGGTTTGTAATTCTGTCTATAATTAATACGTGTCATAGTACCCATCTACTCCCCACCACCGTACGGTATGCTACTCCAACACTAGATGGCACTTAATGAGAGCATTGGTTTGTAGCCATTTTTGTGGCATTTAGCCACTGGCACGTCGAGCTGCACCACATCATGGGGAACTTAAGAAGAGATTATGCTTCCCTAAGTGTACCCACATGAAAGGATGTTGCCCAGCGTGCCCTGGCCCCTAGCAACTCCACAGGCAAGTGTTAAGATGCTCAGGCCATTGCCCCACCTACTTGTCTCCTTTGGGGTGAAGTGCTTCCCCATAGCACACAGGAACAGAGGCGGCTTTTGGGGTAGGCGAAGCAGGCGTACGCATAGGGCCCCGAGCAGTAAGGGGCCCCGTCGCCTGCTTTGGCTATCCCAAAAGCCGCGTCTGCCTCAGTCAGCAGGAGGAGGAGGAGCTGGCCCTGGGGCCAGGGCCAGTGGCAAGGAGGTAAGGATGGGGAGCTGGGGCCACAGAGAGGGGCCCCTGCGGGCATATGGAAGCCCCACAATGGCCCTGTTAGGGGCCCCACAATGGGCCTTTGCCTAGGGCCCCCAATAGCCAAAGGCCGCCTCTGCACAGGAAGTATACTTTTTTCTGAGCACGGGGACTTTCACTCAGACTGGTCCTTGCAAGGAGTTCATGGAGTAGTGGAAGTTTTTTGTACACTCCTTGTCTCTCTGAGCACCCACGTAAGGTCCAGTCCCAAACTCACCACTGTGAGGTCAAAGTGCCTTGCACAAGAGCAGAGGAAGTTCATGTAGAATTAGTTTTCTCTTAATGTTCGTCTCATCTACTGGCAGGGAGAGATGTTTGATGGTTTTTATTTTATTTTATTATTTTATTTTTAAATTTTTTTTAAAATTGTATTTTTGTAAGAAAGATAAGGTATGTGGGGGAGATCTTACACATCAACCTAAAGAGAGAAGATTGGATATTGCTCTTATTTCTTGAGTTCCACAAGCTGGGGTTGATTGCTGGAAAAGGTCTGTTCCAGTGATTACAAATCTTGCCTATGACATGGGCAGCTCTATGGCTCCATAGCAGTGCAGCTGACCTGTAAGATCATTGTGGTTGAGCGAGCAGTTGTCTTTAAGGTGGCTTGGACCAGATCCACCAGCAGTTTTAAAAAGAGGTCTTAAAACTTTGAGCTGCATATAGCATATGTAAGTCAGTAAATCACAAGAGAGAAACATTTCTCTTGGGATGATAATTCTTATACCAGTTAAGATAAAACCATTTTCACCACAATCTAGTGAAGCAGAAAAATTTTGGAGAGTTTCCTGATTTGATTGTCAGGTGGACACAGTAGCTCTGAACACAGTGAGGAATCATTCCAGAACTTCTTGTACAAATACACAAGAGGTACCGTAATAAATATTTTTTCCCAATTTTTTTTCTCTCTCTCTTTAATTGACCACCGGCTATGACCATATGGCTTCTCTGCTGTTTTCCTCCTCCCCATTGCATTGAACATATTATAATGTTCATGGAACATTTTAATATCAGTTCTGATCTTTCCTAGCAGCATAAAACATCTTGAGTATTTGCATTTTTTGGTTTAATCATTATTTTAATATTTTCTGCACAGTAGCAACAGAAAATCTCTCTCCTGCCCCTCCCACCCAATGTTCTTTAAAACAGTGAACACTTCCCCCCCCCCCACCTGTCCTTTAAAGCCCATTTCTAATCTGGAATTTGGAAAGATGTGCTGGTAAGGCAGAATCCAAATTTCTGTGAGACATGTTTAAATATTTGTACCAATGACCAGTACCATCCCCACCCTCCCTTGACTATTCAGCTCTCCATGCACTCACAAGAAATAGCCAATATCAGTTCTGCTGTAGCATTGTCTAGCAAGGGAGCCGGTGGTCTTCTTCATGTCTATGACTGTGTACATAGGTATTAATGCCTTTCCCTACCTCCCTTAAGAATGCAGAGAACTTTTGTCCTCTCCAGGTGCACCATCCAGCAACATCCCCTACTAAGGGCCTTGTCCAAATGCCCTTGAAGTCAATGGAGAAGTTTCTGTTGACTTCAGTAGTCTCTGGAACATACCTTGAGGGTACATCCGCATAAAAATTTGGAGCCCAAAGGAGCAACCTTCCAACCCCAGGTAGACAGATTAGGCTGGAGAGCTCCCAAGTTGCAGCGTGGGCTGGAACTAGGGTTCTGAAGTCCAGTCTCCTCCCACTTAGACTTCAGAGCCCAAGCTCAGAGCCACAACTTCAAACTTCTGCCTATACAACTATTTTTAGAGCACGAGCATGAGCCCCCCAGTCCATATCTGTTGACCTGGGGTGGGAAGCTTGTTCCCATGGACTCCAAAATTTTGTGTAGACATACCCTAAATTGCCAACTCAATTATATCTCTCTTAAACAAAATAACATTTGATGGGCTCTGGTACGGAAATAGAAGTAAAACTGCATATCATAAGCAAAAATAAACACTGCTATGGAATGCACTGCTAAACTGGCACTAAATTTAGTTTCTGGATATTGACACATCACCTAGAACTCTTGGACTGGACTGGTAGAATAATCCACCTTGTTTTGCGATTGCCTAAAGCTTATTTTTTTTAAACAAGCCACAGCTAACCAAATGTCCCAGAGAATGAATGTCCTAGTAACATGAGATTCCTTCCATTATAACCCAACTTGGCTTTTAAAGGGTAAGGGCCTATTACAGAATTTGGTGCGAGTGACTCAACTCCAATGAACTTTAGCAAGAACTATGCCCATTTGTATCAGGGCTGAATTTAGTCCCAAGTGTCAAACTCATTATTAACATTTTGGGATTACCTCCTCATCTGCTAGGTAGTCCTTTCACAAACATATTTCCTTTCCTGCTTATGACTAACTTATTTAGTGATGTTTTCAGTAAATATGAATGCCCATATTCAAAGGCTTTTTTCAAATACAGATTTTCCCACTACTCGTAATACCTAGGCCTTCTAGAGCATCTTACAGGCAGGAATCTCAAAGCACTTTATGCATAAAGCTTCTCAACCCCCATTAGGTAAGTAAATGTTATCTTCATTTTACAGACCTGAAAATTGAGGTTCAGCAAGATTGGGTGTTAGCATAAATAAATAAAACCAGAAATAAAACCCAACTGTCCAACTCCTGATGACTTTCAATCTTCTGTAACACACAGAAATCCCCGCTCAGCCTGGTCGGTCCTTGCAAGTGTTACTGCTTATTTCAGGTCATCACTGCAAACCCCCATTTCTTTCTCCCTCGTACAGCTCACCATAATTATCTTGGAGGTTCCAAAACAACAGCCTGCCCAGTGCTGTGGAATATGAAAATTGTATGACCCTCTTTGCTGAGTAAAACGGGGCACTTTTTGTGATGATACTCGGGGGTACTGAGTACTGGCACCTTTTTTTTCACAGCGATGTGGCCCTGGCTCCTGCTGCCCTGGCCGAGTACCAGCGCCTTTTCTTGTACAAAAAAAGCACTGTGTTAAAGTAAGCGGGAATATGGGGAAGTGTAGCTCTCCCTGTTCTGATAAAAGTACAATGAGGACTCTTCCTCTCAGAGCAAACCTTCCTTTTTGCTGGTGAGGTAAGGACTCATCAGGCATTGGAGTCTGGCTGAAGAGTTTCTGAGGCTCGCAGCCTTCCTACCAAAGGTGCAGTAGGAACACTTGATAGGAGAAAAACAGGTCCTCTATGCACACTCTCTAAAGGAAGATGTGTCCCTCTGCTAGCTCCACCCATCCTTTAGGTGGGAAGCTTTGCATAAAATTACCTTTCAAACATCTTCAGAAATGCAGGACTATTACTGGGGGAAGGACCCTGGGGCCCTCATCATTATTTGTTTTATGTTAATACAGATTCTTCATGTTGGTCAAATCCAAATGTAGAAAATCTAGATGAGGGGGAAATAATTGTGCAAAGTTCCATGTACTGTACTCTCAGGCACAGCGGATAAACACACAGGAAAATGTAGAGATCTTGTCTGGCTTTGACTTTCATGAGGTCATGAACTCATCTCAGATCCATGTCTTGTCTTGAGGCTGTAGCCCCTCAACTCCCATGGTGATAGAGTGCAAGATAAACATGATCGATAGTCCCCTGTCCGCGTCTGGTCACCACTATCCAGTGCAATGCCTCACTGAGACCTGTGACAATAGCCACCAAAACTGAGGTCCGTCTCCCCTCTTGAATCACTTTCCCTTCTGCTCCTCAACAGTAAAAACTTATTTAGAGAGACAATATGAGGTTTGAATTATTTAGATAAAAGATACTAGATAGAATTACACACCAGACACACAGGATCTACTTGTCACAACCTTTTAGAATTTGTTGAAACAAACAAGGAGTCCTGTGGCACTTTTAAAGACTAATACATTTATTTATTTCATGAGCTTTCGTGGCTGTGCTGTTGTGGAGAAATCTTGATTTTTACCTACACACATCTCTAACCTAAGAGGAAATGATTCTGAATCAGAAAGAAGAGCCTGAAAAATCTTATATAAAGGTAGCACAGATGAGGTCTCTCAAATTTATGATTTGAAAGTGAAAATAACTAATCTGCCATTTTCTTTTGCTCATTTGTTTCCCTGGTGTTGCACAAGAGGTTTTTGCATCACTCCTCTGTCAGAATGGGAGATGCAATGTTTTAAACAGCCAAGTGGAGAGATTGTTGCTGCTCTTCCTCAGCTTTCCCATTACAGCTATCCCACCTCTGGGTCATGTACAAACCCCTAGAATACACAAGATTAATGAAGAATTATATTGTCCCTACTAAGGAAAGGACTCTACATATTTTAAGCAATATTTCTCTCTCTTTTCCACTCAGTTACACTTTTCTTCCCAAATGTCCCTGTTTATAGTTTTTTGTATGTTGGCTCATATGAAGTGGTAATTACTTTCCAACAGGCTTGATAAAAGGCTATATATATCAATGAAAAGATCCCAATTGACTTCACTGGGTTTTGGATCAAGCCCTAATGCTCCTGATTCTAGTACTAAATCATATTACTTCTAGATGCTCCTAATCCTCTGGCACCCACACAGTCTTTTTCTTAATCAAACTACTGGGGCCAAATTCTTTAGGTTGCATGGAGTGGAAGGTTAGGGCATGGAAATGAACTGTACCTAACTACCATCTGAAAATCTTGAAAGAACAAATGTTCTTATATAATTCAACTAAATAAGATCTGGTTCTGCTCAGATTTTTTTTAGAAATGAATCAGTGATGAGTTGTTTCACTTTTTTCCCCTGTGATGGTTTTTCTTATCCTTTTTCAGCATACTAGAAATCTTGTATTTTGCAAGAATAAAGAGTCATAGGGTCAGAGTCTCACCTCTGGACAAGATGTATGCATTAAATAACTGGGAGAGATCAACGGTGGCTTTCAGGCTACTTCTGCTTGCCCCTTAATTCTCAGCCCATTCGGTTCTGGACCGATCTCCTAGCACAAATTTGGGCAGTTTCAAGGTTGCTCTAAATTACACCAGAAGAAAAAGTTCCCTAAAAATTGTTATGGCAGCCAGAAGTTGTCAAATTGCAGAGAAGTCTCAGCCATACCCTCTACCCTGTTTACCATGGAGGGTGGCCTAGGAACTTGCTGACTGTATCCTCCCCTAGTTGATTGTACAATGCCGAGCTGTCCTAACAGAGCAGAGAGTCTGTTTTATAACCTGCCATAATCCAGATTTGAATATATGAGAGAGGAGAACTCAAGGTAGCTGAAGAATATATTTTGGAGATAAATACCTAACTTAAATTTTCTGAGGCGTACTGAGCCCCTGCACTTCCATCTAGATGTTTACCCATTTTGACCATTATCAATAATTCAGGAATTGAGTCAAAGAAGTGGTATGGCCTGTGTTATGTAGGAGGTCAGACTAGATGATCACAGTGATCACTTGTAGGCCATGAATCGAAGAATTTCTGCTTGGGGCAAAACAGCAGGCCCAGATACTCTCCAAGAAATCTGGTCAGCAAAGCCAAAGTTCTGACAATTTCAGATCTCCAGCTATTCATTTTAGATGTGAAAAAATAAAGTGTCATTGAAAACACTATCCTCTTTAACGAAGTGGGGAACAGTACTCCCACTCATATCAAAGCAGCATGTACAATGTCCAGCTGAGGAACAGTATTAATGAAGTGATGAACTCTAGATCTATGCATAACATGCCTACTAGGAAAGTTCTTATGTCCCATGCCTGGGGTAATATAGCAGAAACCTAGCTACATCTTTAACAAACATAGCAGTCTATCAATCAACAAAAGAGGTGATACAAGTAGTTAATAAGAAACAAAAATCAAAGCTGCTGGAACACTATCAAAAGTTCACCTTACTCAGGCAAATAGTTGTGAATCTTCTTGGGGTTTCTCTATATAAAGCTATCACTAACTAGACGGTGGTTATTTTTAGCACTGGTTTAAATTGCTGAGATATTGAATCTGCACCATGCAGGGGTAACATCTTTAAAATGTAATTCTATGGTAGGTGGCAACAATCAAAGCTGAATTACTGACATTGTGAGGAAATGAAAAGTCAAACTGCTGACCATGTGTATTTTATGGTATTTAATTAAAAGTAGATAACATAGTGTGAATGAACCACAAATCAGATAAAAATGGCAGTATATTCACATATTTAACACATATTTGACTTGTGGGTGCTTGACAATTTACCAGAACAGGTCTACAATAGTCTCCAAATATAAAATCAGGAGTGTAATTAAAAATACAGCAGGGAAGAAGTAATATTAACTTCAACCCTGAACTGTGTTAATCACAGCCACAGCTGTAACACTTCCATTCCCTTTAACAAGAGACCCACTTTAAAAAATATATATATATATAAAATCAGGGGGGAAATTATCAGGCCTTTGCTAAATCAGAATGTCAGTTTTAAATAGGCAGTGTGCTGTATGTTTGGGAAAGAAGATGAAGAGGCTGGAAGCCATGGTCCTCTATTAAGAAACCTGGTCTGGCTGCATCAGCCGTAGTGCAGCCCTTGATTGCCATCCAGCTGTCTGAGGGACTGAAAAGCTAATCACTAGGTGTGCTATAGAGTGCTTTGGGAATTAGACATGCAATCTTAATCCCTTAAAGTCAGAATATGCGCCAAGATCAGAGAGGATGGCTGGTTGTGTGGCACTTGACTGGATTTCAGGGAATCTGAGTTCAATTCCCCTTTCTGCCTCAAACTTCTATTGTGACCTTTAGCAAGTCAGTTCATCTCTCTGTGCTTCAGTTCCCCACCTGAAAATGGCATCTCTGTGTGTGTGGAATTCATCCTTCCATTTTCTTTCTTGTCTATTTAGAATAGAAGTTTTTCAAGGTATGGACTGTCTTTTCCTATGGGTCTACACAGTATCTAGTGCAATGGGAAATCTAGGCACTCCTGTAATCCAAATAATAACACCTTCTCCCCATTTTAAAGGTAGCACTCCTGTTCTTCTCTTGGGCCAAATTATGTGTACTGCCCTCTGCTTGTCATTGTTGCAGACCAGTAATAGCTTGCATTAAGAAACCCAGCTCATCAAGTTCAAAGTTGGATGTATGTTTTTAACAGAAGTGTGAACAAGGGATTGTCTTTTATTCACTGTGCCGTTCTGACTATCACAACAGAGTCTGTATTATGGTCTTCTGGGCTGTGTCAGAGTCTCCCTATGTGCCGTGGTTATTGATGGACTTCTGTCTTGTAGAAAAGTAACTATTTCAATTTCAATACATGAAGAAAAAGGTTTTCTAAGTAATCTTGAACATGGCTGAAGATATATCTCTCATAGCACCAGTGTTTAACTCAGTTCTGCTTGACGTCTGTCAGCACAGATTTCAGCCCCGATAGATACTGTGAGGTTCTCCCTTTAAAGGGAGATGAAGAAGAAAAAAGATTGAGTTCAGATGTCTTATTCTCAACTTCAGGGTTCTATATAGCTGTCCCTGCCAACTTCTCATCTCTTCCTAGCTCATCTCTCCCTACTGGCCTATATTGTGTCCATTCTTCTCTGCTTAAAGCTCTAGTTGTTTTCCATTCCTCTGTCTTACCTTACTGTTTTCACCATTGTATCTATGTGTCTCTCTGCAGAAGCCTCTCTTCCAGGAGATGGTGTGGCAGAGCATGGGAAAGGGACTGTGCACAGAAAGGGAGTGGTGAAAACTTTTCTTGGGTGGCCCATGAGGGCTGAAAGTCTTTGAAGATCTGTGCAGACCACAGCAGATCTATGGATTAAGGAGGCAGAACATATGTCTTCTTCCATATTGTGGAAAAACAACAAGGCAAGAAAACAAACCAACCTTTTCCTGGTGGAAGAATTCAGTTAAAACTCTGCATATTGGAGCTCTGTTTTCTCTCATTTGTATAGATTGCACCTGATTAGGGGACAGTGGAACCCCAATACATTATCAGAGTCTCTCATTGCCTATAATGTCTTATTCTTAGAAGCATAAGGTGCCAAGGAAAATTGGAACAATTGCTGTTAGTCTATGCCAGTGGTTATCAACATGTGCTCTGTGGATCCCTGCAGGTCCATAGACTATTTAAGATTTCTAAATGGGTCTGCATCTTGATTTAAAATTTTGTAGGGGCCCACAAATGGAAGAAGATTGAAAACCATGGGTCTATGCAGATGTTACTTATTCAGTCACAAGGAGCTGCCTCTGCTGCCCTATTTTCTTGTGGAGTTATATAATTTCCAAGGCTCTTTTGCGGACATTTCTTCTGCTTTGTATTGTATAATGCGATATTTCATGCCCTCAGTTGCAAAACCAATTGTTCACCATTTATTAAATCGGGAATTGGGCTATTTCTTATCGCTGTTCAAAAATCTGACTTTTTCAGCTGATTCCTGACTTTTCTGCCTTGCTGCATCAGAAAGTGTAATGCCACACAATGGACTCACAGGCAATCAATAGAAGCTTTGGAGGTCAGAGACAGTATTTGACAAATGTACATTCATGATTAAATATTCTCCAGCAGGAAATACTGTTAGTTTTAAAAAGTTAAACTAACGGCTTCCCTGGTGGCCAGAGGTTAGCACTCTATACAATCAGGCTAGAACCCTGATTGTCATGGGACTGACAGAGGCAAGGAGTGCTGGTCTGGCTGTGCCTCTGTCCTGCTCCCAGTGAAATCAATGGCCTAACTCCTGTTGGGAAGACGACCAGGCACTTAGTCCCTGGGGCAAAGGAGTATCTCATTCAACTCTGCAGTGACGCCTCTGAGCTAGAAGTAGCAGAGATGTCAATTCACTGATTCTGAGGCTGAAAGGGGCCACTGTAATCCTCTAGTCTCATCTTCTGCATAGAACACAGCCCATAGAAAATGGACATTGAGGAGAAAATTCTAGATGTTCACAGTGAAGGATGGTCACTGCAAAGAGGGGCCCTGGTAGAGGCAGGGAAGGCATACAGATAGGGATGGATCTGTCTGTCCTGGGCAATCCTCCTCTCCTCCTAGAATGTCAGAATCTGAAGCATCACAGAGCTTGACAGCAAGTAAGGTCAGGGCTAAGTGGCATATAAGTGACCTTGAAACCTTCTGACATGAAGGTAACTGCTTAAAACCCACAAGCTGGAGCATGGGTCCCGGATACCTAAATAATGTATGAGTGAACCTTTCCATGGACTTCAGTGGTTTTTACATTGTGCTCTAATTAAGGAGGCCTCGGAATGCCCCTCTGGCAACTCCAGTGGCTGTGCTGTTGAGGGAAGCCTCAAGTGAAGAGGATGCTACAGCTGCTGTGCAGCACCCAGTTAGAATAAGCACCACATGGCTTGGAGCCACTGAAAGGGCACAAACCTTTCCTCTGCTAGACTGCAATGCCATGCATTTCACAACTCGGCTCCTGGAAGCTAAATGCAGCTGATTTGCATTTGTATCTTGATTTTAATTGTTAATTTCTTGAATCTGCAGTGCCATGATGATCCACTAGTAGAACAACTACTGGTAACTATAATTACTGAAGCTATCAGAGCAATTTCCAGCTACCTGACAAAGAAAACATCATAAACCTTCCCATTTCCAGCACAGAATAATCCTCATAATCTTCTCTTCTTCATTGCATAGCAATGAACAACAGTATGCATAGGCTGCTGGTCTGTTGGGCGAATGAGTCCCTCGCTATGGCTATGTCTACACTTACCAAAAGTGGTTCGAATTAGTTAATTTGAACTAACTAATTCAAACTAATTTTAGTTAGTTCAAATTAACTTAATTCGAACTAGCATGGCCCCACTAGAATTCTAGTTCGAACTAAGCAAGTGCCATGCATGGAACTTGCTTAGTTTAAATTAGTCAGTTGCATTACAGTCAATGTGCTGGTTAGGTCGAACTAAGCAGTTAGTTCGAACTAACATGGCCACATTGATTTAATTCGAACTAACTAGTTCGAATTAAGGGTTAGTTCGAAGTAAAATGAGGTTTTACTAATTCAAACGAACTTTTCCTTAATTCGATTTTAGGAACTGCTTAAGTCGAATTAAGGAAACTCAAGTGTAGACACAGAGTAAATTAAGTCGATTTAAGCCTGCTTAAGTTGACTTAATTTACAAGTGTAGATGCACCCTATGTGACCTAGTATCCCGAATGAGCATCATTTACTGAACAATAGTAATATCTTATATTTATATAGCACCTTCCATCCCAAAGGATTCTGAAGCACTTTGCAGACTGCGCAGAGTTTATAAGTGTTACTCCCCCTCAAGGCAGACATTTCCAGAGTGGAATGCAGTGTCCGCTTTGCACCAGCAACAAACCAATAACAGATGATGATTTTGGACAGCAATGGTAAGAACATATCCAAATGAAACTGCATGAACAATACGGAGATAGGAAGAAGGTAATTGTCTGAGTTAGAATGTGACTAGGACATGGAAATAGCATTAGGAATGGGCAAATATGACATTGAAACAATGTTTTGAAAAGATCTCAAGTCAGATGTGATGGCGGTTCAGTGGTACACAGGACTTAGCCCATCATGATCATGGGAACACTTAAGAAAATTATTAGTACTTTAAGGGCTGAATCCTGCTTCATGGATGTCAGTGGTAAAACTCCTCTTGACTTCAACAGGGGAGGCATGGACCCTGAGATAACTTTCCATGATCAAGCAATAAAATATTATGTTAATATTTTCCATTTACAATAGCTCTATTCATCCTAGGATCTCAAAGCTCTTTGCAACTGTTAATTAGATGAACTCTGCAACATCCCAGTGAGACAGATAAATAATGTTTATCTCATTTTGCGGACAGGCAAATTGAGGCACCTAAAGTGTGTAACTTTTTCAAGACTGCACAGCTACATTTCAGTATTGATATCCAGGGAATGTTGTAACCATCTGGCTCCCAGGCCTATGTCTTAACAGCAAAACTTGAAGATGCCTGTCTCTGCTTCCTGAAATAAAATGGCAGTGTTCAGTTTTCAAGAGCGAATTCCCAGTTTCTGTGCTTATCATTTGCCAGCCTTTCACTCTCAAGGTATTGGTTGGGATATGGGATCTTCTCTTTTCCCTGCAAAAATGATAGCTGAATAGGGGGTTGGACTGGACTGTGAGTTAATGCATCAGCCTTTCACTGTGGGAGCCCACGGTTCAGATTCTTCCTTTGTGCAAATGTGAAAATGAGTTCTGTAATGTCATTCTAAATGTCTAGTGGACATTTGTCAATATCATACAATTACAATGGAGTTTGGAAAAGGAAAGCTCAGAACTAGAATAGCAAGTGTGTAGCTGGATGGAACAGAGGTAGACTGATAGAACAATGCGGAGAAACTTCTCTGTACTTGCCTCTAGATATTTCAATGAAGCACACTAAATGTACCCACTAATTAAGGAAAAAGCGAGGAAGTGATAGCTGCAAAGGACAGCTAGCTTTTTCCTGGGAAGTGCTTTAGACAGTTGGAATATACACAAACATGTTCCTACAATTCAAGTTAATTTACACTTACTCCCCCAGTTCACCACAGGAATTTATGAACCTGGAAGAGCTGTAAGTCCCGTAACGAAGTAAACATACTGTAACTCAGTGTTGTATACTTCCAGGGATCTTCCAGTGGAGGTGGATATTTTTTAACTGGAGGTGAAAAGATGATTTAGTATATTCCAGAGTTGGTTTCAATGAGGTAAACAGTTCACGTTGCTTGATTTAGACTATAACAATAGACTTCAAATGGATGGTGAAACTCAGCAAGTACAATTTTCCAGCCTCCATGCAGACTTGTCTTTTTTGACTAGAAGAAATTTCTAGTGAGCACATAGCACTGCGTTGGATTGTTCTTTGCAAGTCTACAGCCCTTTCCTGGTTCTGAGTGGTGGCAGTTCCCCTTCCTCCCCCAAAGCCAAAGCAACAACAGCCAAATGATTAAGCAAGTGTGCGTAAAACTATTCCTATGTCAAACCTCCCTTTTAATCTCCTCCAAACAATCTGGAGCGTACTTGTTAATGTCTACAACATAGCTGCTGTTATGAATGTGTGAGGCACTTAAAGAAAGAAAGTTTTCACACTGTATACCAGATGACCTTGATGTGATAGACTGCAGGGTTTTGTGACACTGCACACTCAGTGCTATTCAACACTTTGCCTGAAAGGAAGGAATAGATTTATTGACTTGTGACTTTGACTCTGGCCTGTGTATCAGTACTGTTATTATGTGGAATGATTAGGCTGCAGTGTCAGGGACAACTTAAACTAGAACAACAAAGGACCTCCTTAACCTTTACCTGGACACAAGGCCATTCATAATGACTTGCATGGGTTAGAAAACTAAGTATATCTCACAGTACTCAATACTTCTGCAGCTCCAGCAAATGAACAGAAATGGAAAAGATGGATTGCTGAAGGAGGTGAAATGTAATTCAATTCTGCATGGTCTGTTTAGAATTCTGAGTTCAGGTTCATGTCAAAAAGTGGCAAAGGGCATAATCGCTTTCTTTGGAGTGAAGCAGGAATTTAAAACCTGGATACCATGGTTATTCACTTGGAAAAGTTCTATTTGTTATCCAGTATAACAAATAATACAATCTCTAGGAAGTATTTTCCCATTGGAAGCATACTTGTAACTATTATTAGTGCTAAAGGATTAGTGTTTAATATCAAGAGAAGAACACTCTATGTTTTAACCAGCAAGACTCACTAAAGCTACAGCCACAAAATAGCACAGTGCTAATTTTAATTTTTACTATGCTTTATCTGTATTATAATATGCAGTACTGTGTCACATTAGTCTAGAAACACATCCCATTCATGTCCTTCATATAAAACTCCATCTGGAGATTTATATTTGATTCAGAAAACAGTTCTCCATTTCCTATTGGGCATTATAGGAGAGTGTTGTGAAAGAGAATAATCCTCACATATAGCTCAGATCTTGTTTCTATTCAAAACAATATCAGTTTTGCCATTTGAATAGGAGCTGGATTAGACCTTTAGGATACAATCCTGCAAGGTGCTGAGCACTGGTGTTGTATACTGAATAGCCTCAACCCCCATTTCATAGGAGTGCTTAGCACCTCGCAGTAACCCACCCTTAATGAAGTGATTTATTATTTATACGACACAAGAG
Organism: Pelusios castaneus; assembly: GCA_007922175.1. Taxonomy (NCBI): domain Eukaryota; kingdom Metazoa; phylum Chordata; order Testudines; family Pelomedusidae; genus Pelusios; species Pelusios castaneus. The sequence goes on from ML685758.1 coordinate 14,880,187, forward strand.
GTGTATTTACAAATATGCAGGAAGGCAAGGTCCCTGCCCCTAGGTGAAGCTGTATAAATTAATTTAGTGAGAGACAAATACAAATGTTAAGTATTGAGTGTGGGAACTGGGGAAGACAGAATTGGAGAAAAGATGGAAGATACATGTTTTAAGGGAAGATATGAACAAGGATGCTGCTTGATAAGCAGTTTATCCGCAGTGAGCAGCATTTACTTTCCCATGTTTATTTTTGATACAGGATGTGTTCAAAGGATTTGTAGATTCTAAGGCTGGAAGAGACCATTATGAAAATTTAGTCTGCCCTCCTTAATAGCATAGGCCATAGACACCCCACCCAGTGATTTCTGCAGTGAAGCAGAATGAAAACTTGAATGGGAACTTGTATTTCAAGGCAAATTTACCTGTTTGGAGTGAAAATGTGTTGAGTCCTGCATCTAACAGCTTCTTTGAAGCATATATTACTGAACGCTATTTGCATTTGGGTGCAAAGTGCTTTGATTGATGGTATTTGCAGAAAGCTTGGAATTTGGCTTGACAAGCTGACACAGCCTTGTCTGTTCCCATCTCCTTTACTCTCCAGTTTCTTACTCAGTAGACAAAGCTCAATGTCCCTTCCAAACTCTTCATCCAGCTGAGTACATGGCCACACCTTTTGGACACCAAGCCAGCTCATGGAGCTGTCTGCCTCAAAGATTTCATCAGCTTTTTCAATGCTCCTGGTTAGAGTGCTTTCCACAGCAATAGATGCTGAATCCAGTTCAGCTATTCCATTGCCAGCCAAAGAGGAGCAATTGTTGGAACAACCTGGTCCTTTCTCCCTGTGCTTTGCAAATGTCTGTCTCTTTCTTTTGCTCCAGCAGTGTGTGATGACACTATGGCCACTCTTTACACATAACATTTTTGCTGTTGTTCTTAAAGGCAGCAATGAAAATATAGTAGGATGTCTATTGATAGGCTGAATTTGGTATATTGCCTGGATGGAAATCCTTCACCATTGGCTGTATTTTCCTAACATTTTTTTTTTACTGTTATCATCATTTTGTCACTTTTTGTTGTGTAAGGTGCTGGGCAAAGTCCAAAAAAATATTTCTTTTAAAAAAGTAAAGCATTCTCTGAGCTGCAGGACATTAAGGTAGCTATTACTGATGGGAAACCCTAAAAATTTGGGATTCATTTTGAATAAGCACTCTAAAAGGTCAAAGGCTTTCTCAAGTCTCTAGGGCTTGCCAATCCAGGATGGAAATATATAAAGAATCACCTTTCTCCTCAAATTTCAGGAACCTCCTGCTCCTGCTTGCCATGAGTTTGTGAACTCCCTCATGCTCGTTTTTTGGACTTTGTTCTTGTGCATACGCACATTGAAGCTGCCTCCATTTAAAATGCTTTGATCCCAGGCTGTCTTGAGAGTCAGTTTTGTGCAGTGTTTCATATATTTGCATAATCCTTTCACCAAGTTTGGCAAGTAAAGAGTTTATTGCCTAGACCTTTATGAAGTGTTCACCCATTTATTTATTCTCTGAATGACCGAGAGTTTCTCTTCGTCATTCATCTGTTACTTTCATTTTTTTTTATAGAAAAATTTTAGTGAATGAATTGCCTCCTGCTCACATTTCTGGGCATGGAAATCAGAGGGATGGATTGTCATCATTACAGTAGGGGACTGAGGGCTCTATTCCCAGCTCTACCATCGACTGACTGTGTGGGCTGGTGTAATTCACCTAAGAGCAAGACTTCCATCTTCAAAGCGTCTGACGAAGTGGGATTTTGTTAGCCTTTAAAAGTGCCACAGGTCTCCTTGTTTGTTTTGCCTTCCTCTGTAGTTAGGGAAGGCTTCGGGTGCAGCAAAATATAGGTGTGGTTCCTCTGTGTGGATAGGAGCCGTAGGATTTGAGGACCCTGTGCAGGAGGGTCTCATCTCTTTGTTTCACATTTCCCACTGCAGCAGGTTTTAAGCAGAAGGGCAAGATTGGGTGCTGAAAATGGATCAGAGATTCCCAAAAGATTTTCTAAGACTCTATTCTGTGCATCAGAAGAGGTTCCCAGGGAAAGTTTAAGGCAGAATGGTAGGGAGAAAGCAGACAACATCCAATAGTCACTGGAAATGAGATAACTCATTCTGTCTAATTTTGCACCCACTTGAACATTAAATATTCACAACTGTGAACAGCCTCAAAATGCACTGGGCTTGCTTCCTGCTGAAGAGGGATCGTATTTTTTTTTAATGGAAACACCCTTAGAAAAAAAATTAGCATTTAAATTACAGGAAAGGAAGGGTCACAACATCAGATTGATCTGGTGAACATGCATGCCCCTGTGCCATGTTCACCCATTCCTAATATTGTCGCCATCTCCCAGCAAAACAAGGTGTTTCCACTATGCAGAATTTCATTTTGGCACAAAAATTCAGAGTTTGAGAATCATTATTTATGATGTTACTTGTGAAAAGTGTTGCGTGCTGGATCCTTATAGGAACAAGACTTCCTCAAACTAGTATGCTGCTTCCATTTAGTTATGGCACATTTAGCAGAAGATAACATCTTATTATTTATGCAGTATATTGGGAGTTTTTGTGGCAGGGGCTTTGTCTTCTTCCCCTGTGTTATAAAGTGTCAAGCACCAGGAGGCCAAGATCCTGACTGGGGCCTTTCTGCACTAGCACAATACAAATAATAAGAGAAGAAACAATAGTCAGGGCCGGCCCAAGGGTTTTTGGTGCCATAGGTGAACGATGATTTTGGCGGCCCCTCCCCACATGTTATAAGAAATAACATATATATTTTTAAATAGAGTAAAAAATTCTCTTCCATCTAATTTGGTGCCCCTTAAAGCCTGGCGCCGTAGGCGACCGCCTCGTTCACCTATATTTTGGGCCTGCCCTAACAATAATCACAATATTTTGGCAGGAATTACTTGAGGTATCTCAGTAGATGGCTAAGTAGTTCAAATGGGTTTGTCCTTAGTTTCCTCCTAAATAAATAATATTAATAAATAATATTAAGATAACTTAACGTGTAAATAGGAGAACAACCTGAACTACCTGTCTAAAACCTGAGCACTCTGAAATCTACTCTGAATAAGGTATATGTCTGGATGTAGAACAGCCAGAGGCTGTCAGAATCAAACCCTGAGCATAAAGTGGTCCGACTTCATGCAAAACCTCATAATCTTGCAAACATCTGGCCTTCCGTCAATCATTCAGTATAACGGATGCATGCTTTTTGGCCACGTCACCAGGATGGAGAAGGATGCCCCATTACAGCATGCTTCCAAACTTTCCATCAATGCATGAAAGGGTGCATGCCCTGACTGTACCTGGATGCCTTGACTAGAGGTAAGTTTCCAGTGTGTGCTCCTCAACCAGAAAATGCCAAGTTTTAGCTTCAAGACTCTTGATTGAAGTAATATGTCTTATTAAGGGAGCCAGTACATCAAAATATTGCATTGTTTGGCAGGATAATGGAGATCTAATTTTTCAAACGGCACAAAGTGCCATTTCAAATTAGTTAGCACACCTCCACCTTAATTTTTCATTTTACTTAACCTCTTTGCGCATGTTTTCCCATCTGTAAAACTGAGATAATACTTACTACCTCACAGGGATGTTATGAGGATTAATTAATTAATGTTTGTACAGTGCTTTGAGTATGCAAACCACTATATGTGCTAGGTATTATTTAGTTTAAATGCTGCTGAACAGTTTCTGAATGCTTGGAGAAAGCTCTGTCACTGACAGCAGTCTATCACAATGTGGTTTCTGATGCAGCTTGGGGGACCATGTAGAAAAAGTTATTTTGTCCTGGGTTTTAGCTTATTTTGTGCCATAAATAGCCCATATCAATTGCCAAAACAAAATCTTGGTGTACTGGTCATTGCAGTAATTGCAATCGCAGGACTTCATAGTGAAATCAACGTATAAAACTGGATCACACAGATGACAGTTGGAATCTTAATTTAAGTGGATTTAAAATTATCTGTAGGGGTTAGGAGTACAGTGTTTCACTGGAAAATTAGGTGCTGCCTGACCTCAAAGCATGAATAGACTATGAGCCGAGGCAAATTAGTTGAACCCATACCACCACCGCTGACTTCCACAGATGTAACTGAGAACGTAATTTGGCCCCAAGTGCATGTGAAATTTCAGCATCAAAGTCTGCTTTCGCTCCCCAATAAGTGATAATGGCCTCAGTAGTAATGTAACTATATAGCTGGTAATACAAAAGTCTGGTTTTGTGTTGGCTAATCTGGTGTGGGTGTGGGGGGAAGGATATCATCCAAGAAATGCTAGGAGAAGTTCTATAATTTTTCTCAGGACGTGGATTTATTTCAGTTTTAGTAGTTCTTATTCAAATTCGCCAGTGGTAATTAATGAAAGATATAGGAAGACCGGCACACACCTAGGATTCTCTGTTTGCAGCTTGAATTATGTTGAGCTGTTTGGTCTATTGGTTCACTACCTCGAGCCCAGTGCAGTATTGTCATCCTTTGCTTTACAACACAGTCATTATATCCCTAAACCACATTGTGATACACTGTGGCTTCTGTTTACGACTCCCGAAACTCCCACTCCATATATCACCTGCCATAAAACCCATCAAACTGCTGCTAGTAAAATGGTGCACAGTGGTCTAAGTAGGAACCAGGCAAATTGTGTGATACCCTACTGTGGTTAATGAGTGTGAAAATGTGGTTAGGATTTTATTCCGGCGATGTTCATTTACAGGGCTATTGTAGTGAGGTGGCTAAGAAAAGAGTCTTTTGTTAGCCTGAACGACAATATATTTTCTATTGTACAATGTAGCTGAATGCAGAGTTTGCCACGTTATACGTCAATTGTAAATAAGTCAAACTGTGACCTTGAATGGGTACATTTTTATGGCTTAGGGGTCTTGAAAATGAATTAATATCCTGAGATGTTATAGTGAGTAGATGAAACCTGCTACAATATTTTAAACCGGAGCAAAGCAATGCAGACTAGTTGTTGACAATGACAAAAAATTTAAAATGTAATCAGTGTACATGTATATGCGAGTATTGGACAGCTTTTCTTTGTATTTTCTCTGATAGTGGGCTATATAGAGGGACGCTTCATGTGACTCTACAGAGTTCTCCAGGAAACAGAAATTCTGACAACGAACCTTGCTAATGTCTGTGACAGTCATGGAGCTACTGAAGGAGCAGTTATAAAAGCCTTTGCTTCTAAATAAAACCAAGGGAAATGTATTGTAGAATTCTAATATTAAAAGCATCTGACAGAATGGGATTTTCTCCCACGAAAGCTCATGCGATAAATAAATCTGTTAGTCTTTAAAAGTGCCACAGGACTCTGTTTGTTTTTCTGCAATAGACTAACACGGCTACCCCTCTAGAACTTAAATTCACAGTAGCAGAAAGGGTTTACCATAAAAAGTTTTTTAAAAAAACAAAAAATCGTTCTGTATCATCTTTTTCATCATTTGTCCTCCCTTATTTTCCACTTAATCTGTGGATGGTGGACAGCCCTTCCTGGTGGGCCACAGAAAAAAAAAAAACATCTCAAGAGTGAAGGATTGAGGCCCTGGAAGAGAAATTGATGTGTTTGTTTCTTCATCTCTCAAACAGTGGTCTGCAGAATCAAAAGGTTGGCAAACTACTGTGTTAGTATATATATTTCCTGTCCTCAAAGGTACTAATGACATGGTACAGAGGAAGATTAAAGTTGTTAATAGGCAGTAACACTTGGTTACAGTACACTTTGGTCCATCCATGAAGAAATAACTACAAGCATGTTTTGACAGTTTTAACAGAGGCTGTAACTCAGCAAGGTACGTAATGTTGAGTCAATGGGACTATTCACATGCTTAAAGGTAAGCAAGTCTCGATACCTTGTTGAATTTGGGTCAAATTGTACAAGTAATTTAAAGATGATTAGTAGTACCCCCCAATCACCATTCACAATGCCCTCCCTCCTCTTTTCATATTGTGTTGTTTTATTCATTATCGTGTATTTCAGGATTGGATGGGATTTTCATTATAAAACCACATCTTCAGGGATAGGTATCCTGAATGTAGCGGAGTGTTACAGAAGATTAAAACTTGTCATACATTGTCTTTCTACTGAGGAGAGAAATTTCTGTCTCCAGTCAAAAGAAAGAAAATTAAGGAGTTTGTGTTATGAAAGCAACATTTTCTTGTTGTCTTTCATGATTTCAGATGGGTTTTTGCCCTTCAAAAGAGAAGGCTTATTTATATCACGAACATTGTGCAAGCAGAAAGCAAATAGAACCATAATGAAGTTGTTAGTCTCAGCAGAATGACTGTATGGTAGTGGAAAGACAACAGAATCCTGTGGCACTTTTAAAGACTAACAGATTTATTTATCGCATGAGCTTTCGTGGGAGAAAATCCCACTTCGTCAGACGCTTTGAAGATGGGAAAGTATGGTAATGGGTTTGAAGAAAATCAGGCTGGTTCCTTTAGAGGAAATCTGATTTCAATTGAGGGCCTTCTTGTGCAAAAAAAACAACATGGAAAAGGAAATGAAACCATAAAAAGTGCATTAGGATAATGTTAAGGATCTAACTTACCACTGCAAAAATAAAGCAATTAAAAGTTTAAACAGAAATTCCCCCCTTAATGCACCCTATTGGGCCTATGTTTTGCAGATTTCACCAAAACGGATCCAAAGGGTACGCAAGTCACAGTGACCTCATTGAACTGTGGATAAGATTAGGAAAGGTACTATGCAAAACATGGAACCTCCTTACTTCAATTCTCTCTTCCACAGCTGTGTTCTCTCCAGTTAAGCAGAGTAACAAGTGGTAAAAGCTTAGTAGAGCCAGTGAATTAAGTAACTGTGACTCAGAATATACAAAGGAAGCAGATTTGTGGCATCTTTTCTGGATCTTGCATCATTGAGAGACTTGTTAACTAAGGCCTCGATCCTGCGGTCACCTCCACTGATTTCAATGAGACGTAGGTCTGCTTAACAGTGGGATTCGCTATCAGTAATAGTTCTTATAATGAGAAGTCATTTTCAGAAGATTTTTTTAGTACAATATGAAAATCTTTTTAAAACTCCACGTTCTGACTCTGACATTTAATAGCATCCGTACATCTTTGGAATTACGAATATAAAACAACTGTTTGCAAAGCAACTGTTGTCATGTTTATGAGATGAAAGCCAAGGGAAATGCTGTTTCCTTAGAGCAGGGGCAAATCCTGAACCCTGAATTTGTGGGGCAGAATCTGAGGGCCCCAGACTGCATGTGTGGACTCTTGGCTTATCACAGGGCTGAGTTCTGGGCCCTATCATGAAGGGGTTTCTAGGTGACCAGGCACCAGGTGATCTATGGGACCAGACCCATAGTGGTGTTTGAGTCCTAGCACCTACAGCCCATAGGCCACAGGGATAGCTATGGAGTGACCATTCTGCTGCTAACGCCTGGGGAAAGTGTTTCTTTCCTGTCCTTTCTGGAACTCCCCCACACACAGCGCAATGGCCTGGGCTTTGTGCTGTGATGAGGCTTTTCCTCAGGACCAATGAGTCTATTTCTCAGAGAAGTATGATGCTGTGGTGTCTTTGTAGTACTACTTCGAGACACTTTTGTAGTGCTACTCCAGGGATGGAAGGGAGGGCGCTGTTGCATTGTGTGAGAATATTCAACCACTCACAATACTGGGGTGATGTATTTCTCTAATTAAGTTACTGCTACCGCAGCCCTTTGGGTTTCAAAGTCAGTTTCGGAATGCAAATGGAATGGCCCTGCCATTCTAGCAGTCTGACACAGCGGCATCGAATGGATCAAATATGGAAATGACAGGAGCCGAGAATGCCGATTGATTTTTCTAATATTATGTATTATTCTATTTCCCAAAACAATGGGGTGTATTTATTCTCTTGGGCTCCAGTCTGCTTTATCAAATGATTGTCATAGGCCCTGGGCTGGAGTAACGAGACACCCCCTGTGTGCGCTCTCGTTGTGAGTGTGCCTCTCGCTCCGTGCTGTGGTATTGATTACAGAAGGTCTCGGAATACAGAGGCAAGGCCTCTGTAGGGTTTCCAGGTACGTCCATGGCTACACTCCTTCAGGGGATGCAGCACGCTGCCCTCTGTGTACGTTGGCTGCTTTGCTGGCCAATGCACATTGAGAGTGGAGCTGCAGTCCTACCCCTATGGGAGGGGTTCTGCATCTCAGCGTGTGCATGCAGCAAGCATGCTCCAGAGAGTGCAGAGATTGGAACTGTGCTCAGTAGCTGAGCACTGCCCCCTGCAATCTCCCCTTCACGGGATAAACCAGAACAAAAGGTCAAAATCTTGCCCCTGCTCACTAAAGATGGGATTTGCAGAAGCATTCAAGGTTGGTCTAGCTCTGCTCCCTCTGCAATCATTATGGCCAGCACAGATTGCTTTTAGAAATCCCACCCTCGCGATTGCTGATTGCCATAGAAATACTATTTACTGTGCACGCATTACAGATTCATCTAATAATAATTCACAAAATAATGTTGCCATCCATTCATCACGTCCCAGCACCCTGGTGCAGTGCAGAAATATTATTTCCATTTTACAAATGAAGAAACTGAGCTACAAAGAAATGAAGGGACTTGTTATATAGGATGTCAGAGGCACGGCTGGGAACAGAACATAATCTTTCCGATTCTTAGGGCTAGTCTTCACTGACAGCAGCAAAATCGCTGCTGTCAGATCGACCTTCCCGATTGACTAATCATGTCTGTGAAGACCGACTTGGTTGATCAGGAAGTCAATCTATTAAGACACCAGCAGGGCAAGTGGAGGAGTGCTGAATCAAAGGGAGGCCCCTCCCTTTGACTTAGTGCAGTGGACATGCCAGGTGTAGGGTAGTCAAACTAAGATATGCAAGTTATTTTAAGTAACTTGCATATCTCTGAGCACCTGCGGCCAAAAATAGCAGGCAGTGTATACCTATCCTATGTTCCATATTTTATTATCCTAGCTGCCTTTCGTGGTGACAAGTTCTAGAGGAGTAGCTGTGTTGGTCTGTATACAGCAAAAACAATGAGAGTCTAGTGGCACTTCTGACGAAGTGGGTTGCAGCTCACAAAAGCTTATGCCCAAAGAAATGTGTTAGTCTTTAAAGTGCCATAGGACTCTTGTTGTTCATCCTAGCTGCCTTTTTCACTATTTTGAAGTGAGGGTACCCAGATACAAATTACGAAATAGAAAAGGAAAATTGATTCGATTCTTTTCTATTCAGTTTCTCATACCATACTTATCACAATGATATCCGAACTTCTCCAGCAGTGCATTTAGTGATATGACTAACATCTGTCATGTGTTGTTTGTTCTCTCCTCATCTCCCCAGGGAGAGAAGTGTTTTGTTTTGGTTGTGTGTGTGTGTGTGTGCGTGTGTGTGTGTGTGTATACATATATATATATATAAGAGAGGGCAATGTGCCCTGCAAATAGAGAGGAAGGTGGTGAGGCTGTATTTGCACAGATACTGTGTCTCAGACTGGTGCGAGCGTGGTTTCATGGACATTCTTGCTATGAGGGACTTAGTCAACCCCTTTTTCTGTTTAAAAGTTTGTCACCCATTCTGGGTGCAGTAACAAGTCCGTGTGACTTATGTGACCAATAAACACAAGTGATTGTTACAGTGAATAGTTTGAGTGTGATCCATAGGCTGAAATTGGTCCACAAAAGCTGTTTCTTGAATAATATAGTGAAGATAAACAAAAGCCCTTTGGTATTTCTCAAATGAGAAATGTGGGCTTTGTGCACAGAATGAACTGTGTGCTGTGATGACACAGATCTAGTGCATGAGAATTTGAAGGGGCTGGGCCTGAGCATTTGTGAGAGCTTGCGGATTCTAGACCTTGTGTGATTTTGAACTATCCCTCTTGGCCCATCCCGACCACTGCTAACCCCTAGAAGCAGTTTCTAGGTACTAGATAATTTGTATGAACTTTCCCCCTTACGTATGCTTTGTACATAATGGGCAATTGTTGTCATATCATTCTAATCAATTGCACTTGCCTTTGACTTAAAAATGGGAAGCTAAACACTGCAGTTGTTATGGGGTGTGAAACTCCCATTGACATCAATGGGAGTTTTGGCTGAGTAAGAGCTGCAGAATTTGGTAGAGCATCTGTTCACCTTTAAATTTATACAAAGTATTTAAAAAAAAACAAACAAATAAAGCTTTAGTATTATCCGCAAACCAAAACATATTCATACATTTACATAATCAGGATCCCAAATTAGAGATGAAAGAGATTTCAGAGCATTGCAAGTTATAGCAGTAATAGCCTTGAGACATTGACTGGTCTCTTCTATTATGTAAAAGTCATACAGCCTCATAATAGGCCCACAGATTAAGAAGGGCTATGTACAGATGCTAAATATTTCTTTAAAATTAAGACATGGTGTTGTTAACTCAAATCTCCACTATTACCATAGAATAGGTGCCCTGTTTCATTTGGATAAATAACACAGTGAATATTTCTCTAGCTGAAATACCTGCATTTTTAGAAAATGCTGCAATAACTCCAGACTTCAAAGGTCTAACTTCAAAAGATTTCTTGCATTCTGCTTGATGGGACAGCATCTTATGCACACATGCTTTTTTCACTGCTAAATGCCTTAATAATGAGCTTGGGTTTGGATTCTGTGAATCAGAGCCAAGAAACTCTGTTTTATTATATTTGCTGGGAAATGAACTAGCTCAGGGTAATTAGGAAAGCAATTTTATTAGCTTCTATTTCATAAAGATTGTTTTTTAATCAGTCAGAACTTACTAGAAATGATTCCTTTATTTTTATTGCATGGATCTTTTGAATGGTACAGGCCTTCATGGGGCTTAACCCCCAGGAAAGTCTGTGCATTGAAAACAGTAGCATCACTATTAATCTATAATAATGTTGTGAAATAACCCTAACATGTTGTTGTTGTAAATAACACCGCAGAAGCCAGTAATTACTGCGGTGTGGTTTACTCTTTGATATCACCTCAGGGTTGAAGTACAGCTGGGCATGCATAGGTGCACCAGATGGACCAAAGGAACTCGTTCTGTGGTCAACCTATAATGCACCAACACAGAATGAAGCCATAGCTTACCTGGCTGAGGGGGGGTTGGTCCCAAAGGAGCTTTGTTCGGTCAGAGGGGAACATAGCTTAGCTCCCTCAGTACTCCAGACAAAGGCAGCAGGCACAGGCCGCAGCATTTTAGAGCTGTGCCAGGGTGTGCCGGCTACTATACTTCCTCCCAGTTAAAGAATGGCACAGGTGCAGTGGCACCACCAATCTCAGCTCTGCCTCTGAGACAGCATGTACCCTGTAATGTACCAGAGGAGCAAACCTGCTGTTTAATAAACTACCATTTCTTGGGTTCCGTCCTATTGGTTAAGTTGGCTTTGCAAGGGACGTAGTGCCCGGCAGAAGTACAAAGTGAGAGCATGAGAGGCTAATGCAGGAAAGGATTTGGGGTGATAGCGGATAACAAATAGGATAATAACATTTAACTCTTAGTACTTATATAACATACTGCATCTTCAAAATACTTTATAAACAACTAATTAATCCTTGCAACAGTCCGGTAAACATTTTCATCTCCATTTTATAGACAGCAAAAATGGAACACAGGGAAGTGAAATGTAACTACCTCAAGGCCATGGACACAGGAAGAGTATTAATTGGAATCAGAATGTCAGAGTTCTTGGCTCCCACTCTTGAGCATAGAATATTTGTTTAAACCTTTTTCTAGAGCAGAGGTTTTCAACCCATGGTCTGTGGATCCCTGGTGTTCTGCAGACTATATCTAAGATTTCCAAAGATCACTTCTATTTGAAATATTTTAGTGGTCCACAAATGAAAAAAGGTTGAAAACCACAATTCTAGAGGATATGTTGAAGGTGCAGAAAAGGCAAATGGCATTCTGGGGATGTAGACCAGGTACTATTCCTTCTCCATGAACCCAGATGTGGAGCATTCAGTCATTTTTGTATATAGATGGACTCAAGTCATGACATTTGGATTTGGATTTGGATCTGGATACAGATTTAGCAACCCTGGCATTTGGAGGCATTCAGATCGAGAGTTTTAATTCAGCTATTAGTAAAGATGGATAATTTGCAAAATCTAGATCTGGATTTGGCCTTTGATTTCAGACAACTTCTAAGTTAAAAGCTGCTCAGCACATGATTTTGGTTCATCCCTATCTCTGGAGTTTTGGCTTATTATATAAAAAGGACATCCCACTAAATTTTAATCATAATTTACAAGAAGATTGATAAAATGATGGAAGAATTAGGGAGAGATCTGACACACAAAAGGAAAGGTTAAAGGGCTAAATCTGTAAAGGAGAGCACAATGGGGGCTTCCCCAGGAAACAGAATTCTTTTCACATACAGATGGTCATTTATGAACACTCATAATGGTTAGCTGCATGCAGAAATAAGTGTTCACATGGGCACAGGTGCCTTCTTTGCTCATGCAATAGCATGGTTTTGCAGGAGCAACACGAGCCCACCCTGCAAATTTTCTCCATTACACATAGTTCTAAAAAAAAGATGATGAAAGATGGGGTCTGGTATGCCACATACAAATTGGAGATAGGCCCTAAGCACAGAGAGGGGACAAACTTCCCCAAAGATCAAATCTCTTTAGATTCAGAAGTTTGGTTCAGCCATTCATAGTGTCAGGAAGCAGCAACAAAGTTTGGAACCAGATATGAACTTCCTCAAAGTTCAGATGTCTTTGAAACCCGGATTTTATTTCAGGCCCACTGTCTGCTGCAAATAGGGCAAGGAGGGATTGTCTTCTGCAGTCTGGAGTAGCCTGAACAGGGAGCAAAGGTTTGAGATGAAAAAGGCAGAAAAATAGGTTAGACATTGGAAGGGGAAAAAAATATCTTGCCTGTCAGGATAATTAGGCAATGAAATGATCTGCCAATGGGGGTTTTGTTGAGGCATTACCACCAAAAGTCTTTTAAAAGGCTAGATTACTACTGGTCTAGTGGATGGAGGGGAAGTTTTAGCCGTGATATATCTTAATTTCAGTACGGCTTTTGACACAGTCCCACATGACACTGTCCTCGGCAAACTAAGGAAAAGTGTTCTAGCATGAAATTGCTGTAAATTGGGTGCACAACTGATGGTAAGATAGTACTCAATGAGTAGGTAGCAATGATTCACTGTCATACTGAAAGGACAGGCCTGCGTTCAATATTAGTCAGCATTTTCATTAATGGAGTGAAGAGCATGCTTACAAAATTTGCAGATGATGCCAAGATGGGAGGGGTTGCAAGGATTTTGGACGACAGGATTAGAATTCAAATCAAACTTGTACTTTTGTTTAGGAAGGAGAAATCAAAGCATAAATACAAAATGGGGCATAACTGGGTAGGCAGTAGTACTTCTGAATAGGAACTGGGGGCAATAGTTGATCAAAAATTGCATATGAATCAACAAGGTTAGGCAATTGCTCTAAACCCTAATGTCATACTGGGGTGTATGTACAGGTGTGTTACACATAAAACACTGGAGGAACTTGTCCTGCTCTATTCAGCACTAGTGATACCTCAGCTGGACTATTGTGTCTAGTTCTGGGCATTATACTTTAAGAAAGATGTGGACAAATTGGAGACAGTCAAGAAGAGAGCAAAAACAAAAACAAAAAAAACTGATAAAAGATTTAGAAAGCCTGATCAATTGGGAAAGATTAAAAAAACCTGGGCATGTTTAATAGTGAAAAAAGATGACTGAGAGGGAATCTAGTAAAAGTGTTCCAATATATTAGTGGCTCTTATGAAAAGAATGGTGATCAATTGTTCTCCACGTCCACTGAAAATAGAACAAGCAGGAACAGGTGTAATCTGCAGCAAGGGAGATTAGGTTAAATATTAGAAAAAACTTTCTAACTGTAAGGATAATGTTAGAGTCAGGGTGAAGACAGCCAGCCCTAAGTGTTAGCATCAGGTGCTGGCTAAGAGCCCACTTACCAGAAATCAGGCTGGGCTGGTATACCGGGAGATCAGAATCGAGAGAGAAACCAGTGGGCAGTTTTCAAGAGTCAGTTATTAAGAGTCAGGATACCAGGAGGTAAGGTTTGGGTGGGAGGGAGGAATCAGGAAGCAGTACCAAAGGTCATTCTAGGTCAGGAGGTCAGGATCAGAAAGAAGAAATAGGTAAACACCAGACCAGCAGTCGATGGCAAGGTAAAAGCCAGTTGTACAGACAACTTCATGTCTTAAATAGGGAGCCTTGGTTCTCTACAATCAGATAGTAGGGCAAGGTTTGTGCCCCAGTTGGGATTCATGGACCCTAGTCTCAGCTGCTGGCTGTGAACTGCTAGGTGGAGAATTGAGGTGTGATGACTCCATCGACATGAGCTGGACAGGTAATTAAGCACTTGAGTAAGCTTCTAAGGGAGGTTGAGCAAGATTTTAGGAACTGTTTGGACAAACACCTTTCAGAGGTGGTCTAGGTATGCTAGGTCCTGACTCATCACAGAAGAATAGATTAGTTGACCTCTTGAGGCCCTTTCTAGACCTACATATCAATGCTTTTAGATAGCACTTGAGGGACTGCTAAAAAAAAAAAGTCTGGAGCAGCGTTGGTTACCCGTCTTAGTCCAATCCAGTGGCTCCTCCCTGCTAAATGACTTTGTAGCTTATCTCAGATCAAGGAGCTCTCAGTTCAGTTAACAGTGGTTTTCTTAGCTTGTGAGAGCTCAACTGGATTTTTAGTGAATGGTGCATCTATTAGTAGAGAGGTGAATAAATACAGCCCCTATAACAGCTAGGATGTGTATCCTTACAGGGGGCTAAACACCTACTAATTTTAAGACGAAACAAACACTTATTAAAAGAAAGGACAGGATTAAATTAAAGGAAGCGGTAAGGAACCAGGTAGGGAGAAACTGGGACCTAGGTGCAGAGACCAAATGGCGAGAAGGCTAGGACTGGGTTGAGAAGTAAGGAGTGAAGGAAAGGGAGACATAATTGGGGCAGGAGGAGGCAAAGCCTCTTTGTCTGAGAGAAATTAGAACGTCACTTAGGAGTGAGGAGCCACTGGGCTGCACCAGGCTTGGAGACCAAGGTTGATCCAGAAGGGTGCTATGTAGACACAACAAAAATACAATATATCCAGGTATGCTTATGCCTTTTGGTTTGAATATATATCTATTGAAATAGGGTTTTGACAGCTGCTTAATAGTATTTTTACAATATTTACCCCCAGGTAATGTTAGCTTTGTAATATACAGATCCACGTGGTTGGAAAATATACCCTGAATCTGCATGGAGTCCCTCAAGCATGGGGAGACAGGATTGGGGCAGGGACAGGCAAGGAAGGGCCAGGAGCAGAAGAGACCAGCCTTGCAGGGAAGAGGGCAAAAGAGTCTATGTGAGCTAGAGAACTGTACTCTGGAGCCTGAACTGGAACCCAAGATGCCCAAGTCTCACCATCCCCCTGTTGTTAGTAAATACCTGTGAAACTCCTTGGTGGTGTGTATCTCATCTCCCTCCAGTGCTGGTCTCCATACAAGATAACAACCTACCACTGCTGTCTGTTGCTTCTGAGGGGTCCTGTGTGGGAAACCCCCCCCCCCAGTATGTAATGATATAATTAAGGATGGTACGATGATTCATATGCATGAGGGAACCAAATTAGTTTTGGCATTTCCTAAAGTTTGAGTACTTGACTTCGTAATCTTAATGCTCTTTTAATGTAATATTTTGTGTATGTGCTCTCTCTCTCTCTGTCTCTCTCTCTCTCACACACACCCCCTTTACCTTGCAGTCTTTAGGATATTTACATAAATAATTTAAACAACATATTCCAAGATCTGAGAAAAAAGGAAAAAATCTACCCGCTACTGATCCAATGCACCTAAAATAAATCGTTTGACTGTGCTCACATGAATTTCTTTTGTGCAAACAAAGTGAAAAGCAGAAAATTGCCATGTTTTATCATGTAGGACTAGCAGGCACAGGTGACACCCTGATCAGGTGTGCATGCATAATCGCTTCCAAAATAATGACCATTTTGAATAATTTCACCCCAAATCTTGCAGTTTCAACTTATTCTCTGCAAGTGACTCATAAATCTTTACCATAAAATGTGAATCAAGTTTCAGAGCTGCAGGCTCAGGAGCTTGTTGGATTTATTCAACTTTAGTCTTTATTTATAGACATAAAAGTGTATTATTGGTTGTAACATACAAACAAAGGGAAACAGATTGTAAGAATCCATTAACATTTTACCAAAGGGAAATCTGAAGTTTCTCGTGAGTCTTTCACTCTCTCCCTTGTAATATTAAGATGATGTCATAAACTCATAATTACTTTATGATGCTCTTGTGTATTCTGTAGTTCCTTGTTCAGAGACACTTATTTCCTTTCTGATCAGAGCAAAATGAATGATAAAAACAGGTGGAAGGAGGTAGATCGGCTTTTGGTAGCTTGCAATTTAAAGAACCCCCAAATTTTTATGTCAACTTATTGAAACAATCTTCTCTTGTGTGCACAAATATGCAGATATTTTATGGATTATGTATCATTATTAAAAATCTTTTCATTAATATTCAGAAGTGAGATGTTTTATGGCTAATGGACATAGCAAAGAATAACCCTAGGATCATTATTCTTGAGTTCAAAACTCCTCACTGGCAAATCAGACCTATAACCTGCATAAGGATCCTTTTATAAAGTTATAAATTCATAACAGTGATTAACTTAATCCACAGTCTTGAAACACCCAGAGAGACAGGGGATGGTTCCTGGTATGAATTTAGGACCAGATCTACAGTTTGCATGTAGATTCTACCTCTGTAATGGGAACCCCCAAAACAAAATTTGTATTTGTGTGGGGAAATCAGAAGCGTGAATCTGGTTCAGAACTTTTCTGCTACAGTATATCTTTTCCATATTTTGTAAAAAGCCATGGAAATGTACTGTGCTATAGAAATGTTTTATTATAATAATAACCTCTTGTTTGAAAGTACTGTAGAGGTTTGTTTTAGAACTGGTTATATCCTGTAATGTTTGTGACTTATAAAGAGTTTGATGGACAACTGAGTGAATAATTTGAAATGAATAATTAATTTGGCCTTTCCCCCCACCCCAGCTCATGAAATAGCTTCAAGCAGATTGTGATTCCCTCAAATTTATTTGTTATTCAAAAGCAATCCATACGTTTCTGCAATTTTTATGTGCTATATGGCTGGACCACAAATAGTTTTCTGAAGAATTTCGTACAGACAGAACTTACCACTTTGCAGAACACCTTCTCAAGATCTGTCCATCACCTAGTTGCCCTTAAGAAGAACTTAACATTTGACTTAAGTGGTGCATGGGCCATCTGTACTGGAGTAAATTTCCCCTGTTGGAGGCACATTGGTTAGTTATGATCGAATAGATCGATAACATGGTATTTACTTTCCTCTCTAGATTGCACTTCCGGTCTCAATACATGAGAAAACCTAAATTCTCTCTCTGCCAATGTTCTTGCAGAGGGCTTGGGAATTTGCTTTATTTGAATATCCCTGCCAGTAACACTTGATTGCACCAGTTCCTGTGGAATGTGTGCACATAGACAAAGCAAATTCATTAACAAGTTTGAGACAATATGTACAAGCAGATTTTTTTGCACGATTCAGCAGGATCTAGTCTGATGCATAGAGAAAAGCCACTTTCTTCCCTGGAAAGGATCATAAAATGTATATTTCAAACAATTGTTTTAAACCTTTAAGATTTCTTATTACTTATTGCTAAGCGTTTTAATTTCTGACCTCTTCTGCTCGACTAGCTACAGACCCATTCACTGACCCTTTAGGATTCCCAACACTATGATTTATGTCCTGTCCCAAATTCATGTGAATTACTAGTGTACTGAACCATTGATAGAATTAAAAGCTGGCCTTCTTGCTTTCCCCCAATGCATGGCAAAATATTATTTGTCTGCTGTCCTTATTTTAACTCTGTTGGTCCTTCACTGAAATTTGATATGTGCATTTTTCACCATTCCTCCCTCTCCCCTGCATGATCCCCTGCAAACTTTGATAATATTGTTTCCATTGCTGATTGTAAGAAAAGAGAATTTCCACACCTCAGTTCTTTCCCTGGAAGGTATCTTCTGAAATTCTGGATTCTTCTTCTTCTTCTTCTTTTTTTTTTTGGTAGGATTTGTTACAGAGTCTTTTAAATTAAGATCCCAGCCCAATCACTCTGACCTCATTCTTCCTTTTGCATCTTCAAAGACTTAGGTGTGTTTGCCATTTCCTTTTAGTATACTAAAAAAGCCATATTGGTATACAACAGTTGATTGAATTTTAGGGTCCTCATTGACAATGGGTAAGTCAAAACAGAATCTTGATTAGGTTTGGATGAGCACACAATTCATATGCTGATTGTAAACACAATCCCTCAAATTTGGACCACATTCTGACACTGCTCCCTGGATCCTACTGGTAGCTCCTGCCTAGGAATGTCCTTCCATGGCTCTGGCTGCAAATCTCTGCAGAGGGCAGAAGAAGAATCCCTTCTCTTCTCTTATCTCCTCTTAAAAAAGCTGTTGCTGTCAGTGGTAGTTCTGAATCTGGGCCTCCTGTTAATAGAATGGAGCAGGATTGAAATATCACACGAGAAATGGGACAATCTTGAAAAGTGGAGTACATAGAAATGGGAGGAAATTAAATTGTGGAAAGTGCAAAATTATGAATTTAGGGATCAACAACAAGCATTTTTGTTATAAACTTGGGATATTTCAGTTGGAAACGACAGAGGAGGAGAAAGAATTGGGCATGTTGGATGATAACAGGAAGACTCTGACCTACCAAGTTGATGTGACTTTGGAAAAGGCTTCAATCCTAGAATGTGTAGGTGAAGTATTCCAGTAGAGAGAGGGAAGTGTTAATGCATAAGTCGACCTTACTAAGTCGACTTAAGCCAGTGTGGACAGGGAGTGCCCTTAAGTAAAATAGCACTAAGTCGACTGTAAGAGGCTGTGTTATTAAGTCGACTTAAGGAAGCGCTTAAGTCAACTTAATAAAAGCCCTATGTAGACGCAGGAGTCTGTAGGTTGACTTAACCTTCCTTAAGTCGACCTAAGGCTCCAGTGGAGACATACCAAAGAAGCTTGGCTTGGTTAGCCTCACCATGTTAAGCTGTGGGGAGATGTGATTGCTCTCTATAAATACCTCAGAGGGATAAATATCAGGGAGGGAGAAGAGTTATTTAAGATAAAGGCCAATGTTTACACAAGAACAAATTGATAGCCATCAACAAGTTTAGGCTTGAAATTTGATATTAGAAATCTTTGTCTAAGAAATGAAGTTCTGGAACAGCCTTCCAAGGGGAGCAGTTGGGACAAAAAAAACCTGACTGGCTTGAAGACTGAGCTTGATAAGTTTCTGGAAGAGATGACATGATGAGACTGTCTACAATGGCAGGTGCCCCAACAGTGTCTGCTAGTAACAATTAGCCCCAATGGCCAGACATGGGACTCTAGATGAGGAGCTCTGAGTTACTACACAGAATTCTTTTCCAAGTGTCTGGCTGATGGGTCTTGCCCTTATGCTCAGGATCCACTTGAGTGCCTTATGGGGGTTGGGAAGACTGGCAGAGGCCCTGGGGGGGTTGTAGTCCTGAGACTCAGTAATGCTTTTTTTCCTCATGCCGGTATATTGCAATTGGATGAATAGTGACGGGTTAGTCCCAAGAAGAGCTAATTAAAAATTTAAACAAAAAAATAAAGCACTCCTTTTGAACCGTGATTTCAGGTAGTCTTGACTTTCATAGCTTTTCAGCTCAGCAAATCCTTGACTACACTTTCACCCTATCACAGTGTGTAAAGACGTGCTTTCTCTTTCATTGATCTGGAAACTTCACGTTTGTACATTGTTCAAATCAAAATAGTAGTATATGTATTAGGAAATCTCTTTGTCATTATGGCAATGTGTCAATCACATTGGTGCTGTTTTACTGTTAGAGATGTGAAAACTTAATCACATACCATAAAAAAAGTTCTGATATAGAATTTTACTTCTATATGTTCATTTAAGATTTACCTTGAAGTATTAATGCAAAACGTAAAATTGTGTCTCCGTCACTGAAATCCAGTGTGGTTACAAGGTTCTAATAAATATTATGTCCTTCCATCATGCAATTAAAATTTTCCACCTCATTTCACAATGCAAAACACTCACATGTTGTCAATCATTTTGAAACATGATTTTTTGACATCATATAATTTCACTTCATTTTTTTTAGACAGATATCACATCAGGAAATTTGTATAAGAAAGAGTCCTATTATATTTTTATTTTTCTACCAAATTTCACCTTCAAATGCAAGCATTTTGTGTCCATTTCAGTAATTCTGACAATAAACTTTCAAGGAGAAGCAATTGGCATCTCTGTGGAGCAAGATCAGCATATGGAGTTTGCTGCTCTTCAGAGACTGCAGCTCAGTCGCAGGCACCTGGTTAGGAAACGCTGCTGTAGCCACAGGAAGTTTACAAGTCTTGATGCACGAAGTGAAAAGGTTGCTGCTTGAAACAGATACCACCTGGGAGACAGGGAGGGAAACATATGCATGGTTTTGAACTTTCTTGTGTTTAACAGTTAGCAGACACTAATGAATTGCCAAACAGCCTGCTTTAAAATGTGGTAGTCAAAAGCACAACTACTTGCTGCTCATCAGGTAGCCCACCTGTTCAACAAACCCATGTGCTAACCTGCCTTGTGCCAAGAGAAAAGCTGTTGTTTTAAACTTCTGCTCTTCTGTGCATGTGTGAATCTATCTGGGTTGCTCCATATTAGCTCTAGCCCAGGGGTCTCAAACATGCAGCCTCTGGAGTTACTTTCTGCGGCCCGCAACAACACCTGGAATTTGTAAAATAATTATAATTTACCATGTAAAATTTTAAGTGTTTATTTGTTTTCTCTTTGTCTTTCTGATGATACCACCATCTTGACTTTTAATAGCATACAATATTATATTACTCTTCATTTTTTACTATATTTCTGTATCGTAGTATGAAAAGGTTTCAATGACGCGGCCCTCGGGCCAATATCCTAGTCCTCATGTGGCCCCCGTGGTGATTTGAGTTTGAAATCCCTTCTAGCCAATGGAATAACAAGGCTTCTTCCAGAGGTCTCACGATAAAGGGACAGATTCTGGTCACAGCTTCAAACAGTTGTAAACCTGGAGGAGCTGCTGACCTCAGTGTAAGAAGGCAGAGTTCTCGCCAGTGTAAATGGGATCAGAACATATTCCCCAAAGAGGTTTTCTTTCCTTAGCTGGGAGGAACAAATCAAGAATGTAACAGCCTTAAGGAAAGATTCTAAATGGAGATGGTTTAGGACTCAGCTCCCTTCAGGTGGTCCAGAAAATCCACCCCAACTCTGAACACTTCAAATTTCTATCTTCACACTGTCTTCTCCCAGAGGGTTTCACTGCATCAAGGAGTCCTTCATCGGTGTTGAGCAGTGTGACGTATTACCACTTCTAATGCTAGGATAGGAATTTCCCTTCTGCTAATGGGTTGTCACCCTCCTCAGCATTGACAGAATGTAAATGGAGGTGTTGCTGTTTGACATGTCTCCAATACTAAGCCTCTTGCTGCTAATTCAGGATGAGTTATTTAAATTTTTTCTCACCAGGGTAACTTTAGAAGGATGCAGTGTTTTAATTCTTTGTTCCTGGGACAGCAGCTAAACATAACTGTATTACATACAGATGTATTGGACTCTGTCTGATGACCCAGCTGAGCTACATTTGATGTGTACAAAAGTGGTTATATGCCATCTTTGCAAGCTTCTAATCCCCAGGCCTGCTGGGGACAGCTTTGGCCTCACGGCTTCTCTAATTTATGTCCTCAGGTAATGACCCTTATGGACTATTCTGCCAGCTGGGACTCAGTGGAGCTCAACAGAGCTCTTGCCACATCCCTACTTTTTTCTGAGGGCTCTGCATGTGAGTTTCCTGACCCTAGGCAGGTCAGCTGACTGATTTACAGCTTCTTTGAACTTCCAGACTAGCTAAAAGCAGTCATATCAAGGCCCAAGGGTCTGGTCCATAGCACATTCATTTACAGACTGTATCATACAAGCAATTCTACAGTCAAAATTCCCTTATTTGCAGAAAGAACAAAGACAGTCTTTCAAATGTTTGTACATTTTTAAAATAATGCCTCCGCTGTCTATTGGTTTTCTAATGTTCCCCAATAGTTTGATTTATTACATGCATATCTTTTTTTCTTGTAATCACAGTAGCTTTATGAAAGACGGTGCCAAGCCTTCAGGTGGTGTAAAGCTGCACAGCTCACTGATGTTAATAAAGCTTTGCTGATTTACACCAGGTAAAATTCTGGTGAAAGGAGTCAGAGGAATGAACGGCATTGGACGGATCAGGTGATGGCCAATGTGCAAAGCAAGAGACAATACCTTGGCAAGTTATTCTGTGTAAATTTCTGTAGTAAAGTGAGTCACTGGGAATTCCTGTGCATGGATGGGTGCAGCCAACTGAGCTGATTAAGCCACTATGGTGTGAGTTGTAATCGCATGAGAGAATGAGCCAGCAAAGCTTATTATATAGAATATCTAGCCGGGGAAGGACAGATTGCTGTCATTGGGTGTAAAATGGATTTTAGGGCAGCTGTGATTAAAAAAGAACATAACATGGTAATGATGAAGAGAAGGCAGATGTGATCCTGCTTCCTTCTTTCACCAGCCAGAGTGCCACGTGTGGGTACTGAGGATGATGAATTTATAAGTAAATGGGGATTGGAAGGTGACCCAAAAAATAGAGGGTCATCACCCCCACTTTTCTCCTTCTAGTACAATAGCCTACAGTACAATAACTTACTACTAGAGAGGTGCCTATTAGTGGCACTCCTGCAGCGAGGAATCCAGCCGTGCTCCCATTATAAATCCCACTTGTTTATACATCTGCCACAAAAACTTGCACGAGGTCAGTAATTGGCATGGTGGGAGAGTACATTTCCAGAATGAGAACTTGCTTTACTTTGAATAAAATTCATTTTCAAAGATGAAGTTATTTTTAATACAGGAATGAAGAAGGGTAAATACAGCTCTCGTGTGAGCAAGGGCGACTCAACAGAAGCTGATTTCTAAGGGCCTGATCCTGAAGTGAGTGGGACGGCTCAAATGAGAAGGGGCTGCATGGCCGAAGCTAATAAATTATAGAGCAGATATTCAAGGGGTTCCTTACAGGCTTAACACTAAACATGTGCTTATGGGCCTTGCTGAGTTGGGCTCCTTGCAAAATGGAACCCTAAATAAGCCCAGATCCATGGCAATTTATATTAGCTGGGGATATGGCAAAACTGCATTGCTCTTCACAAAAAAACGGTGTTCCCTAATGGAGGTAGATTCAAACATATGTCCTTCAAAGAAAGGAATTATTAGGTAAGAAATCTTTCAGTATATTGAATATAGATGTGTACACATATAAATATATATGAGATTATTCAAATGCAACTTGAATGCATTTTGCCGTATCCGTATAGAGGTTTGTCAATATTTCTTTGTTTATTCTCTTTTTTGCCAGCTGCTTTCTGTATATATTTCTGGTTTATACATTTTTCAGAGTGATTGGATCATGTTGCACACACTTCTACTGAAATATTAAGTGTTTGCAGTCTCCATTCATAGGCGCTAGGCTTGTTATTATGATCTATCATTTCAAAATCCGCATATTTAAAAAAATAAGGCTCAGCTAGCCCTTGAATAGTAGGAGGCATTAGGTCCAAATAATCTCATTCATCTTGTCAATATTCTATAGACTAACAAAACCAAAAATGCTTTCACTGGCATTGTCTTGTATTTTTTAAAGGAAATGAAACACACAAAAGGGACATTTAGAGCATCTTTCATTAAGGACGTGTGTATAGCAGGGAAACAATAAAAAAATAAAACTACTAATCCAAGCTGAAGCAATGCCAAGGTGTTGCAGGAATCTCAAGATTGATATTATTTTGTATGATTAATTATTGGTACCATCCACTAACCATTTAGGAAAAGGAAGGGAGGTCCGGTGATTTGGGTATTAGATTGAAACTCTGCAGACCTGGGTTCAGTTCCCTGCTCTGTCACTCTTTATGCCTCAGTTCCCCATCTGTATACTGGGGCTTATACTGTTTCCTTCCTTCACAGGACTGTTGGGAGGAAAACTATATTAAAAATTGCCAGGGGCTGATACGCTACAGTGATGAGGGCCATAAAAGTACCCACCACAGATATAAGTTCCCATCTTCAATCCAATGACGCCTGGGTACTCTGTGGTGCAAAAATGAACATCACTCACACCCAAATGTGGCTGTATTCCAATGATAATCCTTTGTTGACAAAACCCACTTCCTCTGGTAATCTGTGTAAAAAAGAATGGGGTAGGCAGAAGTAGAGAGGTCATGAAGCAATAGAAGCAAGTCAGAAGGATATATCAATTCTGAAAACAGCCACATAGAGATGTCAGATATTGTATAGGAGAGAATTACACAAATGGAGCTTGTCCAGCCTGATTCAGAATGAATGTGAGCACAGCAAAACACGGACAAGTCAGCTGATCATAATTGCCTCGATGGGATAGAGGTAGCACAAATACCTCAGATCTAGATTATGTATAAAGTATATATTAGAACACCTAGGCACAACAGGCATTATGGATTACTCATTAGAGCTAACATTAAGCATTTGTGTCATTGCGAGTTTCTGTCTCAGCCCCAACACTGCCATCAATAGCTTTTTATATTGGCTCTATTTGCTCCTGAATAAAGTTTCATGCACCCATTCTCTTAGAATTACAAGCAAGACAGGAAATGATACTGAACCCCATGGGTAAATACAGTACTAGAGTACAAACTTAGTAAGGCTGTAAATAAAATTACGATCCTCTAATTGTCAAAGTTTACTTCTTTCTTTGTAGTCTCTTCTTTGTATTGTTTTACAATCTAGGTATATCTGTTTAACATGAAATGCAGAAAATGACAGGGCTCAGACAGCTACTGCATCGAGTGACAAAGATTACTGTCATCCAGGCTCATCAGTTAATTCATCATTGGCAATGGTCCATTCCATTTCCTTGTAGCCTAGCAACAGCCAATCAAAGTGAAAACATTTCCCCACGTGGTGATAGTATGTGGTACTTTCCAGAATGCCTTTACATAAAAATAGGATAATATCTACATTTACATTTTCATTTTAATAAATGAGACAATTTTGGTTGTAGAGTTGAAATTCAAAAGAGAGAGAATTTTATTTTGCAACCTCTTGACTCTGAAGTGCTGGACTAGTGACTAGCTAACAGGAATGGAGCTATCAATTTCATGCATACCAGGGTTTAAAGTTGAGTTGTACATTGTACAATTGCCTTGGCCTGTTTTCCCCCCACCTACAGATGTGCTGTAAAAAATAATATAGTTAAATTGCAGGCTGGGCTTTTTTGTATAACTTCTACTTTTGAGACTGAACTTTCAGGTCTATTTTTTTTTAATCAAAGACAAGAAAAGGCAAAGAACTGTATGAACATAAATTATTCCTTTTTCCACTCTTTAAAAACACCTTTAAGTTTCTAGTAGTCCTCTGAACTGTCTATTGGCGATTCATGGTGCTGCAACTCATTGCAAAATATGCTCATTCGTTTTAACTGATTAAATGTACTGATTGTTAATGTGCATAAAAGTGTTATGTACTTTTGAAATAATCTTCTGCTAAAGAATTTATAGGAAATACTATTTAAATGTGTTAGCATTTTCTCTGTTATGATAGTTTTATCGAGTAAATAGTTTCATTTTAGTGGCCTAGTTAAAAAAAATCTATAATGACCCCCACATAAATCGTTTGCTTTTTTTATTTCTATATTTAGTTCCCTCCACAGAGACGGGAGTTGAAAAGAGGCTAGTACCTAAGACATGAATTCTGTTAAATATTAAAGAGATCTCATCAATGATTTTATTAGTCTCAGTACTCAGTAAAGGCCTCACTGACATCTAAAGCCTAATGATTTTTTTTTATATATTTAAAGCCTTGTACTGCACCTTTAAATATTGAACAATATTGAAAAATATTGGAGCACTTTTTTGTATATTAGCTTTAGGCAGAACTGTTGTATGATTTCCACTCCTTTCATGACATTGTAATGATGTTACCACATACAACTTTATCTTGCATGAAAAGGTGAAGTCATGAGTGATTTCTCCAATTTAAAAGCACTCAACCCTCACAGTGCTAGAAATGAATATTTTGCATATATTCATGCAACAATGATTCAATTTAAGATTTCTATTTTCAAACATTGCTTGAAACCTTCACTATGTTAGTAGTAAAATTGCCAAAATGTGTAATAAGATTTATTATAGATGAGTAGCATTTTATTTAGTGTTTCATGTTAACACGCTTTTAGGGTTACCCTAGTTTAGCAGGAGAATTCATCTTTCTTTTCTAATCAGAGCTAACACTTCATTGTATTATTAAGATACACTTACTGTGCAATTGTATATCACTGTTGGAACAGAATTTTCTCTGTCTTGTAAATATGAATGCTGTTGATGGGCTATATATGCATAGTGCACCTTAACCTGAAAGCTCTCTAACATCAGGCCCCTCAATGTAGGGTTACTTTGCTCTAGCTCTTCACTCCAGTACACACCTGTCTCTAGAACCATGCCCACCCTCACTTGGTTATGACATCCAAGTTCCTGACTCTCCAGAACAGCCTTATTGAAAGAGAATGTTCTATAGAAATGCTATAGGAGATCCAATTCTGACCCTCTGATGGGTGAAAATAAAGAGAAAACTAGCCCCGTATTCCCACTGTTTATAGCATCTGCCCTGGTTTCACTGATCGGTCCCTGAGGACAGTCAGGCTAAGGGGTCAAGAAGAGGAACGAGCTGGCTGAGACCCTTCCATTCTGTCTAGTTGTCCATGGATCTCACCCCTACTCCCTCCATGTAGGGACCACAGAAGCTACTGTCCAACCTGAACTGTGGAGGAATGGCCTGTGAGGTAGGGAAACTGGAGGGGGTCAATGAGGTGGTACTGCCCACAGGCCCCCCCCCCACCTCTCTTCACTTTTTTCCTTGCATCCCTGGTGGGCTCAATGTCCCTGACTGACAGCTCCCTTTCAGAGCATGATGGTGCCACAGGTTTTGATGAATCAGTCACTTCCATCCCTCAGCTGTCATTTAGTCTGCAATATCTGTCCCTCCTCATTCCCAGGCCTTTTCTAGTATCATTTCACAGCAGTCTTACTGTCACCTCAGTTCCCTCCCCAATGTCTCCCTTGCTGTTATTCAGCTAGAGAGCTTCTGCCCTCCACAATGGACATCATCCCCTTGGGAAAGGCAGGAGTAGGTGGCTGAGGAGCTTCCTCTGCAGTTGCTATGGTGATGGGACAGTTTACACCCCTCAGGATTCAATTTGCTTTCCGTGACTTCAAAGTGCCTTCTCACTGGAAAGGGTGTGGTTTGTGCAATGGTTCAGAAACAGGCAGAGGAATAGTTCTATCTTTATTACACTAATATGTTGAGTAGACTGACTACACAAATATAATAGTATTGTTGTCCACAGGAGATACACTGTGGAAAGAAAATATCACATATATTGGGCCAAATCGTTTTCTCAACTCAAGCATTCCAGGCCCACCTTAGTAAGTCTGACTGATAGGCCTGGATTGTGCCAAGAACTTTAGTTTATTTGCTTGGTTTAAAAAAAAGAAAAGTCAAACCACAATGACTATGCTGAGTTCAGGACTTTTTGTTCATGTCTGCTCCACAGCAGGCCCAGCAGAAGGGTAGACCTTGAAGAAGCACATCCATTCAAACAAAGCTTCCATCCTCCATTTGGCCTCTTGGAGGTTTTGATGCCCTCCATGGTGCCAAATGCCATGGTGCTGATCATGGACACCACTTCCACCTCAAAAGAGGCATTGCCACCTTCATAATGAGTTGATGCTGAAAGGAAATCAGTCATGATCCTCAATGCCTGGTAACTACAGATCATGGCTGCTGGTTTCAGCAGTTTTTGATAGACAGAGAGAACTCCCTTTAAAAAAACACTGTGTTGTGAGCCATTGTTGTGGCCTTGATAAAGCTAATCAAAACTCCTTTGGAGCCACTTGATACTTGTGAGTTCAAGTTGCTAACTTGGAAAGTAATTTTCATGCTGACTACATGTTATACTTCATCAGCTGCCTATTGCCCTGTGCATCTAATCAAACTTTTTGTTGTTGCTTTAAAGGTCCTGAGTTACACAACTCCTACCTAATCTCTCACCTGACCATTTACATCCATTTTGGGATACCTAAGAAAGCAATCTGATTTTTAGAAGGCACTGAGCATCTGTGTTTCACATTAAAGTTAATAGGAATGGTGGCTTTGGCTTCCAGGCTAAGGTATATCTCTGGACATGAGGAGACAATTTTTCCTCTAACTTGTACCACTTATGCACCAGTATTGTGATCTTTTGTCTCCACTGGAGCTATTTATGATTTTCAACAGGAAGCCTCGATATACAAAGTTAGGCACTTGGTCTTCTCTGCCTATACCTACCAAGCACTATTGAGTCAATTCAACACATAGACAGTATTCTAGGTTTTGGCTTATCGCAGTTCGTGGTGTTCAAATTACTCTAGAGTTTTGCTTTCTCTGGGAAGTCTTTTTATGCAAGTTATTGGGAAATATTTGGATATTTGGGGGGGAGGGGTCTTGCCTTGTTTTATCCAGCTGACTCTTCCTCCTGCTTAAAAGCAAATGACCTTTGAAAACTAGGGGACAACATAGTTGCTGACACAAGCTACAGAGGAAGTTCCAGCCAGGTCTTAGGCAGAAATGAGAGTCCTCAGTTGTCCCAACCCCCAAGTAGGTAACACAAATCATTTCATCTTTTCAGAGAACAGTATTAAAAATAAGTAATCTAGAGCCCAAACCTGCAACCCTTACTCAGGTGAGTAGCCTCACTGACTTCTCATCATGCTAGCTGGTCATGCAGGGAAGCATGATCAGGTGGGGTTGGGAGCGTATAGCTGCCAAGAGAGCTTCGTCCTCCACTGAATGTACAGAGTAGTGCCGAGTTCAGGATGTACTCATGGATTGCTTATAGGGAAGGATCTGAGTAATGTATGCATGGGTTTCACCCACTATAGAGCTCCACCTCTGCCTGTGGGAGAACCACAAGAGGTTTGAGTAGGAGCAATGAGGTGGTTAGCTTATGATTTCAAGGAGGCAGCCAGCTATGCCAGCTATGTGCTTGGGAGCCAGCAAAGGGGAAGTTGAAGAGGAGCCGGTGACTACAGTGGGAACAGAGCTAGGCCAAAGATGCAGGACGTCAGACTAGATGATCATACTGGTTCTTCTGATCTTAGAGTATATGAGTCTATGAGTTAAATTACCCATATTGCTTCCTAAATTCACCAAAAGTTGCCTCTGCCTCTCCTAAATCATTGCTAAACACAATTTTGAAGCAAGGGAGGCCATTCCAGATGTAAGCAGCACATGCCCATTTTACTATAGGGGCACATTCCACCCTCCACTGTGTCAGAGCCTCACCCATGACACCAATGAGTTTGCTCAGGTGCAATTTCAGGCTAGGATTTGGTCCATAGTTAGGGACGAATCATCCTTTTTTCATTGTCAAACCTGTTTTAAGGGGTTTGTGATCTGAGACAGGATTGTACATAACCCTTGTGTGGGGTGCACAGTGAAGGGTGAAAGAAGATGTCCCGAACTCTGATGTGGCTGCCAGAAGAGCTAAGCAGAAATTTAGTCTACGTTCTGCAGAGCCCAAGGGCTGCTCATTGCACATTGATGGTACATTGTACCCTAAGGGAATGGGAAGAAAGCAAAGCTGTGATTTCCCCTTCAGTACATGGGTCAGAGCTTACTGCCACATGGAGGAAGGGAGAGGTTAACAGTCACAGGCATGCAGCCTCTGGATGGAGTATGTTGATGGCTAAGATGAGTGATAGAGTTCTCCACTAATTTGTATACCAGTCATAGTGGCTTGTTGGCATTTCCATAGTGACTATGAATGCCATCTGGGCGTGCAGCTTTGTTTCCTCTATTGAAGCACTCTTGCTGTTGATTGCTGCAGGCTGCCCTTGCTATGACACAATCTAGCCCTCAGGCATGAACATCTAGCCTGGTCTAGAAACTCTGGGTTCAGTTTAGAAGTGCAATTTATATAATACAAGTTCTAGCACAAATTAACTTTAACTAGAAACAAATAAACAAACTGGACCAACCATTAGTCAATCCTTTTGTCTCTAGTGCTTTTAATGTGTGTGTTTTTTAAAATACCAGCTGAGATGATTTATTTGGTGAAGTTATTTCTGTGAATCACTCTGGAAAGGAAGCATGGATGCTTGGGTGTTAGCTGGAGACTTGGGTTCAATTTCCTATTATGTGACCTTGGACAAGTCAGTGAGTCTCTTTCCACCTGAGCTCTCTATCTGTAAAATGTGGATATTATCATGGCCCTGCCTCCCTGGAGTGCTCTGAGAATAAATACAGATTTTTAAAAAAGAAATATGTGATGTCTCCACTGTGGGAGGTTCAGTTATAGGGGCCCAGCTGAATACCTTGGATTTATATAACTCTTGATTTTTGTATAGAAAGGCCAGGTTCCTAGTGCCTTCTGCTCCCACAGATGACTTTGGGAGCTAAGAGAGCTCAACATCTCTCAGGGTCAGATTTAATCAATCAGCTTTATTCTCCTCAAGCCTTGATTCAGCAAGGTAGTTAAACACATGTCTTACTAAGCCTGGGATTAGTTCCACTGATTACAAAGGAGGCTTCAAACTACTCTCCTGCTTAAAGTTAGAAACATGCTTAAGCACTTTGGCTATGTCTACACTAGAAAAGTTAAGTCGACTTTAATAAGGGCGACTTTAAGTCAACAAAGTTGACTTAGCTTTAAACAGACTTAGTCCACTTTGTTAAGTCGACCTAACCACCCTTAAGTCGACTTAATAAAGTCGACTTAAGGGTTACTCCATGTCCACACCATCCTTAAGTCGACTTAAGGAGTCGACTTAAGGGTTAAGTTGACTTAATGAGTGATAGTAACAAAGTTGACTTAAGCTTTCATTAAGTCGACTTAAGGAATTTCTTAGGTCAACTTAATGAAAGTGTAGTGTGGACGTGGCTTAATTTAAGTCGACTTAAGCCTCATTAAGTCGACTTAAATTGCCAGTGTAGACATAGCCTTTGTTGAATTGGGGCTTCAGCCAACGGGAGGTATAATTCAGAGGGTACAGGACTGGGTGGGAGTGAGGAATAATTGAGGTCTGTTCCTGTATGTGATACTGACCTACTATGTGACTTTGGGCAGCTCATGCCACCTTCCTATACTTCCCTTTTCCCACCTGTAACATGAGGGCACTAGCACTTACTGACCTTTGCAAAGCACAGGATCTGAGTTAGGTATTCTTTTTATTATGTGGGTAAGGGAAGAAGACTTGTGTGGGTAAGGGACTGCAGGGTGTGCTCTGGAAAATGCCTAGCATTTTGCCCTTCTAATCTAGGGTCAGATTCAAATCCCCTTAGTTGGACTGAACGATACATTCACAAGTAGCCCTCGTGAAACCAATGGGGCTGCTTGTGAAGTGAGGTGCTACCCACCAAAGGAAAGGGGATCAGAATCTGGCTCCCGGAGGATAGCACTATTACACGTAAGTGTCAAGGAAGCTCAGTGATGGCCTGACATGCTCAAGTGATAAATCTGTTTACATCCATTAAAAGTTCTAACTCAGAACAGAAAAGCCGACATCCTTCTTCTTATATTCATGTTCAATTTACAATATAAAGAGACTCTCTGTTATTAGGGAAGCTTTCGCTTTGGCTGGGGAGCTGATGATGATAGTGAGAGTGGCTTTCATAGATGAAAATAATTGTACACTTTTTGTATTATTATTTTTGGCAAGGAGCTGGTGTGTCAGCTTTCCAGCATATTACATCATTACATTGTATAATGCATCATAATGATAGAGTGAATGGAAGCAAAGAAATGCCAGTTTCTGTTGCAAGTTTAAAGAGAGAGACACATTTTCAGCTGGAAGAGCTGCTGTTCAGCTAAGTGTTTTCCTAGATGAAACAAAGCTGCAATCCCACTTGGCATTCACATTAATTGTGGACTTGCCAACAGCCCAGTTTCACTGGTGTACAAATTAATGGAGAATTATTCAACTCATCTCAATAACTAAGAGCATATCCTCATAAAGCTTGCTGTGCTGTAAGACTTTTTCTCCCCCACCCCTTTCCAGTGAGTTTTGCACCCTATACTTAGAAAAACCACAGAATTTGCATGCTGTTAAAAAAACAAACAAAGAAAGCCATCAAATGTACCACTATGACACTAGCGCACTGTGGTGTCTGCCTATGTAAAGCAGCAATTTCGTATTGATCAGATGCCGTCAAAATTAAGAGGGAATTTTCTTGTTTGTTGTTTTTAATCCAGTTGCAATTTTTAAGGCGATGCAGGGGTTGTGCAATGTGCCATCTTGACAGCTCTAGACAATGAAGGTTTCATTTATCCCCAGGAAAGCTATGGTGAAGGCAGTTCAAACTTCCCCAAACTGTCCTGCCAATGTGCTGCTTTGACCTGGAGGGGGATCACCTTTATGATGACAGGATAATTTGATCTCTATGCCATTTAATCCTTATTCTCACTGCTGAGCCTGCCAGCAAGGGTGCCAATTAGTGCCAATTGTGATGGTGGCTTTTGTGATGCACACACCTGCCCACTAGGAATTGGACTGGTACCACCAATTCACATATGCCACTAAACAGCTGTCAGATGGTAATGACTTTCTAGAGGCGAAGAAGGAGACAGAATTCCATTCTGGATATAATTTTGTGAATTTGGGGGAATTTCATCTCCCCTGGTTTTTTTGTCTTTATCCAGATTTTACTTGTCCAAATTTCAAGTTGATCTAGATTTTAAATATCTGACCCATATTTATTGAATGGGCAACCTCATGCAAGTGACAAAGCTAGATGAGTGAATATAATCGGAAAGTGGTTTGAATTAAAAAATGATTTTCCAGATCCAAATTGATCAAATTTTATCTTGAAATTCATTTCTGGATGGGAATAACTTTTTGTCTGCTGACCTACATGTGAAATGCTTTGTGTTTCTTTAGCAATCTTATGAGAAAGCCAGACTCTGTCCCCATTTTCTTGCCTTAAATTAAAAAAATAAGTGATATGGAAACTTCCAACTTTATAAGTAATTTCTATTTTTTTTTTTCTGATGGCAAATGAAGCACAGTACAGTTTGGGGCTCAGTTTATCAGAAATGTAGCAGTCAGGGCTCTTTTCATTTTATGACTTTACTATAGGTATTTTAATTTTTTTTGTTTCCTATGATGTGGATGCTCACAAGGCTATGTTTCATTCATTCATTCATTCATTCATTCATTCATTCATTCATTCATTCAT
>ML685758.1:14913611-14965600 GCA_007922175.1 Pelusios castaneus
CATTCATTCATTCATTCATTCATTCATTCATTCATTCATTCATTCATATAGCCTTGTGAGCATCCACATTATAGGAAACAAAAAAATTAGAATATATATATATAAAATCTAATAAATGCAGTAGGTAGTAAATGAGTGTATTATATAATGCACACTCAGTCACTAGTTACTGCATTTGCCAGATAATGTATAAACACCCTAGGATATGGGCCTGCAGAAATTTTGGGATTGGGTGCTGAAGACATTTCGTTTCTTGAGTGAACTCATGTATAGCAATTGGGCTGAATAAGCATAGGTGTAATATAAACTATTGGTATGTCTGGCTGGCCTGTGCCAGTTGATACAGGTCTTCTGGGGCTCTAGCTAGGGGGTTGTTTAATTGCAGTGTAGACATTTGATCTCTGGATGCTGCATTAGCTCTGGGACTCTCCCACTTCACAGTGTGCGACAGCCTGGTGACCATCCGGAACTCAAATGTCTACACCCCAATTAAACAGTCCCTTAGCCCAAGCCTTGAATCAGCTGGCACTGGTCAGCCGCGAGTGTCTAGCTAACTGCAGTGTAAGCATGCCCTAACCGTCTTAGGAGAGGATTGGCACTGTAAACTTTTGTAGAAAATGGGAGTTGAGGGCACACATGATAATTTATAAGAAGTAGCAGTTCTTGCAGTCTGATACATCAAGCAAAGGACACATGCAGGCAGTTAGTGGGCTCTTGCTCTGCTGAGATCAAACCAGGACAATATTAGTAAGCAATGATAGGGAAATGACTAATATTTTAACAAAAATGAAGATATTCTGTCCGTTAATGGTTCTAAATAAAATAAGTAATACACAGCAGTATATTAGTGAAAAACACAAGAGCAGGTCTTTCTTTTATATTAGAAGTTCATAAGAGAACAGCCCAGATAAAATTAAATCAAATCCAAGTGTATCAGCTTTAGTTGTTCATCCCTGGTTATTCATTGCTTTTTATCAACATTCGTTGCCTGGAGAATCACTTGATTCATCATCATTGACAATGAATTTTAAAGATCTATCTGTCTGTCTGTCTGTCTAATCTTCATTAATTCATTCCTGAAGTGTCAACCATTATAGTGTGACTGCAAATAGCTGTGGTCCCCTCTACAGGATTTTTCAGGCATTGGAGGCATAAGGCTTGTCTTCACTGATGGCAGCAAATTCGCCACCGTCAGTTTGAACTTCCTGATCGACTGCTTGGGTCTGGAACCCTGGCAACTGGGTAACGCTGAGTTGAAGAGAGGCCCCCTCCCTTTGACTCAATGTAGTTGACATACTGGGAGTAAGTAAGCTGAATGCAGCTAGGCAAGTTATTTTAGGTTGTGTATCTCTGTTCAATTGGTGCCAAAAAAGGCAGGCAGTCTAGACCTGTCCATAGGTTGCAGGTCACTTTCACCAGCTCTTCCCAGCCTGGCTGTTAACTGCTTTTCCATGTGCCAGGAGAGCTGCCACTTCATGATGAATGTTTACCCCAAGTGGCCAGAATGTGGCCTGTCTTACATTAGGTGAATCATAGAATCATAGGGTTGGAAGGGACCTCACGAGGTCATCTAGTCCAACCCCCTGCTAAAAAGCAGGACCACTCCCACTAAATCACCCCAGCCAGGGTTTTGTCTAACCGAGCCTTAAAAATCTCCAAAGATGGAGATTCTACCACCTCCCTAGATAGCCCATTCCAATGCTTCACCACCCTCCTAGTGAGAAAGTTTTTCCTAATATCCAACCTTGACCTCCCCAGCTGTAATTTGAAACCATTGCTCCTTGTTCTGTCCTCTGTTACCCTCGAGAACAGCCTAGCTCCCTCCTCTTTGGAGCAACCCTTCAAGTAGTTGAAGGTTGCTATCAAATCTCCCCTCAGTCTTCTGTTCTGTAGACTAAATAAGAAATTTGAGAACATTTGAAGAGATTGCAAGGGTAGGATCTAGGGCAGAAAATTACTCGGAATCAGATTTTTTTGTTTGTTTTTAGAAATTATAATTAGCTATTGATCGTGACAATCAACTATTTCATTTTGTTGCTAATTCACTAATTTACTTAGATTCACAAAACTCTTTGCAGGTTCCCTAATAAAATATACCCAAATGTCTTTTTTAAATTCTGGAATCTGCATGTTTAAATTACCCTAAATCTGCTTATTTAGAAATGACAGAAATTGGGCAGAGATTTTCTTACATACTCAGAGAGATTTTAAAATCATCAGCATCCAGCAGCTCCTACTGTAGCACAGAGTTTCAAAGGGGCTCGCAGCAACTAACCTGCTGAATTCTTTTGAAAATCTGGCCCTCAGTGTTATTTCTGTTAAAACATATGATATGTCATTCTATAGAAACAAAATACAGTGGACAAATTTTTCAACTCTGACTCACGTGAGTAATTACACAATAAAGTGAGTAATTGCACAATCTAGCCCATTATGCAAAATTCCATCGGAAACTACAGTTCTGCAATCCTATTTAAATCCAGAGGATTCCATAGTTGTAGCTGAAGAAAGAACTTGTCCCACTGTGTACCTACAGTATTTTTGTTAATGCTTTAAGTAGTGCAACTATCAGTTAATCAGTGTTAATGTACATCCTAGGCACATCATAATATATATAACTAGCAATAAATGTGTAAAATGATAGTTAACATATGCTAATCTTCATAACATATGTAATATTAAAAGAAAATTTTGGTAATTCTTTAAATGCCCTATCATTGTGAATTCATATCATATTCATTGTAATAGCATTGATCAAAATGAATTCACTTGCTATTCATGTAGATGTCACATGTACTTCCATAGGTGTTTCATTGTAAATTAGCATTTCTCAGAGGACTCTTAAAATAAAGTGTTCCTGAAAGTTCTCATTACACATATTGCTGAGATTAGTACATTAAGGATCATGTACTTACATAGTACTAATGTATTTCTGCCACTTAAAATGCTGCATTACCCATTTCTGATATCTAGCAAATATCTAAAGCAATTTTGAGAATTACTGACATCCTGAAGGAAGTGCTCCTTTTGTGATTAAACTGGTTTTGAATATTTCAGTGATTTAAAAAGAAAGAAAAAAAACACGTTGCCAGATATATTTATATGATTCTGTGCTACAAGTCAAAAACAACATGCAAATAACCCCAACATCCAAGTGAAAACAAAAAAGCACCTAATTAAAAAGAATCAAATGTTAACAACATTTGTGAGCTGGTCCTACAAAACAAAATGAAATAGCATCTAGTGTATCACTCTACCACAGGTTTTGCAATATATTGACTTTAAGATCACTACTTCTCAAAAAAAAAAAAAGTTTGTGGTCTCAGTTAATGTATTTTGACATCTTGAATTGTCTGTGATAGCTTGTTTTGTCTGAAGTTATTTTTGAGAAGATTAGGTTTAAAGATGACCATGGTATGTGATTTTATAAACTGCTGACTAAAAGGTGTGTCAAAGGAACTATAAAAAAAGGTAACCACATTGTTTAAGTATTAAAACTCCTAAATCTGTCTGAAAATATTGTGGATGGTCTACACTCTGAAAAGAATTGACATTGTTATTGTGTAGTTCCTTGTAGCACTAATAAAAAATAGCTCAAGTTTACCAATGAGCTTGATTCTAAAAGATGCAGCAGGCCTCTGGGGAAATGCTCAGCACCCTGGTAACTCGTTGATTTTACTTTTACCTATTCTTAGTAAATACATTAAATATTTACTGGTTTTGGTTATAAACTCACTTTGGTTGGCAGTATTCTTTGTAAACTTTCCTACTCTTGTTGTGTATCAGCCCTGCAGCACCAGGCTCTGCTGGAGGAGATGCTATGGGGAGGCTGACAGTGGTTTACCATCCATAACCACTTGGTGGTCTCAGGGTTGTGGTGATAGGGAGAGTAGAATGAAACTTTCCCCTGAGCTGTAGAGAAGAGGCCCAGTGTAGTGCTCTACCAGCATGAGATTCAGAGCCCTTCGCCCACATCAAACATCATCAGATTATGTTTGAGAAGCTGAGGCCTTCCCCAAAGAGCGGTACCTCTAGTGTGAGACCTCAAAAGAAAAAAAGATATCCCCCTCGCCTTTTGTGACACTGCCTCATGACTAACAAAACCAATGCCCCTTTCTTTAGGAGCAAGGAGCTTCTCCTTAGTTCCTCCAAAATGGAATTCACCTGTTTCCCCATTAGGAGACTGGGTCTCTGAATTAATTGGTAACAAAGGAAAATTGACTTTGTGGTTAAAGTTCTAAATTGGGATTCTGAAGATCTGGGTTTAATCTGGCTCTGCCATAGACTTTCTGTATTGGCAAATTACATAATCTCTCTGTGTCTTGGTTTGCCCTCAGAGAAAGGGCAATAATAATGGTCTACTCCCACCCTTTGTCCTGTGTGTGTGGAGGTGTATGTCCAGGATGGGCATGAATGGATAGGAGGAAGCAGCATGTGGGGAAAGGAGCACATGGAGAGAAGTATATCTATATTTGTGCTATGTGGTATGTAATATGTGAATCAGTAAGAAACTTTTCATCCCTCTCTTTAATTCAGAATATGATTGGAAGAAGATCTTCCCAAAGGTCCCCATGACAGCCTATAATTATCTTGTAGACAATGTGGAGAAGTGATCTAAATCAGATCTCAGCTACATGGGCTTTGGGAAAGTTTGAGTCAGATCCCAGTTTTTTGGTTGGCTTCTATCTCTTCAGTGGGCTGAGCCCAAGCTCTTGATTTAAACACCCTACAACTTTGGGAAAGAATCAATCTGCATTTGGAGCTGAACTTTGTCTCTGGCCCATCTCTAATCTCTTGTTGTGTTTATGTTACCCAGATGGTGCCAAATGCCAAAATGTTTGCCTTATTTATAGTATGTAGCAGGATGGTTTGGAAGTTTATGTGACGGTAAATGTCAGAATACAGTGTGTAATATAGAAATCAGTTGAAGGTTAGAGCTATAATTAGCTAATGTAATATAATAAATAGATAATAAAATAAAATATATGATGGGGCTAGAGAGCTCATTTTTATAATTCTGCTCCTTCTTTTTTTCCACCTCTTCCTCCTCCTCCTCCTCAGTGTAACAAGACCCTAATAGGCTTCATGTACAAGTGCCTATTTTTATTAAAGACAAGTGTAATCTTTTGTAGTCCAAATGTCCCTATCATAAATGCTAACTGAGAAAAATATTAGGACTCATTTCTTTATGAACCCGTTAATAATGAGGTGCAGTTATGAAAAAGGCTTTCTCAGCACAAAGCCTACTGAACAAACAATGCACACTGGGGAAAAGGAGCTAGTTAGCCTTCCTGACTTAGATAAAGCTATGGAGAAATGACAAGTGCCAGTAATTAGCAAAGCCTCTTCAACAAGATAACCCTATACATCTTTGTCTATTTCAATCACCAAAGACTCCAATTCAGTGTAAAATTAAAGCTGGGATGCCATCAATTTCTGTTAACCTCTTTATATTGTTCTGTGTTCATGCATATGTGATAGATAGTTTTTGTCATTTTATTAAATGGTGACATCTTGGTATGCATGTGACTAAAACTGTTTTCTCTTTAGCAGAATATTTTTAATCATCTCTCCATTGCCTTTATTATCTCAGATGTTCTGAGTCCTAACTGCGTTCTCTTCATATAATATCATTGGCTGCAGTTTTAGTGGGCACAAGGCATTTACCATTTTTTAAAAAACAAACAGTATATGATTTGTGCTCTTACCGGAATTCAGATTTGCATGTCCAATAGCTCTTTATAAAGCTGATGGATAGGACTCCTTTCTTTGTCTTTATTAGAATGGGGTAAAATTCAATAGTTCAGGGGCACATACAAATGTTTGGTTTTGGGTTACCTGACTCTACATCGTCATACATGTCAACTGTCTCTATACAAGATGGATGCTCTCAGGATTGCTTTAGCAATATAGCTGCTTTTTATCCACTTGGAACCTGATCCAAAGCCCATTGAACTAAGATTCCCATTGACTTCAAGATTCTCTATCTTTCCAAAAACCGGTCTATGACTAATATATTTCTATGGAGTTAAACCGAGTGTCTGAATTTTTCTCTTCCTATTTCCAGTATTTGTGTGTTCATAGTTACTGAGTTTCAAGTTTGAATGGACCTGTAAAACCAAAGCAAAACTCTTCTGAAATACTACAGAAAAAACATAAATCAATCCAAGTTTGCTTGAAATTGGAACCAGGTTCACCTGAAATGGTCACAAAGACAAGAGTGAGCAATCTGACAAGTTTCATGTGGCTTTGGGTATCATAACAAAAGTTCCTTACAGCTCTTCTCCTTTTCCTTCATTATCTTTTTTACTTGTTTTAAGTATTCTGGGCCCTGACTTCTGAGGTTATTAGTCTTCATCTGTGATCTTTTTCAGCTTTACTACTAGCACTTTTTTGCCTCAAATATGCTTTTATTCATTCTTTTCAGCAGTAATAACCTCTCATATTGGCCATATTAGGAAATAATTGCAAATAGGGATTCCTCTTTCAGCAGTACAATAAAGGATTATATATGCACTGCATATGCACTATGGTTTGTAGCATAAATACAAAAATATGGGAAGATATCAGAAAGTGGTGGGAAGTGTGTTGTCTGTACCTTAATCTACCATTTTTCATGGTTCAGAGGTGTCTGCATTTAGTGTTCTGATTTGGCCCATTACAGAAATGGGACTGAGCTGTGAAGTCCAGGGATAGTGGGCCGGTCTAAAATCTGGTAGTTCAATTTGTGACAAACCCTTCTGTTACTTACATAGACCATTTTAAAAAGTGAATACGAGACTCTTGACTAGTCTGTGTTAAAACAGAGAGGCTTGAATAAAACTAAAATAAGATGGTTACATTTTTGTGAATAAAAGTATCTAGGTCAGTTTACTCTTAGTTGTAGGGTCCTGGTTATTTATTGTTTGTATTCAGAAGACCTTTGGGTATTTGAGAAAAAGGTTGGAAATCTCCAGAGTTTCAAGAATTCTATTAATAATGATTGTTTGCTCTAAAATCTGTAATGGATGTGAGTTATTTGCTATTCTTCGTTTTGAAAAGTCTCAGTCATCCAATCAGGGAGCCGAAATAAATACCATGTGACTTGGATGATTGTCACTAGCCATACATCAGAAATAGACAAGTGAACCATTTGTAAACAACACAAACTCTCAAATTTGATTGGAGAGAGAGAACACTTGATTATATATATAGTGAACACTTATAAATAATGATTATATCTGGCAGACACAGGATTCATCTTTGTAGATCTGGGAACTGCAAAAGGATTGAATGGGATTACTCCCAGGTGTTAAGTTATTCACATACACAAGGGTTTGCAGGATCAAAGCCAAGGGAGTATTACTCACCACGTATAATTCTATCAGCTATGGGAATAAAAAATTAGAGAACATTCATGTATCGCTGCTATCTTGGCTGGGGAGCAAGGAAATATGGTGTGTAGAGGACTAAGCAAGGCAAGCCTTCAGTTTAACACTTTTCTTTCTTCTTTCCAACTGTATTTCTCTTGGGCTGTTGTTTCACTTTGCAGCTTTTGCATTGTTTTTTCTTGTTCATGTGACTCAGTAAGGAACTTTTTTTTCTCTCTCTTTAATTCAGAAGAAATTGCTGTTGCTCAGCTCCTGCTGGGGAAAAAAGTGCCAGAGTTCATCTCCTATGAGCTACTTCTCACTCTGAGCACTCACTGCAATGGTTCCTTTGGAAATGTTACAGTCTATTATATAAATATGTATTTACACAATAGTTTAAGATGCACATTATCTACCCGCTAGACCATAACAGCTCACCATTACAGCCTATTGAATAAAACCTCTTTGAACAATGTTTTAAAGCAGATATTATGTCTGTGATAAATCGTGAGTCAGTTATGTACAATCATGAGTTCATTGTGTAAGACCAGGTTTGGATATTTTATATTTTTAATCTAATCTCAAATCGCACATTTTTGTTGTTCGACTCCCATAGGCTGCGTCTACACTGGTAAATTAAGTCGACTTAAGCTTGGCTTAAGTCGACTTAATTTGCCCTGCGTCTACACTACACTTTGCTTAAGTCGACTTAAGCAAAATAAAGTCGACTTAATGAAAATTAAGTCAACTTTATTAAACCACCTTTCTACTCGACCTAAGGCTTCATTCGACTTTTTAAAGTCGAATGAAGCCAGTGTAGCCCTGGGGTAGCCCTAAGTCGACTTAGGGCTACCCCAGGACTACACCAATGCCCTCCCTGTCGGGGGGGGGCACAGGGGGAGCCTGGCATGCCCCCCAAAGGGCAGGGCATGTGGGCAGGGTGTGACACTGTCTGGATTTAGGGAAGCATTTATGATATTATTTTCAATGGATATCTCATAAATGCTATAATCCATAGGAGCTATGTCATGTTTGGTATCAATAAAAAGGTAGTAATTTGCTGGGAATGATTATATAGTTTATGTCTAGGAATTCTATCTCGACTAGAAGTCAGGAATTTGATGTTATATCCATACTTTAACTTGTGTCATGCTGGAGGAATGCCTTAGACGGGAGGGTGTGAACAACCATTGTCTCCTCAATGTTAAGGAATCTGCCAGGTGATATGGTCCCAGGGAGTAAACTGATGAGCCATTAAGGACACAATGGTTGTATTCTTTATGACCTTAATGGCTCATCAGGATACTCCCTGGGACCATTCTACCTGGAAAATTCCTAAACATTGAGGAGACAATGGTTGTTCACATCCTCCCGTCTAAGGCATTGCTCCAGAACGACACATGGTAAAGTATGGATATAACATCAAATTCCTAACTTCTAATTGAAATAGAATTCCTAGACATAAACTATATAATCATTCCCAGCAAATCACTACCTTTCTATTGATACCAAACATGACATAGTTCCTATGGATTATAGCATTTATGAGATATCCATTGAAAATAATATCATAAATGCTTCCCTAAATCCAGACAGCATCACACACAGGGCTCTGCCCTGCCAGGGTCCCTGTCCCCCTTTGCCCCATTGCACATAGGGGGTGCCCCTCCCCTGCCACTGTGGACCTACCTAAGATCCCCCTAGCCCCACAAAGTCGACCTAGAGCGTCCAGTCTGGATGCTCTAGGTCGACTTTGTAAGTTCCCCTTTAAGTTGACTTTAATTTTAAGTGTAGACACACTAAGTCGACTTAACTAAGTCAACTTTAAGTCAACTTAGTTAAGTCGACTTAGTTAAAGTCGACTTAAAAGTGGAAGTGTAGACATAGCCATAGAATGATTTGTACTGACTAAAGAGATTCATAGAACAAACAAACAAAAACCTGGAAACAAGTAATTGTGAATATGAAATAGAAATAATGCAACATTATTTTTAAAGGAACATTCTAGATAATCAATGAAATTGTATTGTGAATGGAAAAAATGAATGAAATATCATCCAATCCCCATTGCGAAGCCATTTTGCATTGCAGATGTTCACAAATCCATGGAAAATATGGGGATTTCAATTATTTTCTTTACTCCCTCATGTTATTATGTCCAGAATGATTTTTCTGAAGAAACTTTGCCAAAGCTAATGTTGGTTTCTGTACTGAAATGCTGAATGCCAAGTTCCAAATCTAGAGCAAATGTTCATAACCAGCGAAGCTAAATCATAACCTTCTCTCCCACCATTAGAATTAAGCATATATAGTAGAAATATTAACCATCTCTGAATCTAGTAAAATTAAACCGTCGAAAATAAGTAAGGAACAGAAAAGAAGCATTGTTAGCTGGCATAAGCACATCCTTGAAAATCCATGCACCTAATGCTGAGACCTGTGGCACAAATATATAACGTATTATACATTCCCAGTGTTGATTAAACAAAGCAATGGGAAATCTGTGGTTGGGAAATCTGTGTGATATCTCTGTGAACAATGCATGGGACAGTTGCCATGAGTTTCCACAAGGAGACACAATAATTGGGAGCAAATAATTAAAAACTAATGAGCTAATTACTAATAGAGTCATAGTGGATCACAAGCTAAATATGAGTCAACAGTGTATAACACTGTTGAAAAAAAGGAAATATCATTCTGGGATGTATTAGCAGGAGTGTTGTAAGCAAGACATAAGGTGTAATTCTTCCTATCTAATCCATGCTGATTAGGCCTTAACTGGAGTTTGGGGTCCAGTTTTGAGCTCCCATTTCAGGAAAGATGTGAACAAATTGGAAAAAGTCCAGAAAAGAGCAATAAAAATAATTAAAGGTGTAGAAAACATGAACTATGATGGGAGATGGAAAAAAAAATTGGGTTTGTTTAGTCTAGAGAAGAGAAAATTGAGGGAGGAAAATAATAGTTTTCAAGTACATAAAAGGTTGTTACAAGGAGGAGAGTAAGAAACTGTTCTCTTTAGCCTCAGAGGTTAGGACAAGAAGCATTGGATTTAAATTGCAGAAAGGGAGGTTTAGGTTGGACATTATAAAATGACCTAACTGTCAGCATAGTTAATCACTGGAATAAATTATCTAGGGAGGTTGTGGTATCTCAATCACTGGAGGTTTTTAGAGCAGGTTAGACAAATGCCTGTAGAGATGGTCTAGATAATACTTAGTTCTGCCATGTGAGCTGGGGACTTGCCTAGAAGACCTCTTGAGGTCCCTTCTGATTCTACACTTCCATGTTTCTATGAAATAGTTGTATTATCCACACATGCGGTGACGGTCAGCAGGTTTGTAAATAGTCTGGATCCACCTTTGAAAGCCCCATAAAGAAGGAAACCAGTAGGCCATGTCCAGTCTTTCCTTGCCAGCTACAGAGATGCCCTTAATTTTGCAGCATGTTAGGGTTAAAAATTTCTTATTATGGGCCCACTCTACTATGGGCACATTTTTTCATAAGCAAAGCCCTTTTGCTCAGGCTTTGCTTGTCCTTTCAGGAGAGAAGAGTGGGAAGACATTTATCCATGTGCCGAGAGCCCTCTACCACGTAATCCCTCAAAATAGGAAGTAAATGGCTCAGATGGTGAATTTCAAGCTAAGAATACAATGACAGTCTAGCAGCTGTAACACCAAGAAAGGAGTTCAGATGGTGTCAATATCTGAGAATCCCTGATTTTCCTTCTCCTATTCTTCCCTATTACTCCCCTAAAAGGGTTGATGCAGCAACTGTCATATTGCTGTGAGATCACTTTACTTCTTTGGTCTCATCTGAATGTTTGTTTACCACTTCCCATTCCTCCTGACGAGAAGACCAGACAGCCAGAGGTTGTCGTTTTTCTAGTTTTCGAGGTATGTGTGGGTAGCCACCCTCACTTTTTAAATAGTTTATTTGGTTTAATTGTCATTATCTTTTATGTTAAATTTTAGATCAGTACCGTATATCTTAAATGACTGTATTAGAGTGCTGTTTAACTCACTTCCAAATTGAAGACCTTTTAAAAAAATTGAAACAGTCCAATAATTTTAAATCACTCTACACTGTGCATTGCAATTTAAAATTATTGGAGTGCTTCAAATTTTTATAAGTCCTTGAATTTGCAAGTGATCAAGGTTCTGGGCATACTCAGTGTATAGCAATTTAAAATTATAAGAGCTGTCAAATTTTTATATAAGCACTTCAGCTGGAA
Source organism: Pelusios castaneus (assembly GCA_007922175.1). Classification (NCBI taxonomy): domain Eukaryota; kingdom Metazoa; phylum Chordata; order Testudines; family Pelomedusidae; genus Pelusios; species Pelusios castaneus. The sequence continues at coordinate 14,925,192 of ML685758.1, forward strand.
AAGAGATTTGGGTTCTGAGCATGTGCAGAGGGAGCAATTTAAATTATTAAAGTACTTCAAAAAAAATTTTAAGCACCAGATTTTGGAAGGGTTTTGGTTTGTGCAGCCTAAAATGACAACTTCCTCTGAGAGTTTCCTTTTAAGGAGAATTTCAATCTTGCAAACGAAAGTAGACTTTAAAAATGTGAATTCACTGACACTTTTTAAAGTTGATTTGCAATGAGCTTGATGCCCAGGACACCAATTTTATCTCTTTTGGAAGAGTCAAATATTGTTCATTTCAATCCTTTAAAGGATGAACTGATGGCATAAATATGCTACCTCTTTGAATTTAAAATCTTGCTTTTTTCCACCTCCAGTGCGAGGAGGTGGGGTAAAAACAAAGAAAAATCCATCAATAAGAAGAGTTGTTTTCTCACAATCTGTTCTGACCTATGTTGCTAACAGAACATTTGGGAATCAGGAAATACAAACAATTTTCAATAAAACCTCATTATAATGTCACTCAGACACTTATATTAAAAATGCGGCTATGTCCATGTAATATTTGATCCAAATTTGAAGAAAATCAGCAAATGCTTCTGTTTGCAATGCTATTCTCTATTCTGACATGATTCTTGCTGAGAATGCCATGACTCTGGATTCTTTTATACAAAAAGCCACATCCCTGAACACCATCTGATGCTTAACAGCTTTGCAGGACAAAGAGCAGACAAAGAACAGCAGGGTAAGGGAAAACCAAAATAGACATCCCGGTACATGTCTTATTATACCTACGGCTAAAATGAGGTTGTGGAGCTATGGACATAGACAAAGTTGTATCAGTGGGACTAGATTCTGCTTTCTCTTGTAAGTAGTGTAAATCTAAGATATTGCTATTGATTTCATTGGGGGGGCAGGACTCAAATTTACACTACTGTAACTTAGTGCAGGATTTGCCCCATGGTATTATAAGTGAGAAAAAATGCTCAATGAGTGGAGCAATAGCTGAGGCTGATAATCATTCAAGTCACCTGACCCATCTTTGTTTCTTATTTTCCATGTATAAAATGGAGGCAGTATTACTAATCTACCCCACAGGGGGGCTGTGAGGGTTAATTAGTTAATGGCTGTAGGGCACTGTGTTTTGTAAGCACAGAGTTATTACTAACATATGCTACATATGTGTATTGTGCAGTGCATTACATTAAATGTCAATTTGATACTGAATTCTCCTCTGAATGTTCTTTTCATTTGTTACCAGCCAGGTGATAGGTGACCATTTGTAGTTGTTTTTCCTTCTGCAACATAAAGCTTTTGAATAAAAGCCAGTAATAGAATTAAATAAGGGGCAAAGATATGTCAGAGGTAAAACTCAAAAGACAATACATAATAATTGGTTTTAAAGCAGGAAGCAGATTAATCATACAGTCGGAAACAAAGGAAAAACTTTTGGAAGAGCCTACTAGACTATTGATGAGAGGTAGTTTTCTTTAAGGTAAAAATGCAAAAAACAGTGGGCGATTAAAAAGATAATTTATTTAGAAAATAATACAGTACACAACCCACTAAAATAGCACCTCCTGTTGGGCTTTTAAAGCTATTACAGCACTGTGTACTGGAAACTTGAGCAAAAGATGTTGGGTGATATAACGGAGCTGGTCTCTCTTCCTCTTTTTCTCTCACTCCATTCCAGGGTTGTATAGCCTAAAAGGTTTATTGGCATGAGCTTGGGATGGATATGTTAACTGTGCATTTGTCATCTATTTCTGTACACATGTATACAAAGTTGTGTGTGGAGACACAGACAGATTAGGTTGGAGAGAGAGAGAGAGAGGCTGGCATACAAACTATATGGGCATAATTTAGCTCTTTCACAAGTGCCATGGTAATTGTCAGGAGTGGGAGTTTTGCCCTAAGGCTGAATTTAATTCCATATATATTTGAGTGTGTGTATATACACCACATATATAAATATATATATATACATGCTCTGTGTGTGTGTGTGTGTGTGTGTGTGTGTGTGTACATGCATGCAAAAATGGAGAGAAAGAGAAATTAGAGATAAAGCAAGAAATGCGACATGTTTCTAAAATCCTAATTTTGGCACAGACTAAAAAGGGAAGCTGCCAGCAGCCCCAACCTCTCTTGACACGTCTCATACAGAAGCACATATAAGTACCTAGGCTGCTTCTCTTAAATTTCCCTACCTATTGATTCATTTCAGACATTGCTCGCTCAAAACCCTCTTTTTTACTATATTCATGCTAATGTTGACAGTTTTTCTCCTTTGTTACATTGTGCAAACCAAATAGAATGTGAGGTGAGCTTGTCTGAGCAGATGAAAGATGGCAAGAAATTGGTGCTTGGGGACCAGTGTCTTGGTGACATAGACTCTACAGTCCTTTCTCTCTCTCTCTCTCTCTCTCTCTCGCTTCCGTTCTCCCTCTCATTCTCTCTGAAATGGTCTGTGCCTCCAGTAATTTACATAATACTCTTCTGACACCTTTACTTTAGTCATCAATCACAGTACCTTCTCTCAGTCTATCTTTTGTCTGAGCATGTCTCTTCTTTATCAGGCCATGCACAAAAGATTAATTTCACAGTTTTTCTCCCTTCTTTCTTTCCTTGCAAGATACAAAGCTCATGAAATGACAGAAGCAAGATAATGAAAACAACAATGCAAGCAATTTTTTTTGTTCTTGCAGGTTGGATCTCAAGATACTTTTTTTACCCTCATTGTGTGCCATCTGTCTTAGAAAAGGTCTGCTCCGTATTTTTTAATACTGTTCTGGTGCTGTTCTGAAGACTACCTGGAAAAAAATTACATATTTAAATCAAGTCATAGGCATTGATTTTTTTTTTTTAACTCTTGCTGCACAATTAAAGCAAGGTCCATTTCTAATGGTGGCCAGGGCTACAATACAGTACCCACATCAATTAATATTAATGAGCTCTTGTGAATAGTAAATTTATATAATTTGATTGGCTCACACAACTGCACTTCAAACTGTCCTGCAAAATGAAATATATGGGCACCATAGTCTAATTTGCATAGGCATATGTTCTTAATATTAAAGGGTCTTAGGTTACAGGAGATAATTTGGGCTTTGGGGGAAACAAACAAAACAACAAACTCACAAAAGTGGTCCACTATATGTAAGGATACAAGTGTCTTGAAATAAGTTACCCAAAATGAAAAATAATTGGTAAAACTCTCTCCTCTTTCCCCTTATTTACAGCAGGATCAGCTGAATTAAAATATTATCACATCTTATGCATAGTTTTGGCTTTGATTCCTACATTTTAAAATTTGAAATGTTTAACGTGCCAAAGAGATTGCAGAGTTATATGCAGCTGAGTTCAAGTACATGCTTATGGGTGTAGGTGAAGGTTACTAGATTTGCAGCCCTGTTTACGGAAGGGACTATTCTGTTCTTGATGAACCCATGGAAATCCCATTAATATTAATGTAGTAAGGTGTATTGAGGGGAAACTGGAGACCTAAGACTGCATGGTGTAAAAGTTATTTGCAGGATTTACACCAAAGCCAGTTGCAACAGAACTTTTTGTTCTCAAGACCAGAAAATACAGGGCCAGGAGAGTGTGGTAGTTTCAATCCTTTTTAGATCTATGCAGACCACCTGCCCTGCTTTCTTTCTGTGGTTATATTCCTCTCATGAGCTCAGCCAGGCAGATCTAAGATGTAGGTCAGATTTCCCAGACCAGCAGAGTGGTATAAAAATCAGATGGCTTTAAGCTCTTGTTGTGGCTTCCCAAGCTTGGGGCCAGCAGGTGTCTTTTGAGTTGTCGCCCCACCACCTCTTAAGCCTTCCACACTCTCGGGCCTTACTCCCTGCAGAATGGAGCCTGGAAAGGGATGCTGTAGGAATATTGCACTGGAGAGAAGACTCCTGGCTTGGTACGGTAAACAGAATTACAGCTTCTTTGCCCTGCCAGAAGGCACTGGAGAATCAGGCCCAGGAATTACTAAATCACCAGTGACCCCCCCCCCACCTCCTCCAGCACCCTAGCAACATAGAAATCCATACCTTACACAGAACTAATGCCAAAGGAAATCCTCTCCTCACTGGTGGTGGGTTAATGCTGTCTTTATTTGTTTTGGTTTTGGGTGGCATGTGCAATTAGGCAGCCAGTTCTGACTACCAAGCATTGATTTATTCGCAGTATATAGAAAGGAGTGTGTCAGAAGGAGAATGGAGAGGGGCCAAATGATGAGAAGGGGAGGCACGATAGCTCATAGGTCAGTTCTGGTTGTGAAAGGTAAGAGCGCACCATGAGGAATATGTAGCTAGTTCATGGAATGCAAGTGGCATTTTTCTTTTTAAGCCACTACTGATTTGGCCCAGATTTCTTGCATCACTGTGGTTGTGTCCAATGATAAAGTATTGGATTCTTTATGCTTATTAATACTGATAAAAATTAGTCAGCCTGATTATATACAGGCAAAGATAAGACAGACATGGGGAATATAGCTTCTACCTTGACTTTGTCAGAACTTTTGATACGGTCTCCTACAGTATTTGTGCCAGTAGGTTAAAGAAGGATGGGTTGGATGAACAGACTATGAGGTGGATAGAAAACTGGCTGGATTATCATGCTCAGTGGACGGTAATCAGGACTCAATGTTTAGATGGTAGTTAGTAACAAGTGGAATGCCCCAGGGGTCAGTGCTGGGGCGGGCTTTGTTCAACATCTTCATTAATGATCTGGAGATCTGGAGGATGAATAGATTGCATCGCTCAACAAGTTTTCAGATGACACGCAGCTAGGGGGAATGGTAGATATAGTGGAGGGTGGGGATAGAATACAGAGTGGCCTAGATAAATTGGAGGATTGGGCCAAAAGAAACCTGATGAGGTTTACTTAACATGATAGAATCTCATGCACTGCTGCAGACTGGGGATTGACTGGTTAAACAGCAGATCTGGAGAAAGGGACCTGGGGATTACAGTGGACAAAAAGCTAGATAGGAGTCAACAGTGTGCTTGTGTTGCTGCTAATGGCATAGTGGGCTGCATTAATAGGAGCAATGCCAGCAGATCAAGATCAGCTGCTGCTCAGGCCTCATATAGAGTATTGTATCCAGTTTTGCCCCTCCCCCCACTACAGAAAAGATGTGGACAAACTGGAGAGAGTCCAGCAGAGGGCAATGAAAATGATAAGGAGGTGGGGCAAATGACTTATGAGGAGAAGCTGAGGGAACTGGTCTTATTTAGTCTGCAGAAATGAACAGTTAGGGAGGAGGATTTGATAGTGGCCTTCATTTACTTGCAGAGGGTGTCCAAAAAGGATGGAGCTAGGCTGTTCTCAGTGGTGGCAGATGACAGAACAAAGTGCAATAGTTTCAAATTGCAATGAGTGAGGCTAGGTTGGATATTAGGAAAAACTTTTTCACTGGGAGGGTGGTGAAGCATTGGAATGGATTGCCTCGGGAGGTGGTGGAATCTCCATCCTTCGAGGGTTATAAGACATGGCTTGACAAAGTCCTGGTCGGGATGCATTATTTGAGTTTGGTCCTGTTTTGAGCAGGGAGCTGGACTAGATGATTTCCTGAGTTCCCTTCCAACCCATATCTACTATGATTCTATGTGTATCCAGTAATCATGGAAAGAAAAATGTATTTGGAGTGGGAGTATCAGGGCAGCGGCACCCACCAGTAGATATGATCAATGGTAACATGTTGTCAAAGACCACAGTTACCAAGAGCCATATGAACCAGGGCTCAGGTGCTAGTGAATGCTGATCTGCCAGCCAATGACTTGGTAACAGTTATCAGAATAGAAGCTGAACCCTGAGAGAAGACCCCAGTCCTGGAATCTCATTGGCAAAGTACTGGGAAACCTTACTGGTTCACAGTTTCTTTACAAACCCAGCATGGAAACAGGAAGCTGGGCTCTGTTCTCCTGGTAACTGGACTCTGTCTAACTTTCTATTTTGTCCTTTGGTTTTGCCTTGGATTCTCACTGCCTGATTCCTGCTCTGAGCACCAAGTCAGAAAGCCCACACTGATGTTGACACATGTCCCTGCACTACCACATCTCATTTATTAGCATGGGCAATGTCATATCACCTGTATAACAGATCGTCTGCTTTATTTTTAAGGTGTACAGTGTGTGGCAAAACAGTCCACTCTGCCGCTGTGGGTCCTGTGCTTTGTCCTGTTATGGTGCCCAGGCAAGCCCTGTCTGCTCCTGTTTCTGGGCAGTCAGTACTCCACTGCCAGCACAGAGTAGGAGGAGGAAGGGGCTCGGGCCCTCTCTCTACTCCGAGCCTCAGCCTAGGGGCCCAGGAAAGGCAGCAGCACGCTGCTGGTACTGCCACCAGCAACACTTTCTTCCCCTAGGCTATTTCCCCCATTGGTGCTCTTTTACCTCTCTCCATAGCTATTCTACTTCTTCCCCCTTCCTCCAACGCTCCTTACTCTCCACAACACTCTTGCTGGGGCCAGTTTTTTTATCAGCTGACCCCTGATTGGTCTCAGGGTGCCTCTAATTGGCCAGAACCAAACCCTGCTTGGTTTGCAGGGAACAAAGCCAGGATCATTCTGGGGCTTATATAGCTGCCTTCGATAACTCTCCTGCTTCCCTCTGGCCCTGGTGTCTCACAAGTGTTACACACTAGGCAAGAGGATTAGCTGAATATATTCTCATACTGCATACAAAGACACATATACCTCTGACTCTAATGATGCGTGTAGACATTTCACAATATTTCAGCAATCCCTCCTTTGTCCCTGAAATCGAGTTGTTTAGTTGAAACTCACTATTGCAAATCTCCTAAAGAGACTTTCCATAAGAATTTTTAGCATGTACTGTGTTGTATTGCAAACTAGCCTGAGTACTTGTATTAAGGGTATAATCCCTTTGATTTCAGTCAAATTCTATTTCTGGTATTGATGGATGAGCACAGCAAAGCTCATTACCTGATGTTGACTCCACCAAGGTTGAGGAGTGTTTAGAGCTGGGAGTTGTGTTAAGACCATTATGAATATAGGGGGCACCAATGAAATTCTGGTCTGGAGTCTTGCCTAGAGTCTTGCTACAGGCTTATCTTAGCAGATATTAACGTACCCAAGAAGAAATGCCCTAGCTCTGAATGTATAAATTGGAACTCTGATTTTAGAGAATCTGCAGATGCTGATCACCTCCTGTGAAGTGCGTAGGTGCTTCAATTCCTTGTCAGAAATGAGGATGTTCAGCTCCCTGCTGGACCAGGTCTAAAATGAAGTTGTCCTGTGTAAAAGAATGACTTGTCTTTAAGAGGACTCCACTTATAAACTGAATATATATAATAAAAACAGGAAAGCCTCTAGTCGCTCATTTTATCTGCTAAGATGCCTTTAGGCTGACATTCCTGCTGTGAAAGGGGTTATGGACATGTCACATGGGGGTCAGCAGTGAAAAATATACTCAACGTTTGTTATTCTTAAGTCTAAATCAAAAACCTTTTTGCACAATCCACTAAGGGACGTTTTACTAGAAAGCTGAATGTGGTATCAATTATTTCTGTGGACATCCTTTTTGTTATAAGAAGCAAAAGAGGATTGCTTGAGAGTCAATAGCATGACTCCATCTCATATTACTAAATAATGAAATACTAGACTTGGCCTAGAGTAAGGACTATTGCAGAGGCTTCAATTAAATCTGAGGACAATGTTCAATGGATGAGAAAAGGATGCTTAAGCTATGAAGACATATTAAGGGATATTACATTTAAGGCCAGTGCTCTGTTGTTTTAATAAAAATGCTAGAGCAGATGGTCATCTGGTGGCATTGTTCAGGGAGAACAGTTTATTGGCACTTCTTGTTTATGTTTAACTCCCCTATTATTTATATACATTTATTAGGAGTTTTATTTTATGAATTTTCTGTCATTTAAAAGTAATTGTTAATAATAGCCATTGACTAAGCAGCTCTGCTTAAGTGTTTAGCAATGTAAAGAAACCCCAAACATTATTGCTTTGTGTTCTGACCTGTACCTCGGCAGTGCTGGATCAGCTACAGAAGCATATATTGTGCCGTAAGCCTAATGTGCCTGCTGTGTACCGGGAGTAAGCTGAGTAAGAGCCATTTTGTCCATGCAGTGTTGTTGCATGAAGAAATCCTTAGGGCAGGGCTGGAGGTAGCCAATGCGGAACTCAGTGCACTTTAAAAAAAAAAAAATGTTCGGTGTATATATCCCCAGTGCTGGATACTAAATATTAGCAGGAACTTATGGGGTTGGGGCCATGGCCTGGCCCACTGTAGAAGCTGGATGCACCTCACTTAGGATAAAAGATACCGTAAGCATGTTGGCCATCCATTGGTTTTTGCACTCAGAAGAGCTTTCTTTCTGTGCTTGTGAGGTGCTGATGGAGGATGAAGAAGTCCCATCACATCCATAAGGATAGGCACAAAGGTCTATTTGCATGGAGCAATTGCAGGATTTTGGGCGATGAAACAGCTGGGGAAAAGCTACCCACAGGGAGAGTACAATTTCTTGGTTTTTATCATTGCCTGAGATAACATGAGTGTGTATCACAGTACCTCAGATTTAGTGCAGCAAACTCTGTGTGTATAATTTCTGAAAAAAAAATGTAAATTTCCAAGTGTTTTAAATGGTTGTCAGAAAAATGTCTCTGTTTAGATTTCCTGGCCTGACAAGTCATTGCTGTGACTTGTCTGCTCTGATCACGTCAGTCATGTTCTATTATATAAGTGATGGAACCTTGGGTGACTTAACTGACATAACCTGATGCATCACAGCAGCAATGTAGCCTCTGTCAATTTAAAAACACCAAAACACAGCACTGGGGGAGTTGGTAAATCCAAATCTGTTTTTGTTTTAAATGGATCCTCCCCCGTGATTGGGGCTCCACAGTGCCACCAAAGCACAAATTATAAGTAATAATAATAGCACCAAATCTGAAACGGTGGAGAGGGATTCCGCCCTTGTCATTGGATGGTGTGTGCCCATTTCTGGATGCGTATCTAGAAACCACGCCACCCTGAAAGAAAGAGTCAGGAGAGAGATTTTTCAAAAACACTCTGGGCTGTTTAGTTCCCAGTGAAAGTCAGTTAAGGCTTTTTCTACACTGGCAATTTAAGTTGACTTAAAGAGGCTTAAGTAGACTTAAATTAAGCCACGTCCATATTAGGCTTTCATTAAGTCGACTTAAGAAATTCCGTAAGTCGACTTAATGAAAGCTTAAGTCGACTTACTAACTACCAATCATTAGGCCGACTTAAGCCTCCTTAGGTTGACCTAACCCTTCCTTAGGTCGACCTAAGCCCTGTGTGGACACATAAGTCCACTTTGTTAAGTCGACCTAAGGGCAGTTAGGTCGACTTAACAAAGTGAACTAAGTCGACTTAAAGTGTTGCCACTTTGTTAAGTCGACTTTAATAAGGTTGACTTTAAGTCGACTTAAAGTCAACCTTATTAAGTTGACTTAACAAAGTTGACCTAACTTTTCCTAGTGTAGACATACCCTTGGATTCCCAGCTCCCATTTGTGCCTCTGCAAATCTCCCCCTAATGCCTGAATCTCCTGAAACTATGCACCTGGCAATGGGTTGGTTCAATGACCAATTAAAGAGGAGCATTTATTTTTTAGATCTAAGAAGAAAAGATGAAAAGTCTTGCTGTTGGTGCTTATTATAATTTCTAGCCAGAGCAGGGGGTGTGCTTTGTGTGAGAGGGGAGGTATGGGTGGTGTAGCTTCAGTTTTTTTTTATTTGACTCTTTTACCTGTACAGTTTTTCAATTGGTTTCCTTTTTCACAAATGTGCAACCCTTTAAATAGCCCATAGTAGCTAATTTATGTAGCACCATTTATTCACTTGATACCACTGAACTAATGCATCTAGGAAATGTAGTGTTAGGTCTGCCCATGAAGGAGGGTATTGTCAATACTTAACTTTATATTGATTATAGCAAACAACTGACAATTGATTTTGTATGAACAAGCCTGAGAAGCTGGTATCAGTCCCTGACATATTAAGATAGCTGGGTTTTCCATGTGATCATACAGATTTGGGATCTGAAATGTAATTAATAATCACACACAATGGGAAGGCATACTCTTTTCTGTGCTCCCAAATCACACACGTTAATACTAATAGGAGTCATCTTGAAAGGCGACTAGACACAGAATCAATAAGGGCATAATGGGAGACCCCCATTTTCAAATATAAAGTATTGAGAATAATTTATATTTCTTAGACTGGTTTGCAGTCTACGCTGATGATCAAATATACTCAGCAACATTTGATGTATTGGTAAATGGTGACTGTATGGTACGTAGTTAAAGTTGTATGATACACAGAGTTCTATTTATACATGCCCCCAAGATCCAGTGGGAGATGTGTACCTAGCTCCCCTTTGTGGCTTTAGAAATCACATCTGCTGGCAATACTATCTATCTACATCATATGCACTCTCTGAAGGCTAGTTGATATAATAAGAGTATGGGCAGATCTTCACTGAAGGCTGCAAATTTGCCACCATCAGATCGATTGGGAAGACAATTGAGTAACTCCAGCCCCTCAACTGGAGTAGCGCTGAGTCAATGGAAGGCCATTTCCCGTTGAGCCAGCGCAGTGGACATGCCATGGTAAGTAGGTGTTGGGCAGTTGAAGGGAGATACACAAGCTATTTTAAATAACTTGTATATCTCCCTTCGACTGCCACCGAAATCCCCCCCAGTGTAGACCAGCCCCATGACTGTGTTCAGTCAGATGAGTCCTTACAAAAGGGCCTATACCAAATCACAAGGCGGTTTAACATCTTATTAAAGATTTCCTGCATGAATTTTTCAATGTGTAGTTACCTAGAACGGTTTCTTAGGATTGCATCATTGTACAATAATATTTTAATGTAAACATGCTTAATTGTATCACACCATTGGCTCACTTTCTCTTGTTAGGAAAATCTCATCAAAATCCCTGTGTGCTTGTACCAGTTGTGATCATATCTCCATCGCCCAGGTACAGTAGCAGGCAACCCCCCACTGCTGCTCCTGCTTATGAATGGGTGGATGAGACCATGCTCCATGCCAGTTGACTTGGCATATGTCTTGTGTGAAGAGCACTGAATTATAGAGATGAACTGGGCAATTGATTCACCAAACATACTGTATTTAGCATAGCTTCTTTTTTTCCAGGGGATAATATAACATGACTATGTTGTGTGCATATTTGTAAATTACCAAATGATGAATACAGTTTCATAGTGCGGCAAACCTTTTCTCTAGACAAAGTGCTTTGCCTATTCCCAGTACTCCCTGGCCTCTGATTGTGTTAATTTTACACTGAAGGATCAACATGCCCAGGATGCATGCATGCATCTCTCTCTCTCTCTCTCTAAGGAAATTAGTGCTTTCTTGTCACTGCAGGTGATGTGAAAAGAGAAGGAAGTACACAAACTGATTTATCTGAAGCTGTCAGCTGTTTTGAGGATGTCAACTACTAAGGGTGTCAGCGCCTCCTCAGTAGTTGGCTGGTTCTGAAGAAGACCCATACCCTCATTAAAAGAGCATTGAGCTGCACTTGAAAGTGACTTTCCCACTTGTTCTTCTCTCGCAAACATCACAATAACAGATTCTCTGTTTAAAGTGACATGATCTTCATGCCAGGCCCAGGCAGCTTTGTAAAAGACACTTATGCAGCACTTGGTAATAACAGTTAGAGTCCTGTGTGGATACAAATATGTGGATCCACATCCGATCTGCATCTGCAAGAAATGGTGCATGGATATCTGTATCGCATCCACGGATGCGGATATCCACAGATATAGTGCAGATATCCATTGATTAGCAGTACCCTCTCTGCAAGTTTCACTTGGAGGTATAAGCTATCATTATAGAAAATCAGTGTGCCATGTACAGTTTCATCCTGTATTTACATTATGTATATAAGGGTGTAACTATGGGTGGGCCTGGGTAGGCCATGGCCCACACACTTTGAAAGCAAGCCCATCCAATCAGGTTTTAAGCAATGCATCTGTGTTTTTATCAACCTCTGTTTTGCTTGTGACACAAGGTGTTGCCCACTCTTGTCAATCACAAGCCTTGCTAAAAAATCAGTTCTGGTTATGCCTCTGATATCACAATAAAATTTGAGTCAAACGTAATGTCCTATAAAACCTCTCTGTAAATGAGTATGAGAAATCATGGCTGTAAGAATCTGATACAACCGGAAAATGAATCAACATTTCTTACTGTAATTTTAAAAGATTCCCCTTCCCTCCTGTCATCCCCAGACTTATGAGAAATATGGAACCTGAGCCTGAATGGTTTAGTAACTCCTGATTTTGCACACTGAGTAGTATGCCAAACAGAAACAAACCAGAGTATTATCGATACTTGTATTATGAGATTGTTGGAAACCTTGCAATGATACATCCCCTAGAAGGAGTCCATTATCTTTCTTATTAAAATTCTCCAGCGAAATGGGAATATCACTTGGTAATAAAGATGTCTATCTCCATTTAAGTGGGATTTTCTCCCACCAAAGTTCATGCGATAAATAAACTTGTTAGTCTTTAAAAGTGCCACAGGACTCCTTGTTTGTTATCCCCATTTAGAGAGCTTGTACTACTGAAGCATTGGATTGGGATTTAGGAGATCTGGTTTCAATTTCTGTCTCTGCCACAAACTTCCTGTGTGACCTGGGACATAGCCCTTAATCTCTCTGCCCCTAATACAATAAAACCCTAAATGTATGTGTTTAAATCTATCCCTATTTAGGACAGCACTTAAGCATGTGCTTAAATCCCAATGAACTCAATCAGTTAGTGATGTTCTGCGCAGAGATGGATGACAGTGAGGATTAAATCTGTGCTGTAGTGCTCTCCTGCATAAAGATATTTGCCTCAGCTGGTGATTCAGTTATCCATCAGTGGAAGGAAGAATAACAATACATTTTGTGGTGTTTAGTAAAATAGAGCCCAGATCTCATTTGAGGCCTCCATGGCAATATAAATTATCAGACAGTCTAAAGCTGATACTTCCCAATGGGGAGCACATCATCCTTGATAAGCTGTTGGGTACATAGCTGTTTTCTTCCTTCTTGAGCTGAGAGACATATTGCAATACACCTAACGCTGCTAAATAATAACAAAAACATCATTTGCTGTTTCCCCAAAATGAGGCATCTTTCAAAGAAATGTCTTCCCTATATTCTTCAGCCTGAAAGTTCTGAATGACAGAGGAGAGACATAGCACACATGATGTGAAGGTTTGCTGAGATTCACAAATCTTTTGATGGCTTTTGGAGCCACTTTCAAAGTGAATTGGGTCTGAACTGTGTCTTTCCCAAACAGAGAGCTAGCATGAGTCTCTTGGCAAAAGAGGTGAAAGCCAACCATTCCATGTTTGGGTTTGGAGTTCATCTGACGCCGAGGTCAAACTCTGTGGAACCCATATGGATTGATACTAAAGAAGCTATTTTCATACCTCCTGGCCAAGCAATTGAGTGTCACCATTCTTTCATACTAAGACACAATGTTTACAAAGTAAGGTTCTCAGCACTACCCTGTGAAGTCAGCAGCAAAACTCCCATAGACTCAATAGGAGCAGAGTTAGGCCATCACTGAGCACTTCTGAAAATCTCACCCATGATTATGAAGTTCTATTATTTTCAAATGTTGAACATATCTAAAATGGGCTGGAAAATGGTTTATGAGCTTGGATGTTGGACTCATATTGCAAGGGCACAAATGAATGGCAAGTTAGACCACTAAAACAAGCAGCAGGATCTAAAATGTCGTTGCTTTCAGAACACGTTTCGCAGTTTACAGGAGATCAGAAGCATTTCTCTACATGCAGATTAGCATCTTGCTGGCTATGGATGTTGTGGGCATGGCTTCCTTTCAAGTGAAGAAAAGTGAAATGTCAAAGATGGGTTTGAGCTGCGAAGCCTAAGTATCAATCCCGAATTGAGCACTCCCAAACTTCTGAGGCATTCAGGCCCATGTTTTGATTTGGCCCACTATTGACACAAGGGCCATCCTTTGAGCCATAGCTGGATTCATATTCAAAATGGAAAGATGTCTGGATCCAGGGGTTAGGTTAGGGCTTCTCTGAATAATTCAGAGCAGTTCTTTAAAAAGATAGTTAGCATTGCACCTTCTTAAATGCATCCTGGTTTTGATATTAAGGGTGAAAAATCATTCAGGGTCCCCGAGGATGAGCACTCAGAGAAAAGCTGAAAGAAACATAGTGGTTATAAATCAGATTTTTTTTTGTTAATATATTTTAATTCATTTTTCCAGAATTGATCCCACTGCTCAACAATTAAAAAATCCCATATCGACTGCAGTGCTCCAACTCTGACCTAATGGAACATTGCCTCGGTGACCCCATTATCCACACAATAAATGCTGAGACCATGGTTCATAATTAGTAATCTGAGCATAAATGAAGTTGCGCAACTGATTCTCTGGGTGAACTGGCAGAAAAGGCGAAAGAGGCAGTCAGGCCCTTGCAGTGGTGGCAGAGAAAAGTAGTGCCTTATGCCAGCCTGCAGCCCAGTGTGCGACTCAGGAAAGCGAGCATGAAAAAGGCCCAACCGTGCATTGCATTAGGACGTGACACTGGGCTGTAAACATTCAGTATTGCAGAGGACGCACAGCTCAGATGGCAGTTCTGGCAGCTCAGCTCACTACCATGAGGATAAACATATCACTGCTACAGCAAAGTCAGAGCTGTGTAAAACTTTCATACATGCATGGGAAATGGGGGAAAGGAAAGTTTTCTCTCCAAAGGAGGAAGGGGAAGCCATTTTTGCATAAAGATTTTTGCAGAGATGTGTTTTCAAGTTAAAAACTGTTTATTGTCTGGAAAACTGCTCATCTGCACTTCACAGAGCCACCATCTCTACCTAGTTCGTCTAGCCTGACTTGCTCAAATTATGATGAATGAATATCTTGAACACAGAAAGATGTCCTTGTGATTAAGACTCTGGATTGGAAGTCAGGAGACTGGGCTTCAATTCCCAACTCAACCATTGCTTCCCAGTATGACCTTGGGCTCTAAAATAGGGATAATAACACTTCCTTTCTCCCACCCTATGCCTGTCTTGACAATTTGCATCGTAGATGCCTCCAGGTCCGGGAGTATCTCTTACTATGTGTTTCTACAGCATGTAGCAAAACAGGATACAATCTTGGTTGAGGCTTTGAGATGACACGGTCATTGAATAGCAGTAGTACTTTTTAAAAGACCCTTAGCTGCTAATGCCTGTGTTCCCATGGAGGTCAAGTAACTGCACATTCCCACTGAGTGTGCTGCTAAGCTTTTCAGAGTGTGCTCCTATACATAACCAGACTACGGGAGAGTTCCCCATGGGTGACTGGGTGCCTTTGCAGTGAAGGTGGTGGTTTTAGTGAACATGACCTAGCCTTCGCCCAGTGGAGATTTGGAGTTAAAAACTTGATCAGGCAATAGTGTAAAAAAGGTAAATGATAACCTCCCCCCCTCCCCTGCCCCCCAAACACCACCTTTGCTACTGACTGGAGTGGGAATATTTCTCACTCTAAAATGTGTAAAGAGTAAGGACTGTTATTTTATAGAGCTGTCTAAAAAGTGGAAGAAAGTCAATGGCTTGTGTTATGTGGGAGGTTAGACAAGGTGATCTAATGGCCCCGCCTGGCTTCCAAAGCCAAGAATCCAGGAAAATCAAAGGAAAAATAGGGGCTGTTCCCCTCCCCCCCCATTAGCTAGTTTAGAGATGGAATGAGACGGTGACAGAGCTGAGACTGCAGCTCCAGGGTCACATCTACTCAAGCTTATATTCATTTCTCTAGGCTTTGCCATCTCCCAAAGAGCTTTGGGTATGTCTACACCAACAGTTTAGGTCCACTTAAGTAGCCTTAAGTCGACCTAAATTACTCCCCGTCCACACTGGGCTTTCATTAAGTCGACTTAAGAAATCCCTTAAGCTTGAAAGCTTAAGTCGACTTAGTAAGAACTGCCGGTTAGGTCGACCTAACCCTTAAGTCGATTCCTTAGGTTGACTTAAGCACAGTGTGGACATGAATTAACCCTTAAGTCGACTTTATTAAGTCCACTTAAGGGCAGTTAGGTCGACTTACTAAGTCCACATTCAGGGTAACCACTTTGTTAAGTCAATTTAATAAGGTCGACTTTAAGTCAACTTAAAGTCGACCTTATTAAGTCAACTTAACAGAGTCGACCTAACTTTTTCTAGGGTAGACATAGCCTTTGACATTAGACAGATACTTGTTCTGCAGTAGCAGTAGACTGGAGAAGTCAAGGTAAGAACACAAGTCACATCTTGCCACCGTTGTCAAACCTGCTCCCACCCCTTTTGCATTTTCTCTCATTTGGAGTATTTAATTGTTGCAGGCAAGCAGCTACCCCTAAAATACCCTTAAAGTGACAAACACTTAAAGACCTTCCTATACCATACTACTACATATTAGATGCACAATGAGTGAGCACATTACTGACTAAGAAACATAATCGCTCAATGTCTATTGTTTTCACCTGCACCTGGGATCTAGTTCAGTGGCATGTAGTGTGATTAAGTCCTGGGTTCAAAAGCAGTGTTTTGAATTGGATCTCTCCTGTGAGCTTTGATGGGTCTCCTAACATTCCCAGATGGGCTAATCTTGAGTGTCTGGCAGATGTGGTCTACTCCTTTTGGGGACATTTGTATCCCTGTGCTATTGTGTTATCCTGTTGTTCCATCTTGTTATGGCACAGCACAGCAACATGAAGATCTAATGTGATCAGACTTGGACTCTGTCCCACAGTGTCACACTACATTTGGGACTGTGCAGGACAGATTTGCCAAAGAGCTCAGCATACTGGCAGACAAGCACTTTTAAAAATCTAGTCCAAGCTCTGGCTGCTAAGCCCTTGAAATTCTAGCTGAGAGCTCTTTGGAAAATCTGGCCTTTTAATTGTCCTGCCATGCAGGACATGGGTTAGGCCCATAAGAAATCTTGGGAATTTCAGTATGGGTGAATAAACTACCCTCCACCATAGGCATTAAGGGTACATAAAGCCAGCCCTGGAGTTAGCTGTTATGTTATAAAGATAAAAACAGAAGCAAATAAAATCCAGTGGGCCCTAAAAGCAGCTCTGGCTGCGTTAACACAACCTCTCAGAAATCTCAAGCCAGCCAGCTTTCCCACTGATTTTATTTTAGAGCCTAGTACATGAACACTAAACACACCGTGAAACAAAACCCATACAGAAGTTTGAGTTTGAGGGCTATTTAACATTACAAAATTCCCCCTTGTATAACAATTACAGAAACACACAGACTAATTGACATTGTGGTACAACACTGAATATGTGAATAGTATTCAATAGCCATCATGATTTCTAATTTTATTGCTTGTGGAGGGGTAGTCTAAGGGTTGCATACACCAGGCTGAGTGCAAAGCATACACAGTACCAGCTCCAAACCATTTAAAAAACTGTTTTCCATACCCTACGAGGTATCTTTGGTTTATTTACCTAGTCACATTGCTTTCTTTCTTTATACTTTTAAAAAGAGCAAACCGATTTGTCTCTTGCTCCCTGAAATGAAGGAATACAGTCATTTAGTTAGAAGAAAACAGAAATTTTTACTTAAGCTCCCCTTGGGGCAGATTCTTAGCTGGGGTAAAAATCATAGCGCCATTGATGCAAACAGAACTATAGCAATTTACATCACATGAGAATCTGCCACCTTGTGCACTATGTTTAGAATAGGTTAACTCTTTACTGTAGGGTCCTTTTTGGGGTCTCAGCAGAAAATAGAGTTTTCTATCCCTGATCATCCTTTGTATATAAATCAGCTCCAATGATCCTAGGGCAATATTTTTAGCACATGGATTTTGTCTGAGATAGTTTTATGCCTGATGGGGAATGTGTATTTTAATTTTATGTAATCTAAAGAAGCTTTTACTTGACAAATCTAATCTATCGCTCTCTCTTTCTAACCAATCATCATTGTATTGGAATCCATCTTAACCCCCAGGTGTGGGAAGAGAGAAGGATAGCAGAGAAGAACATTATTCTTAGTTCATTGTTTTCCAATCTTAAAACCAGGATTTTTGTTCTAAAATCTTCCTCCCCCACATTGGAATACTTTGCCTTCAATAGAAAATGCTCTATATTGTATTTCTGTTTTGTTTATAGAGAAAATCTAGTTAGCTCAAGATCATTTTTAGTATACAAATTATATATCTATATCTATATCCCTTACTTTTGTCCCTACTCCTCTCTTTGCTACAGTGAGCTTTCACCATGTGGTGGAGAAAAACCCTGTATTAGATTATAACATTTTATGAGTTGTCAAATAAATGACACTAGCCACCTGACTGAGAAGTAAAAACCTTTGTGGTGTAACATAACAGGTTAGAATGGGCTGGTAAGCCCTTGTGAAATAAACAAGGTTAAAAAAAAAAAAAGAAATCCCTCCAAAATACATATTTCCACCAGTGGATATATCTCCTCCCTACTTGTTAGATCAGAGAGGGCACTTTTTAATTATATATTTAAAGTCTTCCAAAATCAGAAAGGTCTCAAATTTAATTGGAATGGAAAATGCTAACTAATTGGCATCCAAATTTGATTTGCTGCAGAAATCTCATATTTGTTTGAAACACAACACTGTGTCTTGGAACACAAGCCCAGTCCTTCAAAAATCATACATGAGAACCATGGAAGAATCAATTAAAGTTGATTTGGCAGATCTGCTTTTGACAAATATAAAGAAAATCTCTGATTAGGCTGAGAAGAAAAGAATCCCTCTTTCGTGCTCTCTCTATTCTTTCCCTCTTTAAAGGCAGTAGATGTCAGAAGGGGGTGGATAGTGATATGCAAAACACGGCCTCCATAACCAAAGTAGCCTGCAAAATTAGGTGTCAGCATGCAAAGCATATTGATGTATGAATGCGGAAAATGAAAGCCGGCAGTAGACAGACGGGGCTAAAGGTGAGACAGCCACTGTGAGAGCAGCTGTACATCTACGTCAAGGTGTTGCTATATGAGTCTGCTTTTTTCTGGAGGGCCACAGCCTAACAAGCTATGCGTGGCCATAAAATGATGAAACAATACAATGTAGGCACACACTATGTGAATACCAAATAAATTGACTTGGTCCCCTCCTTCAGAGGATGCTTGTGTATTCATTAATAAATTCATATTCCGAGTTTTCAATAAAAGAAGAAAATGCAGTGTAAACTGGAGTTACTTAGTGACACCCAGCTCATTGCTTTTTATTGTTGCTTGCAGCTATGAAGCCTTCACTGTGCACTAGTAGAATTTATTACTGTCTTTGTGGCAGAGTTGGCGAAGTGAGCCTTTTGAAGAAAATTGACCCACACTTCATGAATATGATGAAAAATGCCAATAACACTACAAAGACAAAGCTCTTGACATTCGTGTGCAAAGAACTAAGAGGCAGTAATGAAAGTATTGCAATTACAAATTATTATACATCCTTCCCAACCAATGGGTGCTGGGCATTTTCCGACCATACTGAAGTCCTCTTATCTGCCTAGGCCTACTGCACTGCACTGTGGTGGAAAATGGAGCGTGCTGTTTCACTACCCCTCTCTTCTGGAGGGAAAAATGAAAAGAAAACTAAGGAATTGATCCTGTTTGGAGCACCCTCAATGCCTCTTGCATGGGCGGTGAGATTGCTCAGAGAGAAAAGACAATCTTGTGGCTAAGGAACACAATTGGAACTCAGGAGATCTAGGTTTGATTCCCAGATCTGCCACAGACTTCCTGTGTGACCTTGGGCACACGTCACTTCACTGTTCTGTGCCTCAGTTTCACCTGTAAAATGGGGGTAATAATTCTGTCTTGTCTACTTATATTATAAGTTCCTCATGACAGTGACTGTCTCTCACTTTGTGTTTTCACAGTGTCCTGATCTTACTTGGCACTACTATGATGAAAAAGAATAACCATAATAAATAATAATCGGCATCTTTCAGAAAGCATTTTTTGAGCCAGCATCTGCCTTCTAAGAGAAAACAAGAAGCAACAGGACACGGAGAAGCTCTCCACTAAATGATTGCTCTGGTGACGCACAGCTATATCACATAGAGGAAAATATCAAGGGGGAAAACGGTATGTTTATTCCTCCCATCAGTTGATGGTAAAACACAACTAAGAGGACTAAGAACACAAAGCATACGACAATCTGGGCTGTACAAATATTAAAGACAGTGAGAAAAGATACTTAGTCTCATGTTGAACATTTGCCACCTTCTGAACTTGTTACTCGGCAATCAAATTTTACCTGTCACAATGACAAACTGGAAATGCTAAGCCTGTAGTCTGTGTGGCTATTGAATGCTCTGCTCCCATATTTATTGTAGGAGGTGCTCAAGTAAAAAAAAAAAAGCAGTGATTTATAGTAAATTAAAACATGACACTCATGGTTGTATCTTATCATATCAGAATATTGGTGTCACAACAAATCAAATTAGCTCTGCAGTTCTCATGCCTACCATACAGTTCTTAGGAGCTAACTCTCATTAATTAAGAACATGACTTTAATTCTTATGGTCTCAACCTTTTGAGAATGGCATTTGCTAAAATAACCGAGACGCAAAGGAGGGGGGTCCAGCACGGTGCTTTGAACACAAGGACACCCCTTTGGAACAGTGCTCCTTATTTAACTCCCACTGAATTAGGACTGCCCCGCACTTTTAGAGTTGCACAAGGCTATATTCTTAGGGCTGGATTAAGACAGTCAAGGAATATAGACAACACAGTGCCTTTTTGGCCCTGATCCAGGCCATGGCTCCACCCCTGCTCTGAGTGTCAGAGGATGCTCAAGCAAGAACTGACTGCAAACCTGGTGGAAGTCCTGCCACCAATCATCTTTGGGCAGACCAGGGCTTCTCCTGTCTCTAGGGGAGTTAAGGTGTGTCCACAAGGAGTGAGCACTCCGTTCCCATTCATCAAGCTGAAGACTTAATAGTATTGCCGGTCACCCCAAGCTTTCAAAAGCCATGAGTCAGGCTTAAAAATATCATGAGGTTGGCTTTAAAATCATGAGATTATCCACATAGTGGGTTCTTTTCATTAGCCTGCTGGTGCCTGAATCTTTATTTAGGTTGCTTTCATTTTCCAGATTTTTCTCTGCAGCAATGAGGACTGGAAACTCTTTTTGGATTTTAAATGAAAACCGGGATTCTTATCTACTCTCAAATGAGCCCAGAGCCAAATATCACACGACTCATGGTGAGAAAAGTTGGCAACACAGACTTTGTGTGGAGCAGTCCTTCTAACACCACTTGATCTGAGCCACACTGGTGAAACAATAGGGAGGATTCCTTATGGGCTGGATCTGAACCCTGGCCTCTGCTATTGATGTCGCCTCTGCCTGGGTCCCGGGTCCCAGGTCCCAGGCCAACTCCTGCCTTTGTCCCCGCTGGTTCCTGGACAGGACCAGCTGTGCCATGACCAGCCTCCTGCTACCCCACCCACCCGGGTTGGGGCCAGCCATTGCAGTCCCTGACCCAGGGCAGCCATTGCCTACCTGAGAGGAGGGATTTAACTTTTTCTCCTCTTTTCCTGCTTGGCACCACATACCTCAGCTACATGCTGCAGAGTAGGAGACTTAAAATAGCTGGCACACCTCTTTGAACCTACATTGCTGGCTCAGGACTCAGGGCACTAGCTTGGAATTTCTGGGCTGGTTCCCCTTGTGCTCAGCGCCAGCAAAGCCCCTGGAGTAAACCCTCAGGCCTGTCTGTGTTTGAGGCCGAGGAAGGTATTTAATACCAAACCCAGAGCCACTGTAAGAAAGACACTGACTGACGCCCAGGCAGGGGGTGGTGGTGAGGCTGCCCTGTCCCAGCCAGAGCCGAGCACTCAGCCCAGCAGCTGCCACACTCTTGGTAACTGCAAGGAAGTGTGGGGGGATTTGCGTTTCCCCCAGCCTCACGTCACCCCCTTCAGGTACAGATCCCCCTCCCCAGGGCAGGTGGGGGGTGGAGCCAGAACTCCTCTTGCCCCGGGAGGGGGTGAGGTGTGAGGGGGCACAAGGGTGACATCTGATAGCCGAGTACCAAACAATTTCTGCTGGTACTCATTGGAGAACCTGATCTGAAAAATTAGGTCAACCCCTGTTCACAATGTAACTAGTTAAGGTGAGTATCCTTGGACTAAATTTTCAAAGTTTGCATCACAACCAAAAAGGAATGCAACATCTGTTTTTTTCAATGAAAGCTGATATCATCACAAGATTTCAGGAAGTGGGATGCTAAGAGTGTGCCTGTAGAGCCTATGCTTTAATCTGGGCCTGTGCTTCAGCATAAGGGAATCTTGAGTGCCTTTTGGCTAGAGAGGAGAAATGGGGTAGATTAATTGATCTATTCCCATTTTATAGATGGGGAACTATTAAACAGAGAGGCTAGGTGACTTTCAAGGTGACTTTTAAAGTCACCCAGGAAGTCTAGGGCAAGGCATGGAATTGATCCTATATCTCCTGTGTCCCAGGCCAGACCATTGCACTGGACCGTCCTTCTTCTCCAGGGATTTAGCTGTATCCTCAACTACATATTTTATTTGTATAATACTGTCGCAGAACAAACATGAAATGGCATCACTTCTGGCTGTGATAGAAGACCAAGTCAGAGTTGATACTCCAGCTGTGTGAACCAATGGCATTGGCCAAGATTTGCCAAAGCCCTGCCCACTTCCTTTCATACAATCTGGAAAGAAGGGAAGAATGCTTTGTGGTAAGCTGTACCCAAAATTCAGGTATGCTGAACCAGGGGGCAAGACTGAGGTATACTTGTCCTCACTCCCCCACTCAGCTGAGGAAGACATGGGCATTATCTAACCCTGATTAAGCTCTTGGGTGGACAAAAACAAAACCCTTCAAATAATGTATAGGGCCAGCTTTCCTGAAAGAGAGAGTGAAAACACAAAGAAAGGAGGAAAATGTGATTTTAGATTACCCACCTCAAAAAGATATATTGGAATTGGAAAAGATACAGACAAGGACAATAAAAATGATTAGGAATATGGAACAGCTTCCATATGAGGTGAAATTAAAAAGACTGAGAGTTTTCAGATTGGAAAAGAGATGACTAAGGAGGAATATGATAGCGAGCTATAAATTCATGAATGGTGTGGGAGAAAGTGAATAAGAAAACGTTGTTTACTCCATCATATAACCCAAGACCCAGGAGGCACCTAATGCAATTTATAGGCAGCAGGTTTAAAACAAACAAACAAAAAAATTCACACAATGCAGAGCCAACCTGTGGAACTCTATTCAAGGGGATGCTGTGAAGGCCAAAACTATAAGAGGTTTAAAAAAAGAACTAGATATGTTCATGGAGGAGAGGTCCATCAATGGCTAAGAGTGTTCCTACCGTTTGACTGCCAGATTGGATGACAGGGGATGGATCGCTTGATGATTGCCTGTTCTGTTCATTCCCTGTGAAGCTCCTGGCATTGGCAATTATCACAAGACAAGATACTGGGTGAGATGGACCATTGGTCTGATGCAATATGGCCATTCTTATGCTCTTATGCTCTAGGTCTTAGCTGCTCATTCTTTGTTTATCTGATAGGCATTAACATAGCTCTGAACTTTCTTGTGATGGCATTTTATAACTAGTATTTTACTCCATATGAAACAAATGACTTTCAAACTTGGGTGCATAGTTAGGGTTCTGCATTTGGATGCAAATCAGTACTCAGTTGCCAAAATGCCCAAGGGAGCAAAAATAACCTCCAGACCTGATTCTGAAAAGTGTGACTCTTTCTGCATATGTGAGGACAAGTCAGGCAGTTGATGCAGAACCCCTGTACATCTGGCAAGCTTAAAAAAAATGCTTGAACTTACCAGCCTTCATATAGCTCCTAAATAATGCAGATAATTAAATGGCAGTTGATTTGAGATGATAGATTATAGTTAATTATACCCAGAAACCCAATTTTGAATTTCTAATCATATCTTCACTTCATAAAGAAGGAAAAATGTTTTCATTTCTTGACATGTTTAGTATTTGGGCTGGACCATTTTATCAAGCTGTAAATCCTAGAATTAGATTAGCATATAACCATGTCTCATGAAAATCATGCATGGCCTTACTCTTGCATCTCTGCATGGAAGAGAAATGAAACTGGGCCTGATAAAAGGCCACTGGAGTCAGTGGAAAGACTCCCTTTGACTTCAACAGACTTTTGATCAGCTGCCTAGCCCTAGACTGTTCTTAGAGTGTCTATAAATTGATGATGTGCTCAGCATATGACTGAAAATGTTATCAATAATGAGATTTTTGCATTACAGGTAACCGATGGCTCCTGGGGGTTAGACTTGTCAGTTCTTATAGATATGAACAATTCCTGGTGCATCATCTTAAAAATGTGCTAAAGTGAGTGAATGCAGATTTCTAAGAGACTGAAAGAGTACAAGATTATCTATATTTATCCCACAAGTTTGTCAAAACTGTGAATATTCATGGCACATTTTCTAGTAAACAGTAGATAGGATTCTAAAGTAAGCCTTATATAGTTAGTAGCTACTGAATGTAACAAAATGAAAGAGGTAATCTATTCCAGAGTTATTTTTGGTCTTATAAATTATAGAGAAAAGGACTCCAATTGTATATCACTGGAACTTAAGTATTTCCCTTCTATATCTCTGTAAATAGTGAAATTAAAGAGATTATTGAAAGGTAGAACCAAGAAGATTTCAAACAATTTTATTCAATGTCAGTTACTTTAAAAAAAACTAGTACCAAAGAAAGAAGAGGGATAAAATTAAAAGCTGTTTCTAAAGCCTGCCATAATAATACAATAGACTAGTTGTAGCCATAGGCAGAATTTACTGTCCTTGGTCTAGTGAACCAGTATTAACCCTTCAAATGTCCCAGATGGTTCTGTATATGTGCAAGGTGTCACTTTATGTGCCTATCTATGGATGTATGCTTCCTGTCAGATCCCTCAATTAATTATAATTGTCCTACCTTTAAAGGCATAGCCCTGGGCTTACTAGAGGGTGTGGCACTCATGGGGTTTTATTTCAAGCCATATCCTACTGACTCCATCAGTCAATGGATTTTACTTATCAATATTTAATTACATGCGTGTATCTTCATTATTTTTTAGATAATTTCTCTACACAGCCAGACAGGTGCATTATCTTCATGGTATGCATTGACAATATTGACAGTAATGCATGTCTAAATGCTAACATCTAGGAAATAGTTCGGTAGACCACAAAAATACCAGCACAGACTACATGCATTTAAAAAAATGGTCATAGCAGACCCTTTGTTCTGAATATAAAAAGTAATGACAGGAGTCTTCCTGGGAATTCATTACCTTACAGGTATTCATTGGCTTAGAAGCAGCATTTGCCAAGGCCATAATATTTGGAAGTAAATTGGTTTTATAACACAGGGGTAGGAGAGACATTCCAAACAGAGGCAACACATGTGGGATCATGTGCCTCTCCCCCTGATTTGCTATTTGGCTTGTACAGAGCATGATAACATGGACTGGGCATGCTCAGTAACAGCTATCAGCAGGCGTGGGTTATCTGTCTGAAAGAGTATGTTTCCTTTGATTCATATTTTGTACTATTGGTGCCTTGGCACAATTTTGGCCTATGGATCAAGAAACACATCCTAGGTTTTTTATAATTGATTATGAGGAAAACTAATTTTAAAACATTAGGCTACCCTTCTGTCATCAGTTACTACCGTGAAAAGAATATATCACAGTATTTCAATTACTGTTTTTAGGCTGTGTGAGAGAAGTGTAGTCTAACAGTTAGAGTATGGGACTAGGAGCCAGGAATTCACCTGTGTTAATTCTGTTGTTGATACTGCCTCCTTTTGGGGCGTTGGCTGGTCATTGAACTTCTTGGTCTCTGAGTTACCACATGAGGGTACGATCACATTTGGGACGTTGTGAGGATTAACTAGCCCATGGCGGTGATGTCCTTTGAGGTGGCAAAGCAGTCTACATGTGCTAAGTAATAGTATTTTTAGAATGAATCAAAAACATTTTCTAATTTCAAAGGGAGCGCGTGTGGTGTAACGCCTGACAAGCAGGTTAATACGACTAACTAGCCTCCTAGTGGTCATATTGTTATCCTCACTCTGTTCACTCACCAGAATCTACGTTAACAGAGCTTCAAAGTTATGGCAACCAAATGCCAGTCAGTTTTCCAGTCAGAGGCAAACTGAAACTACTGGAAAACACAGAGATCCCATCTGATAGAAGAAGCAGTTTCTGCATTTAATATTTTCTCGGGCTAGTTAGTTCACAGAATTTGCTTTGTTCTTGGTAGATATGCTGGTAATAACATGCACAGACAACTTATGGCTACAGAATAATATGCTGGTGTCATGATGGATGTTAGAAAGTATATCAAATATGGCAGGTGACCAGCTTGGCTTGACAAAGACATCTTTGGTGAGCTTAAACACAAGAAAAGGAAGCTTAGATGAAGTGGAAACTTGGTCAGATGACCAAGGAGGAGTATAAATATACTTCTCGAGCATGCGCTAGTGAAATCAGGAAGGCCAAAGCACAGCAGGAGTTGCAGCAAGCAAGGGATGTGAAGTGTAACAAGAAGGGTTTCTACATGTATGTTAGAAACAAGAAGAAGGTCAGGGAAATTGTGGCCAGTTATTGAATGGTGAGGGGGCAGTGATAGTTGATGTGGCTGGATCTTTGGGCTTACTGGGTAGTGATCAACAGTGTGATGTTTAGCTGGCAACCAGTAACAAGTGGAGTGTCCTGGGGCCAGTTTTGTTCAACATCTTCATAATGATCTGGAGTATGGAGTCAGTTGTGCCTGCAACAAGTTTGCGGAGGACACTAATCTGAGGGGAGTAGTAGTTAACCATGGGAAGTAGGGTAGGATATTGAGAGACCAAGACATATTGGAGGATTGGGGCCAAAGAAACCTGATGGGCTTAAACAAGGACAAGTGCAGAGTCCCACGTACTAGGAATCGACGAACTTACCAGCAGTTCTGCAGAAAACGACCGGAGGTTACAGTGGACAAGAAGCTGGATATGAGTCAACAGTGTGCCCTTATCTCCAAGAAAGTTAATGGCATGTTGGGCTGCATTAGTAGAAGCATTGCCTGCAGTTCAAGGGAATTGATTATTCCCATCTATTTGGCACTGTTGAGGCCACATTTGAAGTATCCCGTTTTGGGCTCCCCACTACAGGAAGTATGTGGACAAATTGGAGGGAGTCCTGTGGGAGCAACATATATGATTAGGGGGCTGGAGCATATAATTTATGAGAAGATGTTGAGGGAATGAGGCTTGTTTAGGCTGCAGAAGAGAAGAGTAAAGGGGGGATTTGGTAACAGCCTTCAACAACCTGAAGGAGGGTTCCAGGGAGTATGGGATTAATCTGTTCTCAGTGGTGCCAGGTAGCAGAACAAGGAGCAATGTCTCAAGTTGTAGTGGGGAAGGTCTAGGTCAAACTGTTTCATTAGGAGGGTGGTGAAGCACTGTAATGGGTACCTAGGAAGGTGGTGGTATCTCTATCCTTAGACGTTTTAGAGCATGCTTGTCCAACCTGCGGCCTGCGGGCCAGACTCCAGCCCACTAAGGGCTTTCATCCAGCCTGAGGCGTGCTACCACAGGATCCTGGGAGCTGGGGCGGCCAAAGCCCTTTTAAATCTCCGGCCCTGCTCAGACAGCTGCGCCATCAGGGGCTTGACTCAGCCCCTTTCAGGTGCTGGGGGCAGGAAAGGGGTTGGGAAGCCCCCGCGGTGTGCAGCAATGGAGAGGGAGCCCCCGCAGGGAAAGGGAAGGGAGGAGGAGAGGACAGAGAGAAGCCTGTGCGAGGGAATGGGGGAAGGAGAAGAGGAGACATGTGGCGTGCGTGGGGACAGGGAAGGGGAGTTGGGGAGAGGAAAGGATGGAGCTGCACGGGGACAGGGAAGTAGGGCGGGAATTGGGGAGAGAGAGGGGCTGCCAGTGTGCACTGGGACAGGGAGGGGGGAAAGGGTTGAGGAGAGGGAAGGAATCACTGTGCACAGGGAACGGGAAGGAGCAGTGCAGGGACAGGGAATGTTGGGGAGGTTGGGTTGGGTTGGGGGCTTGGGAGAGGAAAGGAGCTGCATGGGGAAAGTGAACATGAGGTTAGGGAAAGGAGCCGCTGTGCGTGGGGACAGGGAAGGGGGCAGTTGGGGAGAGGAGCCTGCCCAGAGAAAGGAAGGGAAGGGAGGGAAAGGGGAAAGGAGCCAGGCTAGGGAAGGGAGGGGAGAGGAGTGCACGTGGGGTAAGGGAAGGGAGGGGGTGGGGTGCAGAGGCAGGGAGAAGGGAAGTGAGGGGAAGAACAGCCCATGCAGTACAGCATGGCACAGAGAGATCAGGGAAGGGGTCAGGGAGCCGATGGAGCTGGGGAAGGGAAGTGGTCAGGGAACCCAAACAGCACAGGCCAGGAAAGGGGTTGGGGAGCTGGGAAAGGGGAGACTGCCACACAGCACAGGGCCAGGGCGGGGTCGGGTAGCCCATAGGGAAGGGAAACCTGCACTGCGTGGTCTGGCAAAGGGATTGGGGAGCCCAAGTGGTGTGGGGCAGGAGGAAAGGTTGGGGGAGCAAGGGAAGTATTGGGGGTCCCACCACCACGCTGCACTGCTTCCTTCCCTTTCCCTACCCCTACCACGCTACCTCGTCACCCCACCTCTGCCCTCCACTGCCATCTCTCCGCTCCCCACACTCCCCCTTGCCACCCGACATGGCCATTCCTTGTTCTCCCCTTTACCTACCACCCCAAGCTCTCGCTTGCAGCTCCTGCCCTGCTTCCCATGCTTTTCCCTGCCACCCCACATGGCTGACTTTGCTTTACCTGCCATGCTCCCCTGGCACCCCACCCCACTCTCCCTTTTCATCTCTGCCCTGCTCTGCCCCTGGTCCCCTGCTTTCCCCTGCCACCACACACAACCTCCACAAGCCCTCCCTTGCCCTGCCACACTCTCCGACTACCTGTGCACACTGATGCTTCCTGAAAAAGAATAAACGAGCCCTTTACAAGTTTTCACAAAATATGGTTTAATTAACAAGTGAAAATTTGTCATGTACAGTTGTGAAAGTGACACTTATATAACAGATACTGTAGGGAGGATGGATATTGTTTGAGAATTGTATTTAGGTATGAAATGTAAGTTTCTGGTGTTATAGAACCAAACTGAATTTGTAAACCGTTGTTTATTTTTGACTCTTTATATTTTATGCATTGTAAGATCAATTTCTATTATGCTTTATCTATTCAAAATTTGCTCACCTGTCCTCCAAGTGAGAGAATTACAATGTGGCCCCCTCACCCAAAAAGGTTGGACACCCCTGTATTAGAGGTTTTTAAGGGCTTGACAAAGCCCTAGCTGGGGTAATTTAGTTGATGTTGGTTCTGCTTCATGTAGGGTGTTGTACTAGATGAACTCCTGAGCTCCTTTCCAATCCTAATCTTCTATGATTCTATGAAGTTTTGCCACTGGCTTGAATGGAGCCAGGATTTTATCTCCAGTAGATAAGTACTCCTATAATCAGTGGAAGCCACTATAATTTCTGATATGCTATATGGCAGGCTATAGGACCAGATAAATAATTGAAACATGGAGCTTTTCATGGGCCACTGGTTTACTCCATCCAATGTCAATAATAATTCTATTTTACATTTGATGGCTATTTCATTGGTCACACTCCACAGTTTCCAATATCACAATTATAGATGCACTGAATTTTTCAGTCCCAACAGAATGGCCTTAGATGGAATGGATCTCTCTACTGCCTTGTCTTTAGCATATGCAGATATCACTCAACTCCAGGAGTGGGCAGATCTGAAACACATAGGTACAGAAACTTGAGGCACCACAGATTATACTGTGCCTTCTTGATACAAGAATAAACCAATTGATGTATGATTCACCACTAACATCCTATTGCAAATCTAGAAGAGCTATGGAAAACAACAACATGATGAGACAAGGAGTAAAACGGACATTGACTACAATAAGCTGACTGACAAATTTAGTGAATAATTAGTTACAGTAGCTTAATACAGTGAGCATGATTATTAAAACAATATGTCATTGCCCGCCTAGCAGAGCAAATTGCTAGGGATTCTGTGTTCCACTGCTGGTCAAAAATGCATAGGACAGAATGATATGTAAGAATCTAGAATCCATATGAAGCGTAGCTTTTAGGCCACTTTCCTCTGATCCCTTCCTCTCAATCAAGCCATGCCATAGACATGAACGAAGGAGGTTACAATATCTCCTGAGCCTGTAGCCAAATGGGCTGATTATTTTCCCTTTCAAACACTCCTCCATACCTAAGCATATCTGACACCACTCATGTTGCCTGTAGCTGTGAGGTTGTCCTCTGCAAATCCTCCAATGAGGGTCACTGAATGCAGAGAGAAGCCAATTTAGCCACATTTTTATATGAGCTTTTGTCTGCATGGGAGAGTGTCTTTTCCCCTCCTTCACTGATCACTCCCTCGGACCACCTATATATTCTACACAGAGCAATTGCAGCTTGCTCCTGGGGGTGGGGGGAGGACCCTACAAAAGAATCTGTGAGAAAGGAAGACTCAAAGCAGAGTATGGAGTTTGGGGAATATATTTTGATCATGCAACAGGCAAAATGTTTCCTCAAAAAAGACAGTTCATCAG
This sequence comes from Pelusios castaneus, assembly GCA_007922175.1. Taxonomy (NCBI): domain Eukaryota; kingdom Metazoa; phylum Chordata; order Testudines; family Pelomedusidae; genus Pelusios; species Pelusios castaneus. Next base: position 14,955,826 of record ML685758.1, read on the forward strand.
TGTGTGTTTCCAGCACTGGTATTTAGCAGTGACATGTGGTTTTGAGGGACAATTAGAAGCAAAATAGAAGTTGTACAGTCGGTGATGGAGTAGGTGATGTTAAGGATGGTTGGGGAGATAGGGGAAAACATCTGGGTTAAGAAACAGATGGGGCTAGAGGATGCTATGGGGTTATAAGGACGTAGAATGAGAATGGGAAGAAAACGTGGCTAGGAGGACATAAAATAACCAGAAAAAACTGTAGTAGAATTAAAAACAACAAGTGTCCTGTGGCACCTTAAAGACTAAGAAATTTCTTTGGGCGTAAGCTTTCATGGGCTCCAACTCACTTCGTCAGATGCATGAATGAGCCCATGAAAGCTTATGCTCAGAGAAATTTGTTAGTCTTTAAGGTGCCACAGGACACTCCCTGTTTTTGCTGTACACAGACTAACAAGGCTACCCTTTTGGAAATTGTTACTATGGTAGAATAAAAACTTCAAGGTTACAAGAACATTTTGAGATTAGTCTGAATTCAGCATTTTTCTGCCTATGCACTGATTAGTATGCATGAGACTGTTCCAGAGCACTAGCCAGTGCTACATCCTCTGGTTGGTTCTCACCCATTCTGTCAATTACAATACTCTATAAAATGGGACCAAGAGTGGAACATAAGGCCTAATACTATAGGACAAAACATATTCTTGACTCTGAATGAGAGCAGTAGAGTAAAACCTAGTCAAATAACCACAATGAATAGTTAACACAGAAGCGATGAGTGGAAACAAACTTGGCAGATAGATATTGTACAGTATTTTGTGTCAAGTGGAGGTGGCTGGGGAGGGAAGTACTCTGGGAGGAGGAAGATCATAATGTAACTGGCAGTGCCTGTAGGCATTATGTTTGCAAAAGCTAGGAACAAGTACAATGCTAGTAAGCACCCTGAGAGAGCACATGCATCATCACTCTTTTCTGAACCTTTTCAATGGGTGTAGCAAGCACTTCTTTCAGCCAGGTCACCCACAGAGAGGACGGTGTCATGACCATACCTCTGTACCTTGGCCAGGACTGACAAGATATAGGAAAAGAGAAGACAATTTTAATGGGTCCTAAGGGCAGCCCTGCCCACCCCCCACTGACCCACAAATATCTGTAACTAGGATGAAACCGGGTTAGTACATTTCTCTCTACAGACCTGCTCCCAGCCAGACATGCATTTCAGGGATTAGCACAGGGTGAGTTGGCCCAATAAGGGAAATTTTACTCAGCCTCACCAGTACTTAATGTACCTTGAGTAGGTGATGTGAACCAGACCTGCAGGGAGCCATAAAGGGAGCCTGTGTTCAGTCTATGTGAGAACTGTCAGGAAAAAGCGGTGGGAGAAGCTCTCTAGGAGTTGAAGTAGCGGCTGTATCTCAGTGTTGGGCAGAGGTATGCTCCTATTGTTAGGAAGTTTTGTGCTCCAGCAATTAGGAAGTGTGCAGAGGCAAAAGATGGCCATCTCCTCTGTGGCAGCATTAAGGTTGGTGATTGAGGTGGAGAGGGCACTTCTTCTGCCCCCAGATCATTGGGACACTGGTAGCTATACCTGGACCCTTTTATGGATTTTCAGTCCCTCTCACTTCCATGGTTAGACAAGGCTGGGAACAGAATGGGTTGGAAATTTTCTGACAAAACAGACATTCATTGGAAAATGCTGGAATGGTTCATAAAACCAACTTGGGTTCAATGAACTTTTATAGAATCACTGGCAGGAATTCAATGAAAACTTGCCTTGTTTCCTGGTGTGCTGCTGGAGATCCTGTGGCTCTGGCCAATCCCACTACTTGGACTAACCTGGGATCAAGGACCTTGAGGCTTCCAGTGTCTGTGGCTCTGGGCCAGAGACCCACGACTCCAGGGCTTTCAGGCTCCTCCTATATGGAGCAGGGAGCCTGGAAGCAGGGAGGGATCTCAGACAATTCAGTTCAGCCAAGGCTGAGCTCCTGGGTTCACCTGGAGCTAGGGATCTCAGGTCTTCCAGACTTCATGCCAGAGAACTGGGAAGTCCTAGGATAGGCTCTCTGGCTATGTCTACACTGGCAAGTTAATTCGAATTAAGGCAGCTTAATTCAAATTAACTTAAGCCTTGGCCACACTAGGCTTTCATTAGTTCGAATTAAGGGCTTCCTTAATTCGAACTAATAAATTCGATCATACCTTTTGAACTAACCCATACTTCGAACTAGTTAGTTCTAATTAAGTCAATGTGACCATGTTAGTTTGAACTAACTGGCACATTGACATTAATGCGACTGACTAATTCGAACTAAGCAAGTGCCATGTATGTATAAAATTCCAGTGGGCCATGCTAGTTTGAATTAAGTTAATTCGAACTAACTAAAATTAGTTCTAATTAGTTAGTTTGAATTAACTAATTCGAACTAACTTTGGTAAGTGTAGACATAGCCTCCATGTGGACTGTCCCTGGCTGTGAACCACAGTGATTTCAGACTTCTGGGTCAGCTGGCGTCCCAGGTTGCCTGACTCCCAAACAAGAATCAGGTCTATATCAGTCAGCAGCAGCAAGGAACATATTTAGTTTCAGAAAAAACAGGTGTTGGTGCTTCCAAAACATTTTTTTTCCTTTTGGGGAAATTTTTAAGAATTTAGTTTTATTGTGAATTGGAACAAGCCTAATTCCTGAACATCTTAATTCCCCATCAGCCAGAAATCCTGAGTTTCAGCCAGTTCTAACTAAGAGTGCTGCAGAACAAGCTTGCTTTGGCCAAGCGGATATCTGCAAAGGCATCCAAAAATCTCAACCAAAAGCAAAGATGACCATGGGAGCTCAAGACTGGATGTTTTTCTAAAAGATATATGATCCAGGAATTATTTTGGGAAAACTCTATGGCCTGGGTTGTAAAGACGGTCTGATGAAATATCACTATGGTCCTTTCTGACCTTGGAATCTATGAATCTACCAAAAAAAATTAAATTGGCATTATCATGCATAAATATATGATCTTTCTAGGCCTTGCTCCCTTCAAAACCTTGAAAAGTGTGTATGTTACAGTCCTTTTTTTCCAGAAATGTCTTTTATAAAGCTGTCCGTCCTCTAGCAGTCAGCTTCTCTTTATTTATTTATTTTAAAGTCTATATTGAGGTAGGAACGGGCCTTTACATCCAAAGACAGCAATGACTATCTATCAGTAAACTGCTCATGAAGTTCACTAGACAAAGGGTTAGTGCAGCTAGTACCACAATAATGTAGAAACAGAAATATTACAAAGTAAAGGCTTATAAAATAATAAAAATTCTACTTAGTTCAGATACCTCCCAGTGCCTTTGGCAAAATACCTTAAGCATTCCACATAAGGCGGGCATTGTCTTTATAAGATGGCACCTCATAAAATGGTATTAAATATCACCAACGGGGCTTCATATTTCATCCAGCAGGGTTTAGGCCAGACATGTTCTATATCACACATTATTAGAATGACATCTGCTTTGCAAGTTGTGTACCCAGGAGCATACCTTGATAACTCATTTCAGCACTCATTCTCGAGGCTTCTGTGCCTTCATAATACCTAATATGTTTAACTCATTTTGAATAGAAGTCTAAAGCCTGTCGTGGCCCTCTGGCCAAAACTGTAGCTGTCAGGCAACAGAGCCAGCTATCAAACATTACTCATTTATCATTAGCGGTGATGCAGCTGTACGAGAAATGTACCCACTGAAGTGAAGGGCTGTCAATTGTTCCCTGTATAATACTCTTCTTCTCAACAGGGCATTTCTCTATGGATGTATTGCGATTGCACTTCACTATTTTCCCATAGTATGGAATTTATAGTAGCAAGGGAAAGGATAACATATTTTCGTTTAAATGGTGCTGCCACAAGGTGAATAAAGGAATCATCAGTAGTAGCTGTGTACAGGCATATGCAATGACGTGTTTGTGAACATTATATATGAAATGTTTAGAACTATAACGTACAACTAGGTATGAGTATGTAAACATAGGTATACCTGCAATATTAAAAGCTTTGCTTGCTCTTTACTCACCTATTGCATAGGAAAACTGGAATGTGCAAGTTAATCTATTCTGCTTACAAAACTCCAGGCACATGCTGCCTTGAACTTTTCTAGCCTGATCTCCACTCCCCAGGGAGGGAAACCGACAGATTAAATCTATGTGAGAGATCTCCTCACTGCAGACTCCACAGTCTTTAGTCACAAAAGGGAAAGTATGGATTGGTTGCAGAAAGCATTACAGTTGAGGTATTCTGTTCAGGCTCCTTTGAACCATTGATGCACCCAAACATTTGAACACATGCAGTATAGAGAAAGTGCAGCACAAATACCTGTATTTTTATTTGCAAACATGAGATATGGCAAAGGGAGACCGACTCTCTAACAGCAGGAATGAAGCACTGAGTTCTATTTCTGACTCTGCTGCTGAATCCACATGGGTCGTATCAGAAGCCAATGGGACTTTTTCCGTTGACATCACTGACCTTTGGATCAGACCCTGGATGACCCTGACCATGCCACTCAGTCAGCTCAAAATTTTCAAAGTCGGGTGTCCAAAATTAGGTACCTAAATCCCTAGTTTCTTAATAAGGGGGCTGTAAATGTGGGCACGCACATTATAAAATTCTGGTCTTGGCTTGTCTATGTCCTTGTTTCCCCATCTAAAATGTGGAGGTGATGATAATGATGTGCCTCTACAAAGTGGACCATTCCTTAACTTTGTAATATTTCTGTTTCCACATTATAGTGGTACTAACAAGGGCCGGGTCAAGGCTTGGCCCCCCCATTGACACCCCCATGCTAGGGTGGAAGGGTAGGCGCTCTGGGGCCATGGCCGACCCTGACCAGTGCTGCTGATGGCTGGTGCAGCTGGGGGTGTAGGGGGCTGTGGCTCGTGCTGTTGGGAAATCACAGGGGGACACAGGCTGGTGTGGCTATGGGGGCCACAGGTCATGCTTGTGGGGGGAATATTGTTGGGGGGGGCTGAGCCACAGTGCTGGAAGTCCGCAGCAGTCTGTTCTATTGGGGCGGTGCAGGCCGGGGCTGCAGGAGGGGGGTGCAGGCTGGCACCAACCGGCACTGCTCCTGGAGGCTGGGCCAGGGAGGGGTGGACTAGAAGGTGGGTACTTCTGCACCACCCCCTGGCTGGCTGGTGAGCATCAGTCAGTCCAGGGACTGGGCAGGCAAGCTGAAGGTGAGTGGCAGCAGCCACCACTCAGGTCAGCCGAGCCAGATTTTGGGGGGGCCATGGGGTCCCCTGTTAGGCCGCGGTCAGCTTTACCAAAGACATTTCTGGAAAAGAGGACTGTAACATACAAGTATTTCAAGGTTCTAAAGGAAGCAAGGCTTAGAAAATTCATGTGCATTATAATTGCAACCTGCTTTTCTTTTTTCATAGATTCGTAATTTCCAAGGCCAGAAGGGACCTTAGTTAGTGATCATCTGGTCTGACCTCCTGTTCAACACAGGCCAAACAGTTTTCCCAAAATTATTCCTAGAACACATATCTTGTAGAAAAACACCCCGTTTTGAATTCCTGTTGTAATCTTTGACATTTTGTCTGTTGGGGTTTTTGGAAACCTTTGCAGATATCCCGAGAAAACAAATGTAATTGCTTAATACAAAGGAAATGGTGAGAGCTCTCTCTTCCTCTGGTTCTTAATTAATTTATTTTCATTTAATGCTATTGTCACATGTAACATTTCATTCTCATTCAGTTCTGTGTATTTAAAAACAAATGCAGAGTGTGAGAACTCATTCCAGCCCATTTTAGATATCTCATTTATGGGGGGTGTAAGGACTGACCTAACAGCTGCATGAAGTTAAAGACCCCAGGGAGGGATATATTGAACTGGATGCTGAGTAGTATAAATTGACAGAGTGTTCCACTGGATTCAGTTTACACCAGCCAAAGATTGGGCCCAGTATAGTTATATAATTGTTTATTCCCTCTCTCTCCATATTTTTCCATTTTGCTACTCACAGACTTATCTCCTCGGATGATATTAAGCAGCATGCAGAGATGTGCAATAGCTTTCTGATGCACCAATGTTGTTATTAGGGATTAAATCCTGTAAGATGTATCTTGCACATCTTGGGCCATGAGGGTCTCCTCTAGAAAAGGTTCTCCTCTGTTTAGTGTGGGTCAGTTTTCATAAGGTGCTAAACACCTTCAGTTCCACTGAGGTCAATGGCAAGAGGAACTCAACACTTCCCAGAATCGGGCCTATGTGACTACTTCAGCCGATCCCCTCTGAGTAAATAATGGGTCTAAGGAATTCTTCCTGTGCCTGAGTTCTTGGGAGTGGCCTTTGTACAATTTGCCGTTCAAAAGGCAGCACTCAAATACAGCTTGTGGTTCATGCTCTTAATGCTAACTCTCTAGAGTGGCGAGCACCCCATTAACTTTTTTCAGTCTAAGTGATCTTTGAGCTGTAGTAGCTGAAGATTCTACTGATTTGAGGAGCCATTAAGCTAATTTGCTAGTAACTTTTTTGCCCTTGAAAAACTCACTATCTCCTCCAAAGGCGTCATCCTCTGAGTCCAAGGTTCACAGATATTCAGATTCATCTTCCTTTATACCATAAACATGCCACAGAGATATAATCCATTTGGAGTCTGGCAAGTGATAACTGTCACATACAGAATGGGTATTGAGGGGCCCACAGTTAGACACTAACATCAGCATGGACGGAGCCTATCCATCCTGCTGAGATGATCTGTCTCTCTCTCTGCCTGTGGTTTGTATCACAGAAAATAAATTTCCATGCCAGAATAAAACTCAGACCAAATACGCTGGGACTGCTGCTATTGTGTTTCAGCCTGTATTTCCTACTTTTGTTTTTAAATGTATTTGCAAGAAGAAAAATGGTAAAGACACAGCTTTTGAAAGAAACGTGTATTAGAAATGTCTGAAAGTCACTGATCAGTGTGTGACACATCCAGTTACATCTGGTTATGTTATGAAATATTAGCTTATTGCAAAATTTCAGAATAAAAGTTGACAAGTCATGTTGCAAACTGTTCAAGTAAATGTTTTTGTTTACCCCACAGTGTATTTTGTGCGAAATTACCTTTATATTTAGAATACCTATTCTGCCATCCAGTGAAACTCTTGGATTGCATTTATCAAATAATCAGTCTCAACATTTGGAGCACAAACACAGGTTGTATAGCAAGTCAGACTCAATGCCCATATTTACAAAGTGCCTTTCATCCTACAGCAGTAATATGCTTTTAGAATAAGTCCCTATAATAGGGGTTGTGATTATATTACAGTCTTCAGATAGGACTAGAGCATGACTGATCACAGCCCTGCACTGGGGTGTAGTATGGTACTGCTTTGTCCCAGGATGTGTTCTACTTCAGAGAGGCACATTGCCCTCCCCAGAGCTCCATGCTGTGTCTGATGGAGGTATGGGTAATTTGAAATACCTATTCCACCAGGTAGGGGTGGAAGCAAACTCTGTAATGGAGAGTAACTCGGTAGCAGCCCCTGTGCTCTCCTGAATGCACGGCGCAGCATGGCTTTTTTGTAATCCTTGCAAAGAGAAAAGGCTTTTTATATCCTGTCCATCTTCACAGCTGCGTAAGGACCAGTCACAATCCAGCCCATGAGAAAGCTCATAAACTAGTTTGCAAATCTGTTATTTTAGCTGTACAGGTGGCTTGTGTTTATAGAGTTTTTTAACTCAAAGCTCATTTCCTTGAAATCTGTCCTTATGTTCGCTAAATTCCACACAGTCCCTGTTCAAGGCTTCATGATGATTTTATCTCCCCCCGCCCCCATGTCTCCTTTGTGCCTCTATTGTTGCAACAGTCAATGGGAAGCACACAGAAATAGGAGATTAAAAATGTAAATTTTATAAACTGAAATCAAAGGTCCTAAATCCTTAGCGAAGAAAAGCCAACATAAGTACAAACATTAAAAACATACATAAATAGTACTTCAAGGCTGAATGTGTTAAATAATTCAACAGTTAAGTCATAAGTGTTCTTAAACTTAAGTATAAAAATGCCCTTGACAATATTTCATAGGCATGCATTTCTTTAAAATATTTAGCATTCTCATTAAAGAGAATGACTTTATTTTATATATTAGTTACACTCCTGCTTGTTAATATGAAGGAATTTAGTAGCAAAGAGCATTCTTATGTATATAAGCAAAAGACAATTTACATATAAAGTTGGACAACTATTCACTTTTTATTTATTCCTGAATCATCTGCATCCACACATAGCCATCCAGCATTTAAACAAATTTGTTCCTTAAAGTGTAATATTAATATTTCCTGCCCAAAGTGTCATTTGCTAATGCTATCATGAAGACGGGTTCATTCCAAGCTACATGGAAGTTCCTGCGTTTGAAAGACTTAATGAACCTTACATTTTTTGAATACTGCACAATGTAATGCCTATTACATATTCATTGCCAGAATGGAAGATTTCCTTTAACTCTGAGCTTCCTGGTCTAGTTCTCTGTAAAACATTGTCAAAAGTCACAAGAGACTTTCACTGAAAATTGTGACTCTTGATAGCAGGATGTAATAGGAAGGTTTAGAATAAAAGAACCAGTGGTATATGGGCCCAATGGGAATAGTTCTGACAGACAAATGGATGGATAATACAATTTTTGACATAATGGGATGAAAAAGTTTATGCCAGAAAGAACTAAATTAAAGTTATTACTTTAAAGAAATTCTAAAGTTTTCAAGACTATCAGTAATACCTGTGTGTGATTCATTTTACTGCTTCCTTGCATAACAGATTTTTAAACAGGGTTGTTGTCAATTGATTTATAAGCTTACTAACAAAACTGCAAGAAAAATGTTAGTTACCTCCTTGGAAATACTCGCAGGAACATCATTTTACATGGTGTTTTTGGTTTGTTTTAAAGCAAGCCCTGTATAATCAGTTTGCTTCTCAGCTCCCTTCTGTAAAGAAATATGGAAATAATTTTCAGAGTTTTGTGCTGGAAGAGGAGAGAGGTTATAAAACTATGTTATTTTGCACTTTGTATTTTGAAGATGCTATCACAGACTTGGAAATTAGCAGTAGATTCTGAGCTCTCATGGTCCTGATATTACCATGGCCACTGTATATATGCAGATATAAGACCGTGTAGAACCCATTGCAAAATCAAGGTCTTTGTTAACGGCTATGCTGTTTATACATACCATACATCTTCCTGTCTATATAAAACGTGTGTGTTTAATGTGGGAAAAGGATTGAATTACTCATCAAGAACACTTTTATTTGTGAGTAGATGCCTGGATTTGACCACAAGTCTCTAGAGATGGCTAAAACCCACTATGGCCCACAGCTTCTACTTTACCTATGTTTAATTTTAGCTGGCAGGATTAAATTAAGCCAAAGGCTAAATGAAGAAATCTGGGTACTGGAGACAGGCAAATAGAATATATTTTTCTAATAATGACAAAGATGAGAAATTGGTTGGCATAGAATACCAAAGTAAGGCTAAAAAATTAGAATTACCAGATGTTCCAATTTCATAGGGACAGTACCGATATTTGGGTTTTTTTCTTGTCCTGATATTTTTGCTATCTGGTCACCCTCGCTAAATTTGAGATTCAGAAACCGGTCAACCCTGGTGCCATGCTGCTGTCTGTGCTGTGCTGAGATGTGCGAGAGAGCATGGAGTAAAGGTGACTAATTATGCTGTATAATTCACTCTTGCTCATTAGATTCAGTGCAAAGGTTTTACTTGATAGATAGATAGATAGATAGATAGATAGATAGATAGATAGATAGATAGATAGATAGA
>ML685758.1:14965610-15174680 GCA_007922175.1 Pelusios castaneus
AGATAGATAGATAGATAGATAGATAGATAGATAGATAGATAGATAGAAAGAAAAGTGCAGAGATGTACAGTAATGGATAATCTGATGTTTCTTTTTTCTTACTAGTAGATTAGTTCAGATGGAATTCTCATTGCAGGTTACATCCATGAAAAAAACACATTTTCATGGGCTCCTAACTTCCCATCCTCCAGAATTATAGCTTTCCCCTCTTAGCATCTCAAAAGCCCCAGAGAGGCAACTCTCCCTGGCAGAAATACAAGACAAAATCCTGGCTCTGATACAGCTCTTATGCACCACTCCTGTGGCGCAAAGAGCAGGTATAGCCACATTAATAGTCAGATGGGGTTTCTCGTGGCATAGAGGACTTCCAGTGTAGCCCTTCCTCAGTGCAGGGGTCATATGAGGGACATAGCTAAAAGGAGGGAGATGGCTGCAGGGAGGGCATGGCATTGTGTGGTTTCACTGCACTGGTGGGAAGTCAGCTGACCCACCATAACATTCACTCCATGTACCTCTGATTAGTTCTGTCAGTCTGTGTGTGTGTAGGTTCATCCACTGTCTATACACCCCTCAATCGTGATTTGTACATGGAGGGAGCAGTTCACAACTCAACAGAGGGGTCTGCGACTGTCCTTGGCACTGGTGTTGGGCACTCAGATGGAACCACTCCCGGTGTCCTTTCCTCCTTCCTCACATACACACCTGTTAGTTTCAAGGGCTTTCTGGCAACATGTAACCTTTGATCCTCACCTCTGAAGGAAGTGCCTTGGTTCCATCGCCTCTTCCCTGGCCATGTAATTCACCACTCAGTCTCATGTAGCCATGTGGTACTTTGCAGAGTGTCAGTGAAATGAATTTGGCTATTTAATAAACTTTGGCTGGCATGTATAATGCATTATCTCTTAGACATTCTATCTGCCCTACAATCCTTGTGTTGCATTTGGATCAGCAAATGAGCCATTAGACAAAGATGAACAGAAAGGTAGAAGATGGGGTTTAGTGAAATTATTTATATATGAGAAACACATGACTTTTAAAATGTCTCTTTTATGCATGAGACACAGAGCAGCACACACGGAATCTCTGAAAGGAGGAGAGGAACAGGTTAAGTGCATCCACACTGGTGTGAATGAAATCAAATATGGGCATGGTAAAATACCCTTTCCACAATGAAAATTGCCATGCTGTTCTAATTGTGAGTATCACAAAAGACACTGCTTCTCTATAATGCCCTGGAGCTGCACAAAAGGATTGACTGGAGAAGCACACACTAAATGGAGTAGCACAGAGTATCTACGCCATTTCTCACACAGGTTGGCATAACTCTCAGTGGTACATCTGGTGGAATTGGATGGCATTTATCCGGAAATAATCCAAACGTGGCATGCCAAAACCCTAACATAAAAAGTACTTGTGCCTCATATCAATCATTCACCCACTGACAGTTCAATAAACATCCTTTCTGTGACGGTTTTCAGCAACGCTGACACCCAAAACGCAGGAAACAATGCCAGAGATGGAAATGACAACGCTACTGTGAAACATCAAAAGGGAGGTACACAACCTGGCATGAATTTTGCTAAAGTGTTGCTTAGCAATACACTGCATGTAGGCTACTGGAATGTCAGCCGAGTTGCAAAACGGAGTGACAGTCACACCTTCACTGAAAATCCATCCCTTCCCAAAAGAATACAAAAGTAGGAAATTACAGCATCAGTGGGAGAATGAAAAGCCAGACTCAATGTGCAGCTCCAGGTTTCCAAAAATAATGTACTTCCCTCCTCATCAACACCAAGAGATCTAGGATGCGTCTACACTGGAAAATTAGGTCAACTTAAGGACATTTAAGTCAACCTAAACAAAGCCGCGTCCACACTGGGCTTTTCTTAAGTCAGCTTAAGCATTTCCTTAAGTCAACTTAAGGAAAGTTTAAGTTGACTTAAGAACACCTCCTTTTAGGTCAACTTAAGCCTTAAGTCGACTCCTTAAGTCGATTTAAGGCCAGTATAGACAGGGATTAATGCTAAATCGACTCTATTAAGTCAACTTAAAGGCAATGTAACGGCTATCTCTGCTGTAAAGTCGACTTAACAAAGTCAACTTAAAAGTGTAGCCAATTTGTTAAGTCGACTTAACTTTGTAAGTGTAGACATAGCCCTGGAATGGCAAGAGACTGTCTACATGTTCATCTTCCTAGCACGTAACAGGACACAGCCAGTCTCAGACCCAAGATCTACTTTCATAATTTCTTTGAAAGTAGTGCAAAGCAGACCTCACTCAGAGGCTGTTAGTAGATTTGATCCATTGAGTGCCTTTGTCTTTCTTTTCTCCATGATGATCAGAGTGAACTCTGCCATCAGCTGTCCATAACTCCCGTTGATATCAACAGGAGCCATGTGTATGCAGAATTTGCATTGACTGTTGAGGTTTAGATGAGGAGGGGGATGCACAGAAAGTAGAAGTGATAAGAAGCTTGTGGAATTGGGATACATCGCCAATGCTACTTATGATGAGGCATGAAATAAGGACAATCTTTTAACAGCGTAGTTGGTGGACTCAGCAATACTTCTGCATAAGTGGCTGGTTTTTTTGTATGTTTGTTTTTTAAATTGCTGGAATGAATAAGTCCCAAAATGGTGCATAAGAAAACCAGAGAAATGCCTGGTGCTTTGAATTGCTAGCAACCCAAACCCTACAACTAACCCTGAAGGGTAATAATAATAATAATAAATAACCACCACCTAGCTCTTCCCCACAGATCTGAATGTACTTTACCATGTAAGTGTCATTACCACCATTTCCCCAGACATGTAGCCATGAGGCATAGAAAGAGAAAGTGTCTTGACCAAAGTCACTGAGTAGGCCAATGGCGGGGGGCGGGGAAGAGAAACAAACCTGAGGCTTCCTACTGATCCAAATCTGTAGTTGTGGTTCAGAAGATCCAGGCGAATCACCTATTTGATCAGTACTTCATTTGAGTAAATGCATTAAAAAGAGAGAGGACCAACCCTTGGGAGTGACAACAGAGTCCTGTGGCACTTTTAAAGACTAACAGATTTATTTATCGCATGAGCTTTCGTGGGAGAAAATCCAGTTGAGGCCCAGAGTATGTGAGCTGGATATCCGTTTATTCCTACTGTAGCTATACATTCTGGGTTAAATAATGTTTAGATTAGGAGTAAGAAGCAATAAGGACCTTCCTTTACACTGACCAGAGCTGCTGGAGAGGGAAGCATTGGACAGTGCCAGCACTTCTACATTGCTATGGAGGCATTGCTCATAAATTGCTGCTTGGGAGAAGAGACTTGTGCCTCAGCTGGCTGTGTCTGAGGGTAACTCGTGTAGTGTGGCAACTTACTGCCTCTTTTTTGCTCTACACAATGCCTAAAAGAACAATACAGTCCAGAGATACTATGGTAGCATAGCAGGTGTCCTACCAACACCACTGATATTGTAGCCAGAGAGACAGACAGATGGTTATGCACAAAAATCTTGAGGTGTATAGATTCTTATATATCCTTATGACAGTTTTACAGGGAGAAGTGCTAGCTAACTCCATCAGTGCTTTTGAGCCTAGACTTGTTAATTGGCATTACTTTTAATTCCCAGCTATATTTTAAGGCATGAACCTAAGGAATTTTAAAGTCGTTATGTGGGTGAGGGACTGATAAAAATAAATCCTTCAGGTTTGAAAGTGGCAAAGAGGGACTAAAAAGTGTTAAGAAATTCGTGAGTTTTCAGCCAATTGGTTCAAAAAAGCATCAGGGTGGACTGAGAAAGGTCACTGAGAGCACTCTGGGTGCTCCTTTTATCAGCTTTATGCACCACATAAAATAAATTTAAAGCAATTTAATTTAACACTCTAATTAGCAATGGGTCTTTCATTTTGTCTTTTTAACAGTACGTGAAACAAAGAAAAAAATCTAGGGCCAAATCCAGAACTGGCATATAAGTGAGTAAAATGGCACTGTAGTAGTAAAGAAGTCGCACTGGATTCAGTCCTCGGACATGAATGCTGACCTTCAGAGTCAAATTCATTCCTGAGGTAACACAACTAAAGTGAATACAGTTGTACCACAGATGAATTTGGTCGTTAGATCTCTGTCTGCAGGACCTGAGAGATACAGTTTTAAAAATTCTTCTCATTAATCAAATAGTTGGAAGAAAAGAGTGAAAAATCTGAAGTAGATCTCAACAGAACTCTTCTGTGTTTTCACTTCACACTGATTCATGCACACACATTCTTCAGTTTCAGCCCAGTGGCTTCCCATACACTGAATTTCACTTCAGGTTTGTGTTCAAATGAACAGATGATCTTAAAGCAAACTGCAGTCAGAGGGACAAGTCCTCAGCTGGTCTAAATCAACATAGCTCCAGTGACTGTGCATGGCTATGCTGATTAGCACCTAACCCCTGAGTGCCACCTTGGTTCACATTGAGAATGTGCAAACCCACAAATTTTACAAGGATGAGGTACAAAGCTGTTAATCGGTCCATAGTGACCTGGTACCAAAGTTATGGGGATGGTTTCTGTAACAGGAATCTTTAGCGAATAAAATCTTAAGTCAAACATTTCAAATGTGGGTGTCTAAAGTTAGGCATCTAAATCCATAGGGTGCATCTACACTTGTAAATTAAGTCGACTTAAGCTTGCTTAAGTCGACTTAATTTACTCTGCGTTTACACTACACTTTCCTTAAGTCGACTTAAGCAAGCTGCTTAAGTCAACTTAAGGAAAATTAAGTCAACTTTTTAAAACCTCGTTTTAAGTCGACTTTTGGCTTAAGTCGACTTTCTAAAGACGTATGCCCTGCCAAGGTCCCTGTCCCCCTTTGCACCCTTGTACCCAGGTCCCTGCCCGTATGCCCTGCCAAGGTCCCTGTCCCCCTTTGCACCCTTGTACCCAGGTACAATGGGGCAAAGGCTGAGCCCCCTGGCACTTGGCAAGGGGTGCCCCCCCCTGCCACCATGGACCAGTCCAAGGTCCCCCGAGCCCCTACAAGTTGACCTAGGTGTCCAGTGTGGATGCTCTAGGTTGACTTTGTAGGGTCCTTCCAAAGTCAACTTAAAATTTAAATGTAGACATGCTAAGTCGACTTAAATTAACAAGTGTAGACATAACCATAGTTAGGCACTGATTTTTTGGAGTGTGGGGTTCCCATTGCTTTTGTTTATTAAATCAATGGCGTTACACTTCAAAACTTTTCAAAATGCTAGGTTTCCTGAAAGGAAACCAACATCTGTTAAAAAACAGTTTGGACTAAACAGAAGGGGCTGAAGTGCCCATAGAGTGTGCGTCAGAACTGATTCTCTCAAAATAGGTGGGTGGGGAGACAGAGTTCATGGCAGGAAGGGGGTGTAGCCTGAACTCTGTGCTCCACTCAAACTGTCTACTAGTGCAGCTAAATTGGTACAGATTATTTCCTCTCTCACGCAAAGGGGGAATTGCAATTATTCTTTTGAGTCACGATATGGTCCCTAGTCTGCTCATGGGACAGTGCAGGTATGTACTGCCCTTTTCTCAGGGCATGAGATAAACCATCATCTAGATCCCAGTCATTACAATAAACACTTATGAAAAGATTCTTAAGGTTAAAGAAAAATCAGATGCAATGAAAAACTCAGCTTTGGAAAATATTACATCTCTACGAATAGCCCCATTAAAACAGCAAGCGCATTTTGTCAACACAACATAAATAGAAATTCAAAATGTTTGTCAATTGTCCTCCTGAATGGCAAATCTCTTCCCTCCCCTTTGCTCCATTTTTTAAAAAAAGTTCTTTCAGTTTCAAATTGTTTTGCTATTTTTTTCAGCTACCAAGCTTCACTTTGTAAGGAAGTGACACAGATCTTGTAGGGATGCAGCTTTCATCCTGAAAAACACATACTGAGCCAAGCTTATTCCACAGATTAACTCCAATAGAGTCATCTGAATCTGAGGATAAATGAGTTTTGCCTACAGCACCTCTCCAGTGACTGAATGGCTTGGAGTACTGGGATCCAGCTGTAGCCTTTCATTTCTTGATTACTAGTTCAAATCTTGCCCATGATTACAAAACGGTTCACTGGCTGTTGAGACTTGCCCACGTGCTCAGGGTTTAACTGATCGCCCTATTCAGGGTCGGGAAGGAATTTTCCCCCAGGGCTGATTGGCCTGGGCTCTGGGCGGTTTTTGCCTTCCTCTGTAGCACAGGGCATGGCTCACCTACCGGTGAATTCTCTGCATCTTAAAGTCATTAAATCATGATTTAAGGAAGTAAATAACTCAGTCATAGGGTGGTGGCCTATTGCAGGAGTGGGTGGGTGAGGTCTTGAGGCCTGCATTTTGCAGGAGATCAGACTAGATGATTGGACTGGTCCCTTCTGACCTTAAAGTCTATGAGACTATTTTCTGAAACTATTTAATGATCTCTCTCAAATGAGAGAAGTAGTGACTTCAGTCCCTACGCAAGGTACAAGTATGCATTTCTTCAAAAAACACCTCACTTTTTTGTCAGATTACCAATGGAGATGAAGGTGTGAAAAGGCACAAAGATCAAACCCCAGGAGAGCTGATCCTTCTAGGTCACAACTGAGGCAATGTAGGAAAACGTATACCCTAGCAAGTATTGTACCCGGGCTTAGATTAATAGAAGATTTCAGTCTCCAGAACTCTCACTCTAGCTCCTTCATGAATACTAGACTCCCTCATTTTATGACGGTTATTTTAAACTTCTCTCACTACTGGAAAACATAAATTTTCTCATGTTTCTGCAAACCTGTTTTCAAGACATTCTTTGAAATACATTGATACAACACAGTTCAGATCCCCAACTGGTGTGCACAGAGGTTGCTCTGCTGAGTTAGTGGGACTATGCTGACATACACTAGCAGAGGAGACGATATTGAGTCCTGTGAACATTTGAGTTCTTAAAAGAGTTCAAAAACACAGTGAGATTTTCTTTACCTTGGATCCTGAACCCTTAATTCAGGATGCCCACATTCAAGCTTCAATTTAGCCTCACACCCATCAACCCAGACAGCTGGGCACACTCAAACTTATTGAGTGTTACCTCAGGTTCTGTATATTCTCCAACTTTAAAGCAGGCTTTATATGCATCAGAGGCTTGGAGATGCTAAATTGTATCTAATCTGACAGCATCTGAGATTAATTGTAAGGGTTTTTCTCTACCCACCCACAGAGATAAATGCAGAGAAACCAATTTGGTAATTACCCTGAGTCCTGGTGCACTTCTGAATTGTTCCAGGGCCAGAATAAACTAGGTCTAGGAATATTTATCAAAAGATGGAGCCAACATTTACATTTACTCCATCTGCAACAAGAACTAGAGGGGCAAAGACGGGAGAGTTAGGAGAAGGGCTTGAGAAGGGGAATCATGGTCTTGTGGTTCAGTTGTGATGGAAAACATTACAGGTGGTGAAGTTAATGGAATAATGTTGTAAACAGCACAGTGAAACTGTTCTGATGGTTCACCCATGCTAGCTGATTCATTTAATTAACATTGAGAGAAACTGCTACAGTGTTTTATCACTCAGCCCCAATAGTGTCACACATCATAGACTAAATCAGCAATGTTTATTCTGATCTCTTTTTCTGCTGTGTGTGTCTAAACTTTGGTATTGAAAGATGGATACAAGTGAAGCAGGCATTTTCTAAAATAGAATGGAAGAGGTATCAGGGGAAAAACAGTCTTTTCTTGAAGGGGTAAGAGTCATTTATAACATACAATCACAGGTATAGTATGTGATCCACTCTTCTTTGTCCTGAAGGATAAAAGATGAGATGGAGGGTGGGGAGGAGATTCAATTTAAAGCAAGCTCTTTTGCAGGTTATTGGTAGGTAGAAAAGTGAAAAGCAGCATTGGCACCTGTTAGTGGCCATTAAAAACTACCATGAACTGCTAATCTCTGATCATAAAAAGGCCATCTGCTAATGCTCAAAGGTCATTAAGATACCAGCCGTGTTTACCCTGTGCTTATTGGCTAGGCCAATTGTTTCTGAGAAAAAAGGACTTAAATGGTTATTATGGTGGCGCCTGCTAACATGACTATATAGTTAAAGATCTGCCAGCATTTTCATTTACCCCCCCCCCCCCCCGCCGCCAGCTTTCAGGGCTTTATAACTCAGCTATTTTCAGAACTAACAATCACCTAACCCTCTCCAGATTGTAATATGTCTTGTCAAAATTCAAGAGGATAGTGAATTCTTTTTTGATTTTTTTTTTTAAACTCAGTTCTGGGCTCTTTTTAAATTAAGAGATCCAGAAAGATTTGTTTCAGGTGCTTTAGCTAATGCTTCTTTAACTCAGCCATGTCTGTCCTTGAAAGTAACAGTTTATTG
Organism: Pelusios castaneus; assembly: GCA_007922175.1. Lineage (NCBI taxonomy): Eukaryota > Metazoa > Chordata > Testudines > Pelomedusidae > Pelusios > Pelusios castaneus. The sequence goes on from ML685758.1 coordinate 14,973,952, forward strand.
GGCATCAATTGGTCACAAAGATTGTTTGTTTTGGCAATATTAATTTGGTTTCCTTTTTGTGAATAAAGATGCATCTATGATTTTGAGTATCAAAAAAAGCAATACAGATGCATCTCGGTAAAATGTGTCGCTCTTTTGGAATAGTCTCAGGCATCAATAATGCACACAAATAGCTAGTCTTCTCCATAGCACTTTTTGTGATATATTCAATCATATACAGTTCTTACAGAGCGCATGTGTCCTGTCTGCTGCCTCCCTCCCATTCTCAGTTAGACACCTGGCATGACATCTGATTTGTCTACTTTCTCCAGTGACCACACCCAGACCTGCATCTAGAATCCCCTCCCAGCTGTGATCCACAAAGCCATTGTCCTCTCAGTCTAATGTTTCCTTAAGACTCACTTCATCAGCCATACCCAGAGCTCAGAGCCAATAGTAACAATTTTTATAGTAAAATAATTAACTAAACCATCAAGATTTGCATATGCCTAAACCAGGTAAGCACATAATTGCATTATTTTTACAGGCATGGACTATGTTGTTCTGTTTTTCCATATTGCCAGCACTGTACGAGGGGCTGGCAGTTGAGTAAATAAAAAAATTAAGATGCTGATCCTGCAAATGTCTTCATTGGATCCAAATGTCTCTTGTCTTCAATAGAGGCCTGTACAGATGTAGGGCTCTGCCACATAGACAGAATCAGGGCCTGGTGTAATAAAACTTAGGGGGTTGAATCTGTCCCTGTATTTGTTCAATTGGTTTATTTCTTTATGGACCAAAGTAAACTTGGTATGCCCCAATGGAAACAGTTTTCCATGCAATTTTATTTTTTATTGCGCTCTTCTACAGCAAAACTCCCCTAGAATAACTGTAGAAAAACCCACAAGCAAAGCTCTACATTAAAGAAGGGTTAGGCATCTGCCTTAATAATACAAAAGCAACTTATGTAATTGTTAAAGCCCACACTTAACCCACCCATTGTGTCTGATAGTGTCTCCAAACAGTGGGGGATTTTTACATACCATATGTTCCTACGCACAATGGGTGGGTTAAGGAGAGAATTGGGGACTGAACTTCAAATTGCCTTGATTTTGCAGGTTTGAGTCAAACCTTTAAAGTTACATTAACATAGTTTTTGTGGTTAAATGGTACTATCAAAAACTTAGATACTTTTTTCCTTCTGAGACTTCCCAGAGATAAAATGAGATACTGCTGTTCAAATTTTTTAACCTTCATTTCTGATAATGACAGCATCTCTCATAAAAGCCTGCCTTTCATCTTCTCCAATTAACTGGCTAGCTGCACCCTCATGTTGAAAAGTTCTGAGTAGCTTGCAACCTCTTCCTGACCAAAGTCAAAGTGCAATCTCTAGTCCTCTAAATGAAAAGTCTGTCCACAGCCCCTGCCCTGAAATCTCACACAAGCATCAGCCTAATCTTTTGCTTTCAGCATAAGACAAAATAAGAAACCTAATTTATTGACTAATGGGATCTAATTCAAAACTTGAGATGCTTACAGATTAGTCTTCTCTGTCTTTTGTTCTGACTGGTGCTTTTCCTCACACTTTAATTTTTATTTTAGTTGTCATAAATGCAGGTTGGCCCTGGTAGGTTTTCACTGACATGCATAGCTTGACTGAGTTTTTCTGATTGTTATGATTTCTATTATTGTTGCACCCAGAGACCCCAGCCAGGATGGGCGCTCCATTGTGCTAGACACTGTACACACAGGAAAAGACTGCTCCAGCCCTCAAACGCTGACAATCTCAATGGACAAGACATGTAGAGTAGGTTAAAGTATTATGATTACCATTCTACAGGTGGGAAACTGAGGCCAAGAGAGACTAAGTGACCTGCCACGGAGGGTGTGTGTGGCAGAGCAAAGAGCAGAACCCAGATTTTCTGAGTTCCAGTCAAGTGCTTTAATCAGAAGAGTATTCTTCTATTCCTTGTTCCAGTTGGTTTCCCACATAACAGATAAATCAAATGCTTCCTCTGCTTTTAGGGACAATGTAAACTTGGTTTACTTATCCTCTGATTTCTAATATGCAGAATAATGACTCAGAAGGTAAGGAAGAAAAAATCTCATTCCCAAACCTCTTTCCCTTCAAAGCACTATAGTTTTCTTGCAGTTAAATTCCATATTTAGCAAGTTGATTGTCCCTTGGTCATACAATACCTTAAAATGGGTCCAAAGTATTATAATGGACTGAAATAAAATGTCCAAAGTAATCTATAGTTCAGCAATGGTGGTTTTGCCAGAACCATCTTCCCACTAGCCAATCGTTCTTCTAAATATAGCAACACGACAGGTAGTTAAAATGGTCTCTGTTAATTGTAAGCAGAACTGTTGGCTTCGGCTCTATGCCTATTGTTCTGGGGCTTCACCAGGGACAAAAAACTTCAGGAGGTGTATAGACAAAGTTGTAGTGTATCCAGTGTGAACTCAAAACAAGAACAACTGCAGGGTTGGGGGTTTTTTGTTTGTTTTTGTTTTTTGTTTTGAAACTGCTATAAAAGCAGGGCCTGGGTGTCTGGTACAGATGTTAAATTCCAAAGGGGTAGCCATGTTAGTCTATTGCAGAAAAACAAATAGAGTCCTGTGGCACTTTTAAAGACTAGCGGATTTATTTATCGCATGAGCTTTCGTGGGAGAAAATCCTGGGATTTTCTCCCACAAAAGCTCATGCGACAAATAAATCCGTTAGTCTTTAAAAGTGCCACAGAACTCGTTTGTTTTTTTGGTACAGATGTGGCTCTTAAAAGCCCTTCTTCTAATGCTTCCTCTGTAATTATTTTTAATCTTATTAAACAGGGAAGAAAGTTTCAGCTTCAGTAATGCTCAAATGATTCTCGCTGTTAATTTCTTTGGTTTTTAAATGTATCTCTTTATAAGGCAGCTGTATTGCAGATCTTGGAGCAATGTAAATTGCAGAGAAATCTGCTGTTACAACTGTGCATTTTTAGGAAGGAAGATGAGAACGGTATCAGGATTCCAGCTGGAGCAAAGAGGAGCGAGCTGTTCCCTATTTGGATTTTCAGGCTACTCAATCTTCCTTTCAATCTTGTAAAAACAGAATTTGTGGCATTTATGTAATAGAAATACAGAGAGAAGTCAGAAGTATGGGCCCAGACAGGTGATGTCTGATAACTTCAGCTCCATGGGACTAGCTGTTCAGCACAAGGTCAATGGTCCTCCAGTAGCCAAGAAGAAAAGCGTCAGGCATAACTGGAGCTGATACTACCTGTTTGCATTTTTTCCCCCTTTGAGTCATGCAGTTCCCTTTATTTATAGTCATGTCGGGGACTAAAATCTCATTTAAAACCCTTTTCACACTTTCTAATTTGGAAAGTCTCTGCTGCTTTCTCTTTAAATAAAGTTCTCTTAGGTTTTTGTCTAGATTAGGGAAATCTGCAACAGTGTAACCTCACATTACCCCTACATCAGTGCAAATATCCCTACTCTAGACAAGTCCTTAGTCCTGGTCTTTGTCTTGTACTTCATGAATACCTCCCATTATGAGTCATCCGTTTCTCAGAGCCGATATTTTAGATATCTTGACTTTCCAGGTATTGAATTTTAGTATGTGAGATTATCAACACTAATCCAGATCCTATGGGAAGAAAACTGGTTTTACAAAAATAAGCATCATATCAGATCATCCTGATGTATGTTACAGTAGAACCTCAGAGTTACGAACACCTTGGGAATGGAGGTTGTTTGTTAATCTGAAATGCTCAAAACCCTGAACAAAATGTTATGGTTTTTCATTCAAAAGTTTACAACTAAACATTGATTTAATACAGCTTTAAAACACTGTTATGTAGGAGCAAAATGCAGTTCTGCCTTTTTTTTAGTAGTAGTTTGTTTTATGCAGTACTGTACTATATTTGCATTTTCTTTTTTTTCCTTCTCTGAGGCTGCCTGATTTGTGTATTTCCGGTTCCAGGTGAGGTGTGTGATTGGCTGATCAGTGTGTAATTCTAGTGTTCATAATTCTGAGGTTCTACTGTATTTATGAAATCAGTTAGGCTATAGCTTTGGAAAATCAAATAGAGTCCTCTGTTTGTTTCTCTGCAATAGACTAACATGGCTACCCCTTTGGAGCCTTAGAAAAGGCTTGCTGTATGGACTTTAATAAAGTGTAATGTTGTTTTCTGTGTAGATTTTAATAAAACTTTCTTCTTCTTATTTTTTGGACAATGTGCTAGATGCTGTGCAAAAACACAGAACAAGAACACATTCCCTACATCAACGTAGTCTAAAGATGTGAGTTCAGAGGGGGTCACAATGAGATTTAAAGAGAAAAGAGATGGGGAATAAAAATGAAGCCCTGACAGACTCTGCCAGATATTGGGATAAAAAAATGCAGGGCAGACCTTAAAAAAGTGATCCCAGAGATAGGAGAGAGCCAAGAAGGATGAGTTGAGGAAGATCTGAGAGTGTTGGAAATAATGAACAAGTCAGGGAGGCTTCTATACTTGACAAGATGTTGTTTAAGACATTGAGTAGAGTGGCTTTAATGGAGTAGAAGCCGTACTAGAGGGAACCCAAGAAAGTTTTAGAGGATTAGCAGTCAAGACGATGAGAGAAGATAGCCCACCCAAGGAATCTGGTGATAAATGGAAGAAAAAAGATGGAAGAAAAAGCTAGAGAAACAAGAGGGTTGAAGGATGATTTTTTATAATAGGTGAAACAAATGTATATGGGTAGTAAGGTCTAAAAATTAGAGATGGCACAGATGACTATGAATGCTTGATTCTGAAGCTGGGGTATGGATCACAGGCATACTGTATAAATTGAGTGGCCAGTTGATTGCAGAGAAGAGAACTAAGTGGTGAGATGACTCAGGGCCAGTCCTAGGGATGTAACAACATTTTCTGGTGACAATAAAATTGGAAACCTTGAGTAACTAAGGCCTTAGCTATAATGATAGATGAAGGAAGCTAAATCTATAGCTGTAGGAGGACTGTATTACAGTGTAGTGTAAACTTATCTAAAAACGGATGACCAGGATTTGGTAAAGGCATACTTTGAACTAAGAAGGTTTGGAAAACACACGGGCAGTCTTGCATATTAATCTCCACTCCTTAAAAATTAAATTAAGTGCGTAGATTACATTTAGTTTATGCAGTAGAGGGTAGTCCAGGATGGTCAACATTTGGAATTTTCTGTCCATTAGAGATATTTGCAGAATCCACCTTGCTAGAGTACAAGAAAAAAAAATTAATTAGGCAACTCATTGGATATCAACTATATCTTCGAATATAAATGGGATTAGATACTTAAATATGGTGATTCTTGCTTAAAATATACAGAGCTAAACTGATTTCCAGTTTGTGGGTTGGTGGAATAATTTATATCCAGAACAGACGGTGGCAGAGGATTTTAGTTTAGAAGTTTGGTTCTTTGACGTCATTTTCTGAAGATCGTTGAGTAGACACCATTCATTAGGATCTGACAGGCATAGTGCCCACAATAACTTCCTGCATTTGTAGGAGAGCAAGCATTGATGGACTTCCTGTTTATCTGACTATCTGCTTCTGCTCCCATCACCATTGTATCTAATTTGTGACAAAGACAGGTTCGTCTACCACAGGAGGAATTTTAAAAGGCCACAAGAGTCAACAACACTTACCGATCTCTTTTCCATCTCCATTGATCCTATCATGTTAGAATGTCTAATTTATTTATTATGTGCCAAAACCTCTTTCCATGCGTTTAGACTTACAACCCACATCTTCATGAAAACTGCCTTTGATATGAAATAAGATACATGGAAACCTTTTCATGCCATCAATAACATAAAAGTTCGGGTTGAAAAATTAGCTCACGGAATAATATAGAATAATGAAAATCTGTCATTACCTATGGTTCAGAAAAGGACTGTGTTTTATTTAGCATTTTGGTTAGAAATGATGTATGACTACATCATAAAACACTTATATTAAAAAAGATCGTCTCACCCTGCGTTCAGATATATATTGTACTCTCTTATCATCGAGTCACTTTAGAGTGAAAGTTAAAAATGTCCATCGTGTGGTAGTAGTCTTTGTCAGTATATCTTATAGCTGATGTATTCTTCTAATACTTTTACAGAGAAGGCCTATTACTCAGTACTTGTATGTATGACCATTCATTTTGTTATTGGAAATAGTAATTCTGCAGATAGTATTTTTGTGTTTAAGATTACTTTTACAGCATTTTCCTGCATGCCATCCTGATACATAGGTTTGGCCCAAATTACCCTTTGAACTTTGAATCATGAAAAGCAGTTGCAAGACCCTGCTCTTTCTTTGTAGGAAGATTTCATGCAGCCAAACAGTAAATGCTGCTACTTAAGCCTGAACATTCTCACTCAATGTTGCTTTGCATTGTCGTGCAGGATAGTTATTGGGGGACTGAGTCTCCACTGACTGGCGCTTTGTATCACCGCTTACAGCTAAGCAAACAGGTCTGAAATGCAGTTATTGTCGCTAGTAACATTTTATACCCACTTTGTGACGGTGTCGTTGGGACTATATATGTGCTAAGTTAAGAGCATGCTCCAGTACCTTGCTGAATTGGAATCTAAATGACTACATGGGATAGAAGGCAGTGAAGATTCAGCTCAATGGCTTCTCTGATTTTGTCTGAGTGGCTACGGCCATTTTCTAGGTCTTCATGTGTTTCAGAAACATTTCTTCATGCGTTTCTAAATTCATGGAAATAAAGTGAGTAAACACAGCAGGTTATATCCACTATGAGTTTTCATAAAATGGAACTCCATCTATAGTCCAAATCCTGAAGTTCTTAAGAACTAATGGGAACCCAAGAATCAATGGGAGCTTTGCCTGATTAAGTTTTGAATGTGGGTTTAATGATTTGGCTCCAATTTAAGAATTAGGACATAAAAAGTGAGGCATGTAAGAATTACCCCAGTATGTAGAAGGGGAAGGAACATTGTTTGGGAGGCAATTAACTTGTATGGTCCATTCTGGCCTGCAGAACCACTTATTGAAGGGATGGTTAAATAGCACAGATTAAGCTCTTTAACAGTTCCTATTTGCTCAGTTCACACAATGCTGTCCAGAAAATTATATTGATACTTGACAGTATTATCATCATTATTTATTTCATTATAAGCTAGATTTATAGATGTTTGTAGCATTTGTAAGGCTAAGCATCAGAAACATTAATAGCTTTACTAATTATATTGCTACTTTAGAGAAATAAATAGCGATAAAAATGCCAAGTAAAGTGAGCTAGTAAAACATTTTAAAGAGAATTTTAAACCAAATTGCTGATTGATGATCCCTTGGGTGAGTCTTAAGTTTTTGAATGTAAAAATTGGGCTTCCCATTAGGTTATGTGTTCTACTTACCTCTACCAACTACTGCTGCATGTTTGGAAATTAATGATGATCATTTGAATAAATGATTATTAAATTGCATTGGATTATGGGGAAAATATTGAAATATTGTATTATTAGGTGCTGTGACTGCTATTAATTACACCAAATAGAGTCAATTCACTGTGACCTTGTTCTCCATGTTTTTTACCTCTTTCATTGCTCTTTTTTTTTTTACTTCTCCTCTCTCATTGCATTCTGTAAAGAGTGGGCACATCATGATTCTGTGTCACAGCATTATGAAACAAACAGAATTATCCTGTGCTCTGAGACTCAGTTTACAAAATGTGGCAGAAGGAGGAGTGTTTGACTTCTGGTTGGCTGCACTTTTTAGTGAACATTGAAACTGAAGTCAAAACTCTTTGGGTATGTCTACACTGAAGGCTCTGTTAAGTCGACTTAAGAAGGTCGACTTTACGTCGACTTAAAGTTGATCTTGTTAAGTCAACCTAGAGAGTCCATACTGAAAACTCCAGTTGACTGCCAGCATCCACACTGGCAGGTGCTAGGTTGATGGAGGAATGGTGCATTGTGGGTAGCTGTCCCACATTGCTCCGGGGCCTGGAGGCTAATTAGGTTGATTTAAGGGCATTCCCCATCTACACTGGCTTAACTCAACTTAATAAGCTTGACAAGCATTAAGTCAACCTTCAGAATTGGTCAAATTCCAAAGGGGTAGCCGTGTTAGTCTATTCTAGAAAGACAACAGAGTCCTGTGGCACTTTTAAAGACTAACAGATTTATTTATCCCATGAGCTTTCATGGGAGAAAATCCCACTTCGTCAGTTGGTGTTATTAAGTCGACCTAAGGCTCCAGTGTGGACATACCCTTTGAATTGCTCCCTTACCCCCTGGCCTAGATAGTGTACACTGCAGAACAGAATTAAGGGTTAGGGATACTGGAGACAAAATTATCTTAACTTTTTGTAAGCTGCAAATTCTGAGGAGAAAAGACTTAAAATGTGGTTCTACTCTGGAAAGTGGGACAACAACACTCCCTTAGTTAACAGACTTGATTCTGGTGTGTACTAAGATCCTGCTGATGCAAGAAACAAAAGAATGTTTTTACTGCCCTTTATGTGTGTAAAGCCAACATAACTGAAAGGAAATGCAAACCTGAAAAGGTCATAACTTGATCTGCAGAACCTTTATTACAGGTGATTAGCTGAGAGAAGGAAAGAAACCAGCTTGAGTCTAAGATCTCTAGTTGAGTTTGTGGCGCTGGCAACAAGCAGGGGTTTGCTGGGGCATAGAAAAATCAAAGCCAAACCTTTCTTCTCCTGACATCACCACCACGCTGAAGTCAGCAGGGTGATGGCATGGGAGTCATTCTACCTGTTCTGCAAAACCTGAAGATTTGCCCAGGCCTAGAGAATTCTTAGAGGGCCAGATCTGCCAAAGCAGAGGCCAGGATCTGGCCCAAATGTCTTTCCCAAACAACTGTGTAATGTGTATTCTTGTCCTTTCTGACTGACTGTCGAGCAGTTTGTAGGCCTCTTCATGAGCCCAGTACAATGTATTGCAGATCTTTGCCACCTACTACAGCAGTATGGAGCACTTCATTCTTTCTGATTTCTCGGCAAAGCCACTTGCTTCTAGGAAGGTTTGATAGCACTGCAGTCACCTCCTTAAGGTCTCTGCCAGGTTCACTTCTAAACTGAGGGATTCATATGCCTTTCCTAGCTCCTTTTGTACAAATATTTCATTTTCTTCTGGCAATATGTAGTAAGGATGTGGTTTGAGTTGAACCAAGCAACAATCTCCTGCCATTATACTGTGCTGAACATTATATTCCAAAATAGTCCAGCTTAAGGTTGGCATTTCACATACAGTGCTTTCATAGCTCCCCATATTTTTTTGTGCTTATTCTTATTCTTGATGGTGAAGGGTTCCCAATGATGATCAAAGGACCGTTGAGATATTTGCGACAGTAGTTAGTTTTTTTTGTTTTTTGTTAACCTTCAAATTGCTCCCCTTCTTTGGAATAATAGAATCTCTTCATTCCATAAAGGATTGCTTATTGTACGTAAAGTTCAAACAGATCGAACTGGTTGGGCTCACGGTGCTTGTGAGGGAGTGTAGTCTCTGACCAAAGAGGGAGGAATAAGCCAGCTTTCAAAACCATGATGAGCTGCTCAGTGTCCATAAGGTGGCTTCTGGAAAAAGCTGCAGACCCCTCAGTGGGATAATTTCCATGAAGATTTTGCCCCAGTATCAAGTTAAGCAGTCAGCGCTGGTTTGTTGGATATGACAATACCTTTCTCTGTTTTCACAGATGTATGGATAAAACTGCACTTTCTGATCACAAAATCTAGTAGCATGGATGTCAATGGGCCTGATCCTCCTCTTACTTACACTGGTTTCACACCAAAGTAACTCCATTGACATGGTGAAGTTAATTCTATATGGCCTGGTGTAAAGGATTAAAGAAGTTAGTGTCTTACACCAGAAATAGGTAATTTATCCTGAACAATGAGATCTACTGGACTATGACTATGAACAGTAGCTTCACTTTTTGCTGATGGGTAGCAAGACATTTTAACCACTTGGCCCATACCATTTATCTCCACTCCTTTAAAGTTTAACTTCAAGGGCTACATCTACGGAGACCACTGAAGTTCAACAGAGGACTTCAGGGTTATTTCCCCCCAAATAAAAGGTTTCAGAAATGCTCTTTGCATTGATCTTTGGAAAAATTATGAAAATATTTAGGGGCTGAATGACTGAATTTTATGTTGCCCAGAAATACCAACACTTAAGTTTCTGAAGGTTAATGATGGACTCTATTGATAATGAATATTGGCTAGTAGAATTATCTTGCCAATAAAGATACGCGACCAGCAGCTTTATGAGATTATGTCAGGGCTAGTCAGATAACGCAGATATTTTTATCTCTGCACTCTTTTAAAAAGGGGGATGCTGCAGCTTTAATTAAATGTTATATGAATACATTTCAGATAGACCCAAACATAGGGCAACTTTATTTCAGAAATGCTGCTTCTACATTTAAAATGCATTTGAAACGTAATTTTTAAAAAAAGATAATGGAAAAAAAAAAACCTAAAATAACTCGAAAGAAGCCAGAATATAGTAGCTCATCATTACACTAATATATCAAACAATATGAGCTTAGCTTAATTATCCCCTTTGAGAGTTGAGAAAACTAAGCACAACCTTCAATTTACAGCTGTTTGGTGCCGGGAACCTGAATTATTATTTAAGAAGAAGAGAAAAAAAAGTTTATTTATTGTGACCTACACTCAGTTTTTATTCATCATGGAAAATCTGTATATTCACAAATGAGGGCTATTCATCTGCAGACTGCAGCATTCTTCAGCTGTCCGGGCCTGCATCAGCCGCACTTCTTCAGCTTTTGTGTTCATCTCGAAGGCTCTTCATCCAAATTGTTCATCATCTTGATGGCGGAGCTTTATCTTGCTCTAGTGCAGCTGCATTCCGCTTATCCAAAGTGCTGAGAGATATGAGAGAGAAAAAGAGAGTGAGAGAAAGAGAGAGAAGCAGAATAGAAAAGAGAAAAGGGAATGGCCAGTGCTCATATGAGGATAATTTGTAGTTTCTCAATAATAATAAAAAAGAAAAGGAGGACAGGCTAATTACTGGCTTAACTAGGGCAGCCTGTGGATCCTCATGTCAAAAGGACTGGCGTAATTATTTGCCATCAAAGCACATTCATATTGTGGCACAAAAGAAGGGATCGCAAATGGATCTCACTAATAAACAGGGCTGAGAGGAGCATTATGTGTCTCCCTGGATGCAAGCGCATTAACACAGTGACATGGAGCATAACTCTGAGCCTGGAGGAGGGGGAAAAAAACCCAAGAATGATAATTATCCCCTCTCCCCACCCTTCCTCTCCTTTTCCTTTGTGTTGGACTAGCAATCCCAACATGACCCATTTGAAGGCCCAAGGCAGGCTATTAGTGACCTCTGTGCATTGACAAGGTGGCTACATTCGTAAAAGCCTGGATCTGGATGTCAGGAGGGTCACATGAGCAAGCCGTAGTAGTTTTAAATGGTCCAGCAAACACTTCAACCTTAAAGACCCCTAGAAGGTCATGACCAATTTAATGTAGATGAATCCCACAAGAAGAGGGCTCTTCTGAATGCACAGAAAAAAAGTTTTGGAGATTGTTTTAAAAAAGGCCTTGATATTAGAAATAAATTTTAAAAATAAAAAAAAGATTAAAGAGGGAGAGAGAGAAGAAACTTGGTCAAGAAGGCCATTTCTGCAGTCAATAAGATTTTAGGGTGTAAGGGGGTATTATGGAAAAATGAATGGCCTTTTAAAAATGAAGAAATATGTATATAGCTTTGAGGGATGGTTGTTGCTATCTATTTATCAAAGCCTAGGTTTCAAAAAGGGACAGAAATAAATGAGAAGATTTATGTATATTGCTTGTGGGAACAGAGAGCAGTTTGCACCGTGGATTTTTAAGACTAAGCTACAGTGAGTTGATCACTGGAGACTCAGATTGGCAAATATGCCCCAGTTAGAAGTTTACCAATCACTGAAGTTTAGCTGGAAGGCTTGTGTTTGGCAGGTAGATTGTTACTGTTGCAAATCATCACTGGTCTTGTTCAATATGGGAGTAGTCAGTTGAAACAGATTAAAAGGACCAGCGGGCAGCGTGAGAAAAGTGTTTGGACATTTTAGGGATTTTTTTCCCCTTCTCATTTTGCATTTTCATATGAAACCTCTATGAGCCCAATCCTGTGAGATGCTTAGTGCTGCCTTCAGGGTGCTGAGTACCATCAACCACTCCCACAGGATATGCCCAACGCCTTGTGCCATTGGGCTGATAAAGGAGTCAAGGATGTTTTGCACCCTACAAGAGGCACTCATTCAGCCTTTCATGTCACTGGATGAGGGCTAGAGAGGGATTAAAAATATTTTTTTAATTCGGAGGATTTCAAAATTTTGGAGTTGTTTCCGTTTCACAGAGCTGACAAAGTATCCGTTTTTAATTGGTCTGATAAATGAAACATTCTGATAATGATTTCAGCTAGAAGTTCTGCTTTGCAAAGGATTTCAAGATTTCAAAATTTGGCTTTGTTGCAGATTGGAATGGAAATGGAAATTTTCAAAATTCTCTGTGAAGGAAAACATGGAGGGGCTTTTTGTCTTGGATCGATTGAGAAGTGTCAGTTTGAGGGAATTAAAATTATTCCACTTCTGACTTTTTAGCAATTTACCATCCTTACATAGACTCCAAAATTAAAAAAAAAAAAATTACAAACAAAAAGTCATTTCATAATGAAAAATAGAAAGAGTCATTCAAAAATGTAGAAATAGGACATTTTGGCATTGCCAGAACTTCCCTCCCCTCATAGTTTTCTTCCAAAACAGAATTCTGGTGAAATCAACTTATTTTTGTGAAGCATTTTGATTCTGACAGAATATGGTTCCTTTGAAAATTCTACCACCAGCTTTATTTTCATTTACATTTTCCATTAAAAAGCAAGAAAAAATTCACTAAATTTTGCAATCTCTCCCCCCAGTGAATTATTTTTTAAAAAGTCAAGTTTTTCACGAGAGTTGTCAATTCTTGAAGAAAAAATAGTCATTTTACAGTATAGCAGATTTTCACTTAAAAATTTTTCAACCAGGTCAAATGAGTGTGGTTATCTCCCTGCAGGAATGGGCCATTTGTGCAGTGAGGCAGTATACTGGGCCAAAATAATGAATCAAGGCGAACCATTCTATTTGAATTTAATATTGATGAGACAGTGGTAGTTCCCCCACACCTGGCCTAGACATTCCCTTTAAAATGTCCGAGCTCAGATGTTAATAGCGGAAATCAGAGGAAGCAGCATGGAAGCTTCAGAAAGAAGTGTTAACCTGGTAATGATGTTCATGTGCCATTTGAATTATTATTAAGTTTGTTAAAAATCTTCTGTTTGATACCAAGTGCCTGCTAAATTGAAACACAATTCAATTCAGTTGTTACACCGCACCTCTCCTAGGAAAAAAGTAGAGTTTAGGCAATATATGTTAGCTAAGTACAACGAAACTTGGCCACGATTTTTTAGTGAAGACCAAGTTGTCAGTAAGGGAGTGCAGGGAAGCTTCCACGCCTAGATCCCAAATTACCTTTTCAGTGGATAAACTGCACAGAGAATCCTCAGTCTTCAGACCTGTTTATCTGACCATTTACACAAGCAGTAAATTCACACGCGAAAGCAAAAGTATCATGAGAAAAATAGATAGGAACTTTTCAGCCGGTATTCTCATAAAACTCCTTGAAATAGTAAACCTAAAGTGATCATCAGTGCTATTATTTATATAGATATTAAGAAAACCATTAGCCATTTCTCTGCTGGATTCCGATATAGTCAGTGTGGTGATGCAATGTGCAAGTATTTTTTAATGATTCAAACTTTCATGAAATGTCTCAAATAGTGACATATTGGACCCAATCCATGTGGCAGCCCCACATTCTAATATTCCATAACTCAGTGGTTACAGCTCTCTTTGGAGGGGTGGCATCCCTGTTCATGTCCTTTCTCCCTCTCTGGCAGGGAGAGGAGAACTGAAGAAGGGTTTCCCACATCCCAGATGAATATTCTATCCCTGAACTGAAAGGTATAAATTTCTCACCACCAACTTCCTGTCTGGATTTTGAATGGGATCTTGATCAGTTAGTGACCTCTGAGCTTGCCTACCTGACAGGGATCTGCGTGCAATGGTCTGTCTTCCCCTGGTTTGTGAATTGCTCTGAGGCTTAGGTGGGAAGCTGGCACTCAGAGGCCTGGAGGGAGGTATCAGTGCACATGATCCCAGGTGGAAATGTAGGAAACTAGGGAAATGTTATCCTGAAAGCATAGGTGCCAAATGTGTTTAGGTACCTGTGGCATTCAGCAGGAACCCTCTTTCTTTCTCTCTCTCTGCATCATAGTGGTCCTGAAACTGGGACTTAGGGTCCTAAAACAGGGCTTGAGTCAGCTTGACCCAAGCTGCTGTGCCTGTTTCCCCATCCCGCATTTTGGGAAGTGCCTTGAGATCCTTCGTTGGAAAGCTTTGTATAAGCATAACATACTGTTGTATTAAGAGAATAGCCTCTGACAATGAATTCTTCCTTTACCTTATCTTCTACAGTTTTCCAGAGACCTTAAACTGGTTAATAAAAACCAAAGTATACGGAAGGACTCAGCTGTGTCCATAGGCAGTGAACATACCCCTCCATGCTGAATTATGTCTTTCTTCACCGTCCCCCAGCTCTGGGTCGATTAAAAAGATCTGTAAAAATCATGAGCATTGGTATCTCTGTAATGCGGATGAACTATACTCTAGCACCAACGGAGAGTACCATTGGTTTATCGACACCCCATCTGATTGGAGGATGGTGGCTAGGATTTTCTTTTCAAATATATTCCGGATCTCGATGATGCCATGTTCTTTTGCCTTTCACCTCTATTTGACAGCATTTTTAAAAAAATGCTCTGGGCCCAGTTCTTCCTTCTATTGCTGGAAATTACAGCCATTGAAGGTAGAATCAAGCCTGTTCAGCTATGCAAACAAAATAGTTATTCTTTCTTTAAAACTATATATTTAGTAAAGTAATTTTATAGGCTTGATTTTTTTTATTTTTTTTTTTAAATTACGGTGAACTCTCCTGGCTTCATTACATTCAGTCCCACTAAGGTCCCCGTGGCATTGTTAGCAGTAAAGACAATATTTATTGATACTGCTACATCAGTATAAAGAGAATTACAGAGTTAACATTTGTAAAAAATCTTGTGTTGCCTTTTCTTCTGATAAAATTTTATTGCTTCTTCAGTTCTAAACTCAGAGTTGGCCTCCAGCAAGGGACTGTGTCCTCTTCAAGCAGAAGTGCACTGTTTGAACTTTGCTATCATATAATGTTTTCAAGGCTGCTTGTCTAAGTGACTTAATTTGTACCGCAGAACTAGTCTTGTACCCACAAATGCTCCAAACGCCATAGTGAACCAGGGCAGCAGTGCTATTACTAATTTTTTATTAAAATCCCTTAGGCACACACACCAGGCCCAAAAGCAGCTTTAATAATAGACAACATACAGCACATTTTTCTTGTATTGCCATGTAATCAAATCTAAAGCTCCTGTTCACTTTCTTTGTTTTACCTAGAGGACCGGCTTCCAATTTAGTTGTGGCCTGCCCTAAACTGATTTTTCATTGTAATTAATGCCTATTTTGGCCTCAGCCACTTATACAACTTTCCATTAGAGGTTTGCAGCCATCCACAGAGTATTTCACTGAGTTACCCTTGAAAACCTTCTACAGCAGCACCTTTTGTGTAACTGGTTTTATTATTATTATTATTATTATTATTATTTTACAAAGAATTTTTAAATAACTTAGCCAAATAGTTTTTTTTTTCTTCTCTCCCCCCCTTACCCTCATATTGCACCTATTAAAGTGCTCGGGCAAGAGTCCAAGTGGAAGAAAAGCCTTTAAGTGATTTCAGAAAAGTCTAGGGGAACTTATTTAGGTCCAGGGTCTGCTGTGGTTAATTTTCAGTCTGCGTTTTGTGCTGTCCATTTCCTCTGAAATACTACCTGGGGTTTAAGGTTCCTCAGCACAGGATGTTAACAGATCTCTGCAAACATTCAAAAGGCAGCTTTCCCACCACTAACCTTAAAAAGACTGTGGCTCTGGGCCAGGGTCAGACTGAACAGATGAAAAAGTATATACTGTGCTTTGCTACTCCTTGGGCCTTCCCCTGTTGACTTGTCTGACATTTTTGGTGACTTTCCTTAGAAACTTATTATTTTCTTAGGCTAGAATATTCTGCCTATTTCTAGGTCCTCTTTCCCTCAGAGCAGCATTACTAAATAGGAAAAAACAGCTATCAATAGTTATACCTTGCCAGCTTCTTGGACATTTCCTTTTCAGCTGTAAGGTGCTGCTTTCAAGAGGACTCGATGAATCAGCTAGGTCCCTCAGCATATAATCAATATAGTGCAGTCACTATAGACGTAGGCTTGCTGTTGCCAAGTTGTCTGAATTTATCTCTTTGAAGGTCTTTGACATGCACCTTTCCTGAGAGAATATTTTGTGTGAGGCTAAACCAAGAACTAATAATGAATCATAGAATCATAGAAACTGAAAGAGACCATAAGAGGTCATAGAGTCCAGTCCCCTGCACTCATGGCAGGACCAAGGACGCTCTTAAACCATCCCTGACAGGTGCTTGTCTAACCTGCTCTTGAAAACTTCCAATGATGGAGATTCTACAACCTGCCTAGGCAACTTTTTCCTGTGGTTAATCACCCTGACCGTTCGGAATTCTTTCCTAATGTCCAACCTAAACTTCCCTTGCTGTAATTTAAGCCCATTGCTTCTTGTTATGAGTTAGATTGAATCATATATATATGATTCACTCCTTTTGGTCTCAAATGGTTTCAAGACATTAGTACTACATGTGTGTTTGTGTGGGATGATGTGTAGGTATATGCAGGTGCATAGATGTGTGCATGTGCACCTATGTTGGGGTCCCAGTGTTAAATATAAACATAATTGCCAGGGGTTGCTGCAAGTCATTTTCAGATGGGCTTGCAAAGAAAATCAGTGAGACTGTGAGTGTATGCTGACATTTTTGGCTTGCTCTAATATTGTCACAAGGAAACAAAACTCATTTTAGCTCCATGTGCACACTATGGTTTAATGTAGCTATATTGACATAACTTTTAATTCTTCCTGACAAATTAGACAAAGCCAATTTGAAGAGATGATGATACCCTCTAGGCTGTGATTGCACATTATTGATTGTATTGCTTTAATGCACTATCATGATGGACAGTACTTGAGGAACCAATTTTGTCCTCCTTTGCACAGGTGCAACTCCTATTGAAGAGGAACTAGATCCGTGTAACCGAGGGCCGTAAAGTGCAATAAATGAATTTTTCTAAACGTGCCTTGTTACAAGTTCCGGGATAGAGCAAAAGAAAGGAATGTAATACAAGGTCTGTAACGGACCTGAACTGTATTTTCCTTAGGGCAGGCATTTCCCTCTGCTGAAAGCTGAATGTGTAAAGAATAAAAGGTTTTTCTTTACATTTTGTCTGTGGAAAGGAGAGGTCATACTTCCATGACAGACAGCAGAAGGAGCTTAAACACTGTAGATGTTCAAGCTCCGGTAACCAAAATACTAACTGTGTGCTGGGGAGGGGGACAAGTGAACCCTTGATCCCAACCTGTTTGGATTTCAGTGTTGAAGAGGGGAGTTGTATTTAAATCCATGGATTCAAGGAGGCTATGTTTTGATTTAGATTCTGGTTCAAAACCAGATGAGACCCATTTTCAAGTTCTGATTCAGGTGCAGTCTCATTCTCCTTTCATGCTAGTGTAGATCAGGAGTGACTCCACTGAAGTAAATGGAGTTACACTGGTGTAGAACTGGTCCACCATAAGGGAGATAGGAAACAAACCCATGGGAAATTGATAAACAGTGTGGCATATGTTTGTTGTGAGATTCATGTTGTAATAAATCAGAGGTCATCAGTTAAAAAAACAAGAACAGCAACATAGTGAAGAGCCCCAAAATATGGCTTTCTTATTAAGAATGCTGTCTCCTATGTAAGTATCTGCAACTAAAACCAAGAGACAGGGCATATGTAACCATCAAATCATTTCTTGAGCATCTTTTAGTCTCAGATGACGCCCACACACTCACACCCTGTTCAAATAGCCCCTATATTCTTGGAAATCTAATGACATTTATATAATAAACCTCTGAGGTACTCACAGCTGCCAATAGCAATTTACTAGTGCCTCGCTAGACAAGCAGTATCTTGAGATATCTTTTATATAGCCAGTAACATATAGTTTCCAAGGTATCAATTCCCTTACTCCTCCCACATTACTAGAGACCTGACCCTCATTTAAGCTGCTGGCAGATATCTGTCTGGTCCCATTTTTCTGCTGTAATATGATAAAGTATCACACGATGTAGGAGGTTTTGGGCAGCACTTAGATTTTTGAATGTGTTTGCTACTCCTTTCTCCATTCCATTGTGCCCTAACCATGTGGTTTTGTGTATCCATGGGTAAAATCCCTTACCACATTGTGAATCTCTCATAAATTTTGTCACAAAGTGGCCAGTTATCAGCCCAGATACTTGAACCTCCTTCCTTCCTCTTTGAACCATGGAAGTGGAACAAAGGGGCTGGAATTCCCTCTTCTGTAGGGGAATCCTCAGTGGGCATACAGTTATAGCAGCCCTAAAGTTGCTCTAGCTTTATGCTTCAGCTGTGGGCTGAAGTGGCTTCTGACTGACTCTCAGGATCAGGGGAGCACCAAGACGACTTTAAGCCACCTTTGCCCACCTCCTACTCCACTCTGTTCCTGCACTGAATATAGTTTTGCCAACCCATGAATCTGGCCCATTGTTTCTAGAGGTATGATTTCAACAGCTGTTCTTCTAAGAATGATCTTAAAACTCTCAAATATGCTCACTGCATATACAGTAGCTAGTGAAGTGTTGTAGCTAGTAAATCATTTGCTGTGCCCGTGCCTGACTGAATGCCCCCTGTAGAGAAGTACCTGATATTGTTCTAAACACATTTGTGTATCTCTCCCTGACATTTGCTCTCTTAAAAGGTCAGCGCTCCACAGTGCCGACAAGAATTGTCTTCCTCATTATTACGTATTACCATGAATTGCCATTTCTGACGCCAAAGTATCCAATGATTTCTGGTTGCCCCAGTGGGGGTAATACAGTGCAAACCACCATGTGTCTTGTTGGAGTGTCAGCTCTGAAATTAACCTGCCAATATTCAAGTGAAAAAGAAGTGATGAATGGCTGGGGAATATTTGGGAAAACCCACTGCATTTCTCTCAGCAGCTAATTCCTTGCTTACTAGAACTAGCAAAGATTTGGTGACAACACAGAAATAAAATCTCCAGGAAGACAGGTACATCCTTGACTCATTCACAAATTTTCTTCTTTTCTGAGAAACAAATGCTCTCAGTATTTGTATCTAGACAAGCTCTGATGTTAGAAGAGAGGCACAAAAGAAGCTAAATTTCAGAAAGAAAACCATTTTTGTTTAAAATAAATAGATTCTGGGACTTTCATTTGTGTGGGTGCCTTAATGAGGAGAAAAAAAGCCTATTTTTTTTTCTCGAGCTAAAGTCTTCCTGAAAGAAAAATACAGATTTAAAAAAAAGCGTGTGACTTTGAGTTCTTGAGGGTGTTTTAGGAGAGTTCACTTTATAGGAGTGTCTGTTTTCCAGTTTTAAAATGAAGTACCCAATACAACCTCAGGAACAGTTATATATTTTTATCTGTAAAAGGTACTGAATTGTTGATGGGGTGCCATTGTTGTGTATTAAACAAATGTTGCTGTCTCTTTTTGTATTCATTCTATAATGCACCTATCAACATAGCAATATAATATGCACAAAGAATGAATTTCCTCACATTGCAAACAAATCTCCAGATGGCCTGGTATGCTAGCAGCAACAGCAGCACAAATCACTTACAGGTTCAGGAGTGATCTTGGGACTTTTACTCTCTGGAACAGCAGAATTTGGTCATGTCACAAAAGTGGTGCTTTTGAACTTTGCCAGGGAAGCAGCTTCTGGAGGTCCATTCTATTCATGCCACCTGGAACAGTAGCCTTAGAAGTAAATGAATATTGAAGCCTACCATATTACAGGGATACAACCTTTTGTATCCTTGACCCATGCCAGATGACTGAACTAGGAGTCTTACCAGAACTCCCGTGTCACAGTTTTATTATACTGCTTAGTGAGAGGGCATTGCCCTAGCATGATGGCATTCTTGTTTTCCCATCTGTGGTAAATGCATCGTAGGGGTGGACACCCAATGCAGGTTGCAGAGTTTAGGGGCAGAGATGGGAAGAGTGATCGTCCCCAGTGAGTTAGAGAGAACCCAACAACCTTATTCATACTAGCCACAGGTGCTGAAGGAATGCTGGGGAACACTCCTACAAAAAGTAATAGCTAAATAACAAACAAGGAGTCTGGTGGCACTTTTAAAGACTAACAAATTTATTTATCGCATGAGCTTTCATGAGAAAAATTCCACTTCATCAGATGCTCGAAGATGGGGAACTTACAGAATTCCCCATCTTCAAGCGTCTGACGAATTGGGATTTTCTCCCACGGAAGCTCATGCGATAAATAAATTTGCAGACTCCTTGTTTGTTTTGTTGGACTAGACTAACACGGTTACCCCTTTGGAACTTAGCTAAATAACAAATATTGCGTAACAGTTTAACGAAAAGTGTTGTTTTCCCATAACAGCCACAAAGCAAACATCACTTTGTAATTTAATACAAAGTAATTTTCTCATGTTTTTTTAATTAAAATTTTCTTCATCTATATCACTGTGGCAGACTACACGGCTGTCCTTTTGAGAAGCAAAGTACATGCAGATGCTACTGTTCAGATAAACAGTTACTAAAGGTCATGGTACAGGATCTCTTCCTGGATTATGGAGCCAGCCTTCTGGATAGATTCAATTTCCAACACCAAACACGTTGTTTGTCCACAATTTCAGCCTTTGCCCGGTGGCGGAAACAATCTATATGGAAATCTAGTCTGTTGTTCCGACCATCAGAAGGAGTCCATGTTGAATACTTTTTCTTGCAATGTTGGGAGGAAGGTATCTGAAGGTCATTGCGTTCTACATTGGTGGTGACGAAATACTCCTTGAGTCTGAGACGGCAAAAGTAGTTCTCCTGGTCACTGCAGAATTGTATCTTATGTGTGGGGGTGGTGGGGCAAAAAGAAAGTCCCCGAGACAGCACAGATTCCTCTGCTGGAGTAAGTCTGTAGCATGAAAGATTAACAATGTTGTTGGCTGGATTAAAGTGAAGAAACAAATTGACAGAGCCAGACGGGTACCCAGAAATCAACTACTGCAGGAGAAGCCCATGAAAAATAACAACAGAACGCCACTGGTCACCACCTACAACCCCCAAGCCAGACCTCTTCAACACATCATCAAAGATCTACAGCCTATTTTACAAGATGATCCCTCACTCTCTCAAGCCTTAGGAGAGAGTCCTCTCCTTGCTTTCAGACAGCCCCCTAACCTTAAAAGGATACTTACCAGCAACTACAGATCATACAACAGAAACACTAAAGCAGGAACATATCCCTGCAACAGACCACGCTGCCAACTTTGCCCTCATATCTACACTGATGACACCATCACAGGGCCTAATCAAGCCACCTACTCCATCAAGGGCTCGTTCACCTGCTCATCCACCATTGTGATTTATGCCATCATGTGCCGGAAATGCCACTCTGCCTTATATATTGGACAAACAGGACAGTCTCTGCGCCAAAGAATAAATGGACACAAATCTGACATCAGAAATTGCAACACTACAAAACCAATAGAGGAACACTTCAATCTCCCTGCTCACTCCCTTGACGACTTGTTAATAGCTGTGTTGAAACAGATGAATAACAAATCACAGCTTCAAAGAGAAACTGCGGAACTCGAATTTATATGCAAATTTGACTCAGTTGTCTTGGGGTTAAACAGGGACTATGGATTTTTCTCTCATTACAACAAGTGATTTGACCTCACCCTCCTCTATGTGCTGTTCCCCAGTGTTTGAATCCTAACACCTATTTTGATTTGCTGTTACAGCCTGACCTGATCCTATGTCATACACTCCCCTGCATTTAATTTCCTCCCATTCTGTAACTTTCCCATCTTCAAAGCGTCTGATAAAGTGGGATTTTCTCCCACGAAAGCTCATGCGATAAATAAATCTGTTAGTCTTTAAAAGTGCCACAGGACTCTGTTGTCTTTATATAAATAGGGAATATTGCTGAAAATGGTAGAAACCATGAAAACAAGGGAACTCTTTAAGTATGTCCACTGAATTGAATTTAAAATCTAGGGTGAAATCCTGACCCCATTGAAGTCAATGTGAGTTTTGCCTTTGACTTCAGTGGAAGCAGCATTTCACGCCAAAAGTGATATCCCAGAAGAAATGCTTGAACATGGTACAATTTCCTGAGCTCCTCATAGACATTGGGAAAGGCAAAGTGTGTGACAAAGAAGAATATGGCATATATTAGTTACATTACTTAATCTACATGTAAGGGCAACAGGAGAATATTTGCTTTCAATTAGAGCACTCATTGATCTCTGGAAATGTAGTTTTGTGAACAAAATACATGTCATACTTTATTCCTCCATTCAGGTATATAGCTCCATCCAGGAATATAAATTGCTTACTGATACTTATTAAAAATAATTAGAATCATTGACAATGCAGGTTATTTTCTTGCATAAACCAGAATAGAGAAGGCATTGGATATATAAGATAGGACAAGAGAGCAGAGTTGAGACAACATATGTTAGATTTATGGCAATTATACACATTTATTATGTGAGATAGTTACACACATTCTTGGGCCCCAATTCTCAGCTTCTAGAGTGGATTCTCTAGGTATGTTGATCCTGCAGAATGGGTCCTACAGCACCTCACCCTCTATGGCTAGTTTAACTGTGCAGGGCCAGTGATTCCCCATGGCTTGGTGGTCTCTGGCTGCCATAATGGTCCCTTGTGGCAATTAATAGTCAGCCCAGTAAATTTAGAATTGCCTTTGTTGGGGAAAAGTTTTAAAGTTAAAAATATAAGGAGATAATGTTTCGGTACCACAAGGGATGGACAGGTCCTAGGCTGTGTCTACACTGGTAAATTAAGTCGACTTAAGCTTGCTTAAGTCGACTTAATTTACCTTGCGTCTACACTACAGTTTCCTTAAGTCGACTTAAGCAGCTTGCTTAAGTTGACTTAAGGAAAATAAAGTCGACTTAATGAAAATTAAGTCGACTTTATAAAACCTGCTTTCTCGTAGACCTAAGGCTTAAGTCGACTCCCTAGAGTCAACTTAAGCCAGTGTAGCTGTGGGGTAGCCCTAAGTCGACTTAGGGCTACCCCAGGGCTACAACAATGCCCTCCCTGCCGGGGGGGGGGTGAGCACAGGGGTAGCCTGGCATGCCCCCCCCACCTGACAGGGCAGAACCCTTCCCACCCTGCCCCTATGCCCTGCCAGGGTCCCTGACCCCCTTTGCCCCATTGTTCCTAGGTACAATGGGGCAAAGGCTGAGCCCCCTGGCATTGGGTAAGGGGTGCCCCCCTGCCCCTGTGGACGTGCCCTAGGTCCCCCTAGCCCCACAAAGTCGACCTAGAGCATCCAGTGTGGATGCTCTAGGTCAACTTTGTAAGTTCCCCCCAAAGTTGATTTAAAATTTAAGTGTAGACTCGCTAAGTCAACTTAACTAAGTCGACTTAAAGTTGACTTAGTTAAGTTGACTTAGTTAAAGTCGACTTAAATTCACAAGTGTAGACATAGCCCTAGAGCTGTCAGGGTGCCAGTATATTTTGCAGTTTTTCCAGGCTGGCTCATTGCCAAAGGCAGACAGTCTGTCCGGAGACAGGGACCATGTGCAGGGGCTTGGGTGCTGCGTGCAGAGAGGCTTGAGTGCCGAGCGCAGACCCAAGCTCTGTGGTGGGAAAATCCTGGGCTGGGATTGGTCGGTGTACTCTGATAAAAGAACTTGTGTGTGAGCGGGCTGCTGTCCATCAGAGAGGCAGTCCTGTAACGTTGCTTTGTGTGGTCGGCGGACCAAGATTCTCGGACCAGGACGAGAAGCAGACGGCCCAAGTCAGGTGGACTGCGGACTTGTACCTAGAAGCAGCCGATTGAACTGTCTACCTGAGACCCAGAACAGAGACTGACCACCCTTCTGGCCAAGCAGACAATCGGAGTACCAACGCCCTGCTGGGTGAAGAAAGATTGTGAATAAGAGGCTTCCCTTGGTTGGTGGGTGGGATACACATTTAGATAGGGCTTCTTATTAGTCAGTTTACTTAACTGTGTTTGTTCCTCCGCTATTCTTTGTCCTATTAATAAACCGGTGTTATTCGTTAATCAGATAAGAGAGTCCCCGACTGGTTCCTTTCCCTAGTCAAGCTAGTCACAGTTGACAGATGCTGATGGCAGGGTTGTACCTGAGCTGAGCTGATTGATCCAGGGTCAGCTAGCTAGATTTTGGCTAACACCTTCAGTCAGCTATATAATACACTGGGTACAGAGCACCCCAGGATCTAGAGAGTGAAAAGATGGCTTAACGCAACCTTTGCACTCTTTCCTGAGTTGCGTTGGGCCATCTTTGGTCACAGCAAAACATCTGGGCTTTATAGAGTCTAAGTGACTTAGGAACCATAAAATACCACAAAGGACAATGGCAGCGACTCCACATTCTTTGTAGCATCTGACACTGGGGACCACAACCTCTCTTCTGGTAATCCAACATATGTGTTAGATGTTTTGCCAAGGGACTTCCTACACTACTTTCCCCAAACAAATCCTATGATGCTTACTGCCTTGGGCTATTGCATCCCCAGTGTGCTCAGAATATTTCAAGGATCCTTAGCTGGCTGTCTTTCCTGAAACCTTTCTAGTTCAGTTTCTATTTGCATCCTTTCCCTGAGCAAGTTATGCATGTCCTTAGCCATGAGTGTCACAGCCATGTGTATTTCTAGAACTTCTCAGACCATGCAGCAGAGCAGGCTTCAGTGACCATTCGCCAATGTCAGGATTTGGAAGGTGACTCATTGCATTAAAATGAACCTGGTATGCACTACAAGACTGTGATGAGGGCAATTGAACCTCACTCTGCAGGGCATAAACTGGTTTGTATGGAGTTAGGATGAGAGTTCCTCCACCCGTACAATCTAGCACAATTGGCTAAGGATAATTTGGATTACATTTACCCTTGTGCAATGAGCCAATGTGAGCTTATGCACCACTAAATTGATGGTGATATAAAAGCCTTGCTCAGGCAGTTTGTAGAGGAGTTAACTTCACCAAGCGTGTTCCTCCCACCCCATTTCCCTACATATCTGGCACAAGCAGGATACCAGACTAGATGAATCAGTTGTCAGACTCTGAATGGAAATTCCTTCCTTACAATGAATGCTGACCAGATTGAGCTGTGAATCATTTCTCCCTTCACCCAGCATGGCTCTTTCCATTGATGGTTTAATTTTCCTTGCTTTAAACCCTTACACTTTCAGGCTCACATTAACTAGACTGTAAAGCCTTCTCAGTGCTCTCACAGGAATTTTTCCAAGCTGCTTCCCTGGAATCCTGAAACTCTTATACTTTACATGCCCTTAAGGTGTCTTTATTACTGTTGTATTTCTTTATTTGTAGGTCTGTCTGCCAGATCCCTCAGGTGCTTGCAGCTTGGTCCACGACTCTGCCACCAGAAAACTTTCCATAAGCAAAACTGGTGAGCACATTACTCCCACGCTGAGAGAACGTCTCTGGCCTCCTGTGAAGCAGCAGATCTGCTGAGGAATTATTTTACTAATATAAAAGTTTGTGTAGGAATTTGCTCCATCATTTATGAGACCTTTTTAAACCATACTCCTTATGTTCTCTTTTCACTGTGACTTAGAAATGCCTGACTGTTCTTCCCATTAAGAGCCATGTACCTCAAGCCAAGTGCTCAGCTCCCATTATAGCTGTGTTTTTAAAAGCTAGGACTAGCGGTAACATTTGTAGCTGTACATGCTAAGATAAGGATCAACAAATCTCATGCTTCATTGTATAAGCTGATCAAAAGAGCACTTAGCAAGAAATTCCCTCCATTCTACATATGCAGAATTGTTTAGTTCATTGGGGTGCGTAGGGATTCCCTCTGTCTTCCCCAGGATAAGATATTTTCCAGGGCTGGAGGTAGAACAGTAGACGTAAAACTCCAGTGCCGTACAGCAGCTATTGACATCAATGGAAGTTTCTCACACACATCAATGGTAGATTATGATCCTAATGATGCAACATTTTGGGCCAGATAGTCTCTTTAACATATGGAATTGAGTTAATCGACTAATTCCTAATCATATCTAGAGATATTGGACCAAATGTTCTGTGCTGTCTGACATGCCAAGCAGCTTCATTGATTTCACTAGGGTTATGTGAGGTGTAATGACTGATCAAAAACACATTGATATCTATGGAAAGACTCCAAAATTTGAATTAGGTCATTGAGTCACTGCAGAATTTAGCTTACATTTAGCTAATTTTTCCCTATTGTTTCAACTTTCTTTCATGTAATTGTATTTGTTTTTAATCTATGGTAAAACATTCTGAGATTTTCACATGAAAGATGCTGTGTAAGAATAAATGGTTGACTGATTAATTCTGATTAGCAGTTAGGAATTATAAATAGCCGAATAACTGATGAAATAATTTTTTCTTGTTGTGCAGTTATAGTAATAAATAATAAGCACATATTTTGCAAGGCTTTTATTCTTAGAAAGAAAAGAGAAAGATATAGTCGATTGAAAAACTACATGTCACATAATTTATTCTGACAAACAGATGTATTTTGTTGTTGCCATTATCATTTGATAAAATACTTTAAAACTGGTCCTAGGTGGTACATTTTCAAATATAATATATACAGCACATGTAGCAGTTAACAAAATTTGGATGTGTAGCATAGAATGGTCATTATTTTTACTGAAAAAAATAAAGGCACTAATTACTTACAGACAAGATACTTAGCACAAACAGATAAGCTTCAAAATGAAAAATTCTCGGTTTATGATAATTATGTTCTCTGCTTTGTTTTCAGAGACTGATAATTTGAGGCTTTAAAATCACCAGGAAGCCATTAATTGGAATTCTTCAATAAAAAATAAATTACATAGAAGTTCATGATGAGTTGTAAAAGCACAGAGACTGTATTATGCAGTGAGCGACATTGCTCTACTATTTATAGGCTTGCACAGATATGTCTGACTGAAAAACTGTAAAGAATTTGAGATGTGCAGATAGCAATTATTCGCAGATCCAAATGATCTGCAGATATTTCAGATAACTGCTTTTAGCGGATCAGCTATCCAATAAAAGCAGGGCTTTATTTCCAAGCAGCACTTTTCCAGCATGTTGCTTCTTATTTTTGACATCTTATATAACATTATGCCACTGCAGCCAATCTTAACTAGAGAACATTGAAACGCACATGTCACAGCAGACACTACATTCCATTCATGTGCTAGTAAATATGGTTTTGAGAATATTGTTGTTGTCAATTCCTTTACTCCTGTAGGAGTCTCAGATCCTATTATCCATGGTAACTGATGGAAAGAAAAGTTAACATGTTGTCTTCTCCCCACCTATCCCCCACTTTTGAGTCCCTTACTCCCATTAGAGTTAATAGGGATACTCGTGCAATAAAGTGCATGTCTAGGAATTCTATTTTGATTAGAAGTTAGGAATTTGATGTTATATCTATATACGATTGTCTCCTTAACGTTAAGGAAGCTCCCACCTACAATGGGCCAAAGGGAGAAACCTGATGAGCCATTAAGGAGACAATGGTTGTTCACACCCTCCTGTCTAAGGCATTCCTCCAGAATGACACAAGTTAAAGTATAGATATAACACCAAATTCCTAACTAACTAACTTCTAATATAAATAGAATTCCTAGACATAAACTATATAATCATTCCCAGCAAATTACTACCTTTCTATTGATACCAAACATGACATAGTTCCTATGGATTATAGCATTTATGAGATATCCATAGAAAATAATATCATAAATGCTTCCCTAAATCCAGACAGCATCACATCCTGCCCACATGCCTTGCCAGGGTCCCTCTCCCCCTTTGCCCCATTGTACACAAGGGGTGCCCCACCACCACCGTGGACCTGCCCAAGGTCCCCCTAGCCCAACAAAGTCAATCTAGAGCATCCAGTGTGGACGCGCTAGATCAACTTTGTAAGTTCCCCTTTAAGTTGACTTTAATTTTAAGTGTAGACACACTAAGTCGACTTAGCTAAAGTCGACTTAAATTAACAGGTAGACATAGCCCATGGGTCCCACTGATATCCTTGGTTACTACACAGTACTCTATAAATAAGGGGAATAATAAATGTGGCAGTGGGAATCCTTGACATGTGCCACTTAGTAAAGGAAATAGAGTAGGCTTCAACTTATTCACAAATAAGCTCTAGGGGTGCGTCTACACTGACAATTTCGGTTGACTTAAGGAGACTGGGCTGCTCTCATTTATACCAGGGCAGCAGTCTGAGCATGCTCGGCAGGGCTTGAGGGGCGGGGCTTCTGTCACCCACAGGGTTTGCTGGGCTTTTTCAGGGCGGGGCAGGCCTGCCCCGTCACACCTTTGTATAGCCTTGTCCAAAGCTATACTTCCAGAACAGTGAAGAAGCATTTCTAGAGGATGTTATCAACTAGCATCCAATGCCAAAGAAATGTTCTCCTTTTCAAAAGTCATACCCAATGGGTAACATTCAGGTCAAGATGAATTAATTCTAGCAACATCAGTGAGTGCTTACTAGCTAAAAATCATATTTTTTATTTTGTTATGAAAATTAATCAAAAGTTTTGGTTAATTCTTTTTTCCTATTTACTTAAATCCAACTTATCGTCATAGTGATGTCATAACAATGCAAACCTATGGAGACAAGGATAATATGAAACAATATCAGTGAGTGTCTGCTGGGGTAATGTGACAGTGTCAAGATGAAATGATATAGTGTCAAGTGACAAAGCTATACAATAAAAATACTGGGTCTGCTTGCACATGAAGTATATCATAATTCTTAGAGAATAAAACCTACAGTAAATCATACAAAATCAATTGATAAGAGATCTCAGGCAGATTAAAAAGTGTTCCCTTCCCTTCATTAATACAGATGGCTTCTGTCCAAAGTTGATTGTTGATGCTGTCCTACTTTGATAAACGTTCCCTTACCCACGGAAAAGAAACACTCCTTAATGAGCTTCTCATCTTCTATACTTTTATTTTCCAGATTGCTATGGTAGAGATACAGAGTTCTCTAGAATTGACAATTCTGCACGCTGAACTGATACTCTGTGTAGTATTTAATAAATTGACTGGAATATTTTTTTTACAGATTCCCAGAATTGTGCAACATCAAACCAGTCTCACAATACACCTTTCTATGTCAATGAAATCACAACAGTAAATCTGCTGGATTTCTAACTTTCTTTAACACGCATTGTAATGCTAGTGAAGGCTAAAATCTTCCAACTTGAGTGTTTAAAGTTAGAGGCTGAGGCTCAGTAGCAGGACATGGACAGTGAAGGGTGCAGGGGACACCTACTTTGAACACCATGCCCCTTTGGGTGAAGAGCTGATTGATAACAGTTTGGATCACAGTGGCTGATGTTTAGACCACTGATATCCCAAGGGGGATTTTCAGGAGCCCATGGAGCCCCTTCTGAGCAGCCCTTTGAAGGACCATCACAGTTTTCATTGAACAGTAAGTTTCTTTTTACTAAGTTGTGATGAAGTTCTTACTCCTTAAGTACAGCAGCAATTGAAGCAGAGGTAATGTGTTTTCAAGTGTTGAAGGAATAAGCTACTGGGCTCAAATCTGTGTCTGGAATCTAAACATACCCTTCTCTCCTGCCTCCACTCCTCACTTTTAATGTAAATGAATTAATGTAAATGAAATGTAATTTAATGTAAATGAATTAAGTTTGGAGGATTACATAATCACAGGCCCTCTCCCAAATGCTTAGGCTCTGTGTCAGTTGGAGAGACTGGAATTGATAGCTTCTCTGTGGAGAAGTGATTGATTGTTTCAATGTTCCATCTAGGCCCACTCGGGCAATTGTCAAAGCATGGCTATGGAGCTGCTACAAGAGGAGCATTTCCTCCTATACCTCCTACCAGTACTGTTCACGGTGAGCTGGCAGGAAAAGGAAAGGGAAAGGGGTTAGTTAACAAGCAGGATGCTATAACAGCTCTGCAGAGGGTTTAAATCTGTGAGATGATGGCTTGACATACATACAGCCAACTTCTGCATTCCCCATGGATCCTTGAGCTTTGCAGGTTGGCAACTACCCTCTTCTTGGTCCTCAAAACCTCCTCTTCAAAGAGGAATGGTCAGACACACACTCCAAAACACAACTCCTACCAAAACAAATAAGGTTTCCTGTTGGATTTTTAGCATCTCTCTACATTATCTTTAGAAGAGCAGTGTTTGGATCAGTGACAGTCATACTATTACCATTATTTCATTGACTTCGCTGCTTTGTTTCTTTCCTCCCCCTCCAACGTTACTAACTATGCATGCAATGGAAACCAGATACATTTTTTGCCACACCTTAAGCTGGCAAGCTCAGGTGTCCAACAAGCCCTTGGACTCCAGCATTTCTAAAAGGCATTGGGGAAATAACAGGAATGCAGAATACTTTTGATGTGTCAGAATTTTCAAGAGATTTGTGAAATGTAATGAACTCATTTAAATAGTCATAATCGTCTTGTGTACATGTGAGAAAACTTCTGAAATAGCCAAATTAGGCATGCTCTATTTTGTAGCCTTTCAATGACCTCCAGCAAACGTGTGACCCAGATCCAAGAGCCTCCTGTCCACTTGCATAAACATGATGTTTTAAAAAGCAGGGAGGGAGAGAAATAAAACTAAAAGAATTGGACTCTTAATGGCAATGGAACACAAAGAACCACACCGCTGTTACAAAACAAATGTACAAACAGAAAGAGAATTGCCTGCGTCATCTGCTTTGGATTTTCTTTGAGAGAGGGTTTCAAAGGCACAAATGACAGTTAAGTGCCCAACTTGCAGTTGCACCTGTGAAAAGCTCCTCATAATGCCTGAATGATGAGAAGAACTGGCTCCACGGATATACTACTGACTCAGGAGATGCCTACTTTTATTTCCTGGCTTTGGTCACCTGTCAAATGGCAGGGGATAATATCCACACAATGCAGTAGCTGTTACACTGATGACCAGCCTTCTGTTCTGCTACATAAGTACCTGCTATAGTGCAAAAGAGTTACTAATGCTAAGATAATTAAAAATGAATTAATTAACATACATTTTATTATATCATTTATTTCATATTATATTGCTGCTGGACTGCTGAACGAAGGGCAGAAATCAGTTTGGTGGCAAAATTTCAACCACAGCTTTATTAACCGTTCAACATGAGAGGAGGTAAGTAGCTCTCGCTCACTTTATTCCCACCGTTGACAAGTTCCAAAGGGGTAGCCGTGTTAGTCTAGTTCAGTAAAACAAACAAGGATTCCTGTGGCACTTTTAAAGACTAACAAATTTATTTATCGCATGAGCTTTTGTGGGAGAAATTCCAGATTCATCAGACAAAGTGGGGATTTTGTTTGTTCTATCCCCACTGTTACTGAGGAATCTGCTGGGGTGCTATGGCAGTTTCACAAAATAGCATCCCATAACCTATGAGGATTTCCACCCAAATCAGATCTTTGTCCCCAACCCCACTGCTTATTTTGGTTCCAGTAAAGAGCTCTGAAATGTGGAGTACCACATCTCAGGTGCTGCATGACAGTCGTCTGTCACCCCTTCCAGTTAACAGATCACTGGTTGATCATGTCCTCAATATACGAAAGTAGGCCATTATGCCAAAAGCACCTCTCATCCATTAAAAATGATTAGACATTACCCTATTGATACTGCAGTGATCAGTCTCTTTTCCCAATCTCCACCCTAACCTATACTGCATTGTATGCATAAACCATATGATCAACGTTTCTTATTTTACAGACTAGATGTCTGAGTACAAATGGGCTCATATGGTAGAATGAGTGAACTGTAGATGTACTAATCTTCTAAAAACGGTAGATGTAGTAACCAAAGAAACACCTTCCTTCTACCTGTGATCTCTTCCTTGACTGATTTAACACGGAACCTCAGTTTAGCTAACCTATCCTTTGGGCTCTGACTGACAGGCTTCAGAATTAATACCTCTGCCTGTGAACAGGACAGACACAGATGCACCTATATGCTAGATACTGCCACTGTGGGTCGGCACCACCGTTCATAGATTGCCTGACACATTAGTGACCCTTCCAGCCCTCCCTCACTATAAATGAGGATAATAAATGATAAATAGCAGGGAGGCAGGGAGAAGTTGTTTAAATTAAGGGAAAAATTGGCACAAGAACAAAGTGATAAAAACTGGCCATCAATATGTTTAGGCTTGAAATTAGAAAAAAGGTTTCTAACCATCAGAGGAATGAAGATCTGGAACAGCCTTTCAAACAGGTAGAGGGGGAAAATATTAACTTGTTTTAAGATTGAGTTTGATATGTTTATGGAGGGTATGGTATCATGAGATTGCCTACAATGGCATATGGCCCATCTACTACTGCTATTAGTAAATATCTCCAATGGCCAAAAATGGGAAACCAGAGAAAATGGGCTCTGAGTTAATACAGAGAATTCTCTCCCTGGTATCTGGTTGGTGGATCTTGCTCATATGATCTGGGTCTAACTAATCATCATATTTGGGGTTAGGAAGGAATTTCCTCCCCAGGTCAAATTGGCCGATGCCCTAGGTTTGTTGCTTTTTGTTTTGTAGGGGTTTTTTTTAGCTTTCCTCTGCAGCATGGGGTCATTTCTGGTTTGAACAAAAGTAAATAGTGGATTCTCTATAATTTGAAATCTTTAAAGGAAGATTTTAGGATTTCAGTAACTCATCAAGAGGTTAATGATGTATGACGTGAGTGTGTCAGGTTTGGTGGCCTTCAATGTGCAGGAGGTCAAACTAGTTGATCATGATGGTCTCTTCAGACCTTAATGTCTGTGAATCTTGTGAAAAACAGTAGCACTGTTTGTTTCTGGGATGTAAAGGCATATAAGATTGGCCACTAGACATAGTAAATTAGGTAAATGTTCCTTCAAGAAAAACAAGGTTTAATAGAATGGAATTCAAATTGCCCAGTTCAGGATATTGTGTAGCATTCCAACTCTGGAATATCCAACTTTCTCAGAAGGCATATATTAGCCTCTTATTGGCCAATACACAGGGATCAAGATATGGCATCTGTACATATTTGAATGCAAAAATGGCACTCTTATGCCTATGAAAATGATTTCCTTTCAACAAAAATTCAGAGCCAGGAACAAAACATGTTTTGTTTTTCAACTGTGTCTATGAAAATACTGAGCCAAATTCTGCCCCGACTCTGCAACTCCATGCCCTGCCTGTGTAAGTTGGTACAGAAATTGAACCATGTTCTTTAGCCATTTTCCACAGCAGCGAGAACTGTTTTTCCACACCCTCAATTCATTTAGGAGAAAGTGGCAAACTAAAATGAGACAGACAAGTCAATCTACTGATTAAAAATTCTTCTCTATTAGCAGTGATGAAGAAAAGCATACAGAATTCTCTCACCCTCCTAACTTTCTTGGAAATCTACTTTTGCTATTTCAGTGACTTCAGAGCCGCTGAATATGAGACAGGACATTTTGAGTTGTGGTATTCGGTGATAAGAAAAGGAGAAAAACAAAACCTTAAGAAGTCAGTATTTTTTTGTTTCCAGACACTTGGGGGATGGGGGAGAATGGTTGAATTTTGCTTCAAGAGTCTATTCATTGTCTGCCTTCAGTGCTCTATGAAATACCTGAGTGAGAGGGAAACAATTTTTGAGCTGCGGCATTGGTAAAGCAAAGCCAGTGTTTACTAAAAGTTTGCATCATTTCACAAGAGTCATTGCACTGTGAGAATGTTGACAAACATTAACATCCTTTTGCACATCAACATCATGGTGGTGAATGTGCTATAAATAGAAAGGTACCTCTGTTCTAATGAAATCAAAATTAAGGTACTGTGGATACAGTCATAACTTTTATTGGACTAAAGAATATAATGCGCAAGCCACACTCTTGAGTCAAAATGAAGTGCTGAAACAGCCTCATCAGCCCCAAATGTTGTGTATTAGTTTATCTGTTGATCTAATAAAAGTTAGCTCATTATCTATCTTCTTTTCCTTTTCTTGAAGAGCAATATGGCTGAAATGCTTTTCCAAAAAGATGTAATATACACATTTATTTTAAGTAAATGTATTACATTCTGCAAAAGTTAACTTACAGTTCAACTGGTAGCAAAGAAATGTATACATATTTTCCTCTTGACTGTTGGATATATAGTGGATGGCAAGGCAATGTGAGATCTCATTATTGTCCATTGTACCGTGTAGCAGGGGAACAGAAATTAAAGAAGCCAGGGAAAAGTCAGCAGCTTTAGTGGCGCTGACACCAATAACTTTTTATGAGGGTGAGTCAAAGCATCAGGGATGTCAGCCCCATGTTTTTACCCTCTTAAACTATTTCTATAGATCATGACAAAATAGAGAAGTGAAAGAAAGATCCTCCTCTTTCAAGCAGGGGCAAAAAGGAAATGGACCACTTATGCAAATATTTCAGATGAGAAGTTAAAAACACAGCCTTCTCACAGGGGCAAGGACAGCCATGGCAGTCTGCATGTATATTTTTAAGCTAAAGCTACAGTGAAGCTATAAATTAATAATATCAGGGAGCAAATGGGTCTTCCTCATGCCCACTCTACTGAAGTAAACTAGGAAGATCAACACTCTGATGGCAGGGATTCCAGTGTTCTGAAATTCAGTGAAGGGGTCTCCAAAACACATCTGAGATAGAGAATGGGAGGGGAGGAATCTGGGTTTTCACTTTAATACATAAGCACTATAACTCTCATGTTAGACAGAATAAAGTGACAAATGCATCCTGGCCTGAAACAAATAAGAAAACTAGTGGCCAAATTCTTCATCCCTTCAATGGAAATGCAGGGCCTGAAGCATAAACTGAAGCATAGGGTGAAGGGTACTGGGAAATGGATGCCCCATGAGGGGGACCGTCTTTGTCTTTGCAAGATACAGCAATGGGCTTTGCAGTTGATTTCTAAGAAAGGGCTTTGCTACAAAAACTGAGTGAGTGAGGGGATATCTAGGTGTGACGCAGGGCTCAGTCCAGGGGACATAATAAGCCACATTATCTTCTCTCTCCCTTAAATCATATAATAGTGGCTACAGAGTGGCTCCCACAGGCAGAACTTTATGAATCTGATGACTCTGTTCCTCAGCCACGACCATCATTTCCCTATTCATCCAAGCTTTTGGAGGGTTTTAGCATTGTTAGGAACCAAATAAGCCAAAGGTAAGGAACCCTAATTAACTTTCTAAAATTTTGTCCCGTGTGCTGTTTCTGGCTTCTTCTCCTTGGCCTTCTTCTCCATTTTGTCTTTCTTGCTCAATGTCACACACTCAACTTGGAGGCATGTTTACAAGCTATTCCTTGAACATTGAAAGCAATCGTCAGGTCCTTGGTCTGGCTAAGGCTTTGGGGCACCAAAGCAGCATAAAGAAGTCTTAACCATATCAGCATGGGGACCATGGAGCTGGTTTAAAGCTGGTCTAGCTGCTTCTATGCGACAGTCAGAGTGGGGAAATATCTGGGGTAGAGGGAGACTGCACTCGGGTAACCCTCACCAGGGTAACAAGCTGTAAGAGACGACAAACAGTTGGTACAGGAGAGAGCAGCTCTTGGGTTACTTTAAATTTGCCCAAGGGGACAGTTCCAGGGTTGTGGGGAGTGGGAACAACTATGCTGAGTGTGAGCTCAGCACAACTAAGCACTAAGCCCCATATTTTTAGTGTATCACAGGTCCCTCCCCCTTTGCTCCACTCCACTTTTCACTGGGAGTTGCTAACAACAGGTGGGAGCTGCAGAGGCTGTTTAAGCAGAAGCAGCAGCAGCTCTGTGAAAATCTCTGGTACAATGCTCCTGGCCGAAGACTTCTGGTCCCCACCCAGAATTAACTCCACCTGACTGATGGGTCAGGGGATGTTGCTCATGGGGCAGTAGGGTTGCGGCTGCTTTGTTGGGCACTCAGCGTTGTGGTGGGCAGCTGCAGTGGTATTACTGAGGATCAGTCTCTTTCATATTGTCAGATGATCTATATTTGCTTTTGTTGCATGCTTCCACTGTTCTTAAGGATTCTCTTGCACTAAGGGTGCGTCTACACTTACAAATTAGATCGACTTAAGAAGGCTTAAGTCAACCTAAACTACTCTGCGCCCACACTGGGCTTTCCTTAAGTCAACTTAAGCATTTCCTTAGGTCGACTTAAGGAAAAAGTTAAGTTGACTTAATAACACCTCGTTTCAGGTCGACTTAATGCTTAAATCGACCTTATTAGGTCGACTTAAGCCAATATGGACAGGGATTAGCACCTAAATCGACCTTATTAAGTTGACTTAAAGTGTTAAGTTGACTTAATAAGGTTGAAAAGGGGCTATGTCTACACTAGAAAAGTTAAGTCGACATTTGTTAAGTCAACTTAATAAAGTCGACTTAACTTTTCTAGTGTAGACATAGCCTAAGAATCTCCAGTGTGTAGCTGACAACATTGCCTATGAGAATCTATAGGGCTTTAGGTTGGCTTCACCTCAGTGAGAGAAAAGACGGCAGGGGGGCGGGGGAGTCTGAATCTGGGATCTCTATGTGTAGAGGGGATGCTGATCCTTTTTCACTAAGACTAGCACGTAGCTATGAGCTGCCATATTAATACGCTGGGTGTCTCATTCTCAGATTGACTGAAGCCATCAGTTCCAAGTCATCCTGCTTGTCTAAAGTTTCTTTCAAAAAAGCATGATCTGACTGAGGCCTACAATGTCAGGAATGAGTTTGGGTGCAGTTGTGAACTGAGCTCAACTGTGCCCTGCACAGGATGTGATAGGGAGTCACACTGCCCTTAGAGAAGCACTAGGTGAGACTTACAGTCGCCCCTGGGGCTGCTCAGTGCTCATGGTGGATGCACACACTGTACCACAGGGATTGCTCTGGTGAGTCACGCTTGCATGGGCCATGCAGTCGGGTGGAGGTGGTCTTTTGCTGTTGGTGCACTGTGTGCATGTGTATCTCACAAGCTGGTCCTTACTGTTTCTGTAGCGCTTCGAGTCTGCAGTAGTACAATATGAAAGTGAATTAATTCTTGTTATTTTATTATTGCTCAGTTCCAGTAATATTCTCAAGTTATTACCGGGGGCTTTCCACAAAGGCTCCACGGAGCCGTGGTCTGAACCAGAATGCCCCCCACAATGCCTCTTTGCAGCTCCTGAGGCACATCAGTGTCTGTGTATCACCCAAACATTCAGTGGTTAGAGTCCCCCTGGAGTATGGTAATACCACTGATTAAGGTGACACAGAGTTAGCTGGTCTGAAGTTTTAAAAAAGAAGTGACAAAATGAGAAGTGAGAAACATCTGGCTTGCTCAGACCTTTCATGAAATGGTGGCCACATCATGTCCTCTTGCTGACTTAAGAAATCATGAGCCGTCAAAATATGGTAATTTGCAAAACCCAGTTGTTCCCCCAAGATGGTATGCACGTTATGTTGTCCTTATTTTAAGAAACAGAAAGAGAGAGAGAGGTTTAACTCCAGAGAGATAACACCAAATTCACAAATGAATTTATTGTCCCATCTCTGGATACAAATGATTTCCACTGACATCAGTAGGATATATAGGTGATACATGGTTGTAGAAATGTGATTTATTTCTATTATATGCATTGCTGTAGCAGTAGGGATTCCAGCTGAGATGAAGGCTGCAGTGTGGTAGGCACTGAACATATACTTTGTAAGAGACAATCATAGTACCCCCAGAGAGATTGAAATCTCAATGGATAAAAGAGGTGAGGGAAAAGAGAGGTGAAGTGACATGCTAAAGGGCAGCAATAGAGCTGTAAATAGAGCTCAACACTCTTGAGTAGCATTTCAGTGCCCTATTTACTAGATCATACTGCTTACCTAGATGGTGCTCTAGCTATGAATTTGGTACAAAAACATGGTAGAAAACCATAGGCCAACACTTCCTTCCACTCAGTACCCACAGTCAGGGCCATCCCTAGGGGTGGACAGGGCCCAGGGCCAATTGGCCTGTGGAGGCCCTGGCGCCTCTCCCCAGTCCTGGGTGGGCAAGGCCACACTGGGCCAGAAGCCAGGCTCCATGCTCCCACCCTGCCCCTGGGTGGCTGGTCACTCCTGAGGGCAGGCTGGCACGTTGCTCCAGGGGCGAGGCTGGAAATGTTGCCAAAGCACAGTGCCCCAGTTGCCAAAGGCAGAATGGGGCCTGCCCAACCACAGGGCCCACGGTGGTAGCCCTGCTCCCTCCCACAAGGACAGCCCTGCCCACAGTGAGGCATTTTTCAAAGCTGCACATGCAGACTGTTATTTTACAACAGACTACTGTGATTAGGTGAGAAATTTAACTGCTTTATGTTGAGATGTACTGAAAAGATAAAGACTTCCCATTGCTTTTCTATGCAGATAAGAGTCATTGGGTGAATGCTAGTACATCTATACAGGGCAAGATGTCTTGGTTTACCTTTTAAAGTAATTTTTCCAGGGCCTTGTCCACACTTTCTACTGTTTTCAGTGGCAGTTGAAAGGAGATACGCAAGCTACATAAAATAACTTCCCTATCCTCCCTTTGACTCTCTAACGGTCATTTACCTCCCTGTCTCCACTTCACTGAGTCGAAGAGAAATGCTGTCCCTTTGACTCAGCACTATTTTTCTTAGGGGTCTGAGGTTAGTCAGTTGAACTCCAGATCTATTGAGTAAGTCTTGACTGACCGCTCAATCAAACCTGGAAGATCCAACTGAGCATACACTTAGCCAAGGGTACAAATGGTGATTAGGTGCCTAGATCCCACTGAAAGTAAAAGAGAATTAGGACCTGTCAGTTGTGACTGAAAATTGGCCGCAACTGCCTACAATCCCATTAACAATGCTTTTTGAAGATCTTCCAAGGTATAAGGACTTTCTTCTGGAAAAATAGGTTCTACTTAAATTTTGCCGCTTACAGTAGAAACTTTATGACCCACATCTCCGTTACCCAAAATTCTCTGTTACCCAGAACAGGGTCATTTCCTGGCACCCAAGTAGTTATGCTGAAAATTCTGTAAACCATCCAAATTTATTTAAAGTCCCCCATGGTGTGCAGGTAGTTTAATGAATTTCATAAAGTGTTTCAGTCTGATTCTCCTTTCACTTATATCACTTTTCCAGCAGTGTAATTCCATTTATTTCTATGGAATTATTCCTGAGTGACAATGGTTCAAGTGAGAGAAAATCAGGCCTTTGGAGTCTATAATCGAGAAGACTGAATGTCTGTAGTTATCTTCATATTTATCATCTGTAGTATGGTTTCTGTGGTATTTTGCTCCACTTTCAGGTTTTTCTCCCCAGTAGCTTAAATATTTTTTAAAGACTATTAGAAGCTTGGGTAGCCAAGCAGAGGTAGGAATGAGTCACAGATATATTAACATCTATGCTTCTGACTTGGAATTCAATTGGATACTAAAATCAGTTGGAAAACCCCCTCCTTATACATTTCTCAAACTATATGAAAACACATATAAGTATTTTGGTCAGGCTACATGATGCAGGGCTGGGAGCAAAGGTCCCAGAGCCTCCTGTTTGCTCATCCAGAACCCACTGTACGCTGCTGCTACAGAGAACAACGCAGAGTCACTATATTAAAATAAGGAGAGTAGTACCCCAGTGAGGAGAAAAGAAGCAAAGGACAGATACCCAGATGTACTATAATTGAAAAGAAACAAGAGGAAGGGCCAGTGGAAGTCATGGCCTTGCCCTGCAAACATAAACTGCAGCCTAACAAATTGTTACAGCAGAGGTAACAGAAAATATGACCTTTGTGATGAACGTAGAATTTGCTGAAATAAAGAGCACCTAGGAAATTATTGCAGCTCTCCAGGACAAAGTGGATAACAGAGATGAAACAGCTGAACAACAAATTGCAGCATCACAAAGAGGTTCACGAACAGCCACAGAAATTAGTTCAGCACCTGGAAAGCAGGCCGCATCATATAGAAAAAAATGTGGATGAGACAGAAAACACAAGAGAACTCTGCATGTTACTGCAAACTCAGGAGAAGAAGGCTCCAAACTGGGTAAGAATTTTTTAGAAGTCGATTACCTAAACATTTCAAATTCCTTTAGAAAATAACAAACATCCTGTAGACCTTTGAGTTATGGGTTCAAATTTTCTTCTAGAATTAAAACCCAGGAATGAGTAGGAATTAAAGTATTAATTTTAAGGTATAGGAGATTATTTATAGTGGGATGCTCATCTTTAGAGATCCACATTAACAGCAGTGTTGTTTCAAAATATTTATTAATGATCTGGAAGAGGAGGAGAATGATGAGACAAAATTTGTGGATGATAAACATTATCAGAGATTAATCAAGTCTTGAAAGGATAGAGGAAAATGGGTTTTAAGTATCCAGTCACATGAAACTGTTATGTCTGTTGGGTTATTTCACTAACTGTCACCTCAAGGCCAAGATAAGCAGTTTTGTGTGCATAAATATAAATAACTTTGATATTTTTGCCAACATTTCAATTCAGTTTCAGTAGCCCTTAGTGGTAAGATTGGAATCATAGGAGACTAAAATACTTAAGATTCTCTTAAATAATGGCCAACTAAACTTACTTCAACACTTTTGTCACCACTAAAGTTCATCATGTGATCAATTCCCTATATTACTCACAACCTCTAGGAATGAAGGAAAGAATTGAATTTGAATCATGTTTTCTAAATAAGATAACATAAACAGTTCTAATGGAAAATTTCCTATCAAGAACCTATAACTTTTATACGCAAACAACTATTAGCTTTAAAAGGTGTAGGTGTATGGAATTAATATTTACTGAAATATTTTGTTATCACAAACTATATGAACCAAATATTGCTCTCAGGAACCATTGTGTAAACCTAAAGAAACTCCATCAAAGTTGCTCCAGGTTTACACCAATATAACCAAAAAACCAACGAGAGTCCTGTGGCACCTTACAAACAAACAAATTTCTTCAGGCAGAAGCTTTCATGGACTCCAGCTCCCTTTGTCAGATGCATATGCCTGATGCTTATGCCCAAATAAATTTGTTAATCTGTAAGGTGCCACAGGACTCTCGTTTTTTTGCTGTACACAAACTAACACGGTACCCCACTGGAACTGATTTCTTACCTTGTATAAAGCTCCAGCTCAGAACACAATCCATACATCATCAGGTGAGTGACTCACTGATCATTAATTTCTTAATTCTAAGGGCCATATTCTGCTCTCAGATATGCACACAGTTTTGGAAGCTTTGCAGAAGTACCTAGAGGTAAATTTTGACTTAAAAAGGTCAATATTCACAGAGGAAGAAGGAAGTGCCTCAGAGCCAATTCCTTTCAATCCTTCTTACTCCAACAGATACAAACGTGAAGGCTCAAAAAGGCAGTCCTTCCTTTGTGAATGTTACATTGATGTCAATTGCACCACTTATGTGAGGTCAGGCTGAAAGACTGGGCCTGGAAAGTATTCAACCAGGAGATCATTTCTACATCATTCAGCTTCTGTCTTTGAATGCAGTAAAATGCAAGTGTAAGGCAGTTATTCAACATTTTGTTTTTCAGACTAGCAGTGCTAACCATTAGAAATTAGACTATGTGGCCAAAAGCGACTTCACTGCCATCCAGTATTTGCATGTAGATTGGTGCAATACCTTGTCGCTGGCAAACTACATTATATATCTGACTCTCTGCCCCCAAATTATCACATTTCTTTGTCTCAATATATTGCAGTATGTGTAGCCAAAATCATAAACTTTTCTTTTCAGTCTAGTTGCCAAGAGATAACCAAAATTACAGACCTCTCTCTGGATTAGAAAGGGACACCATCTATTTGGAAGATTTGCTAATATAAGAATCACTATAAAATGGGGAATTGACAATAGACCCGTCAAGACCTAGGAACTGGCTGATCAGCTGCTTCTGGAACCAGAAATTCTTTTACAAGTGCTAGTCCTCTTCTGTGTCATCCAAGCTGCTTTTTTGACTTTTAGCAACATATTTTCATTAGTTTGGTCATGTGACTATTGCATATAAAGTGTAATCTCACACAATGTGAAGATTATTTTTTGCATATGTCTCCTTTTACCTCATGAATCCCCCATGTTTTCTTTACACTTAGCATTTTTTTGCTATTTCAGGGATGGTAAAATGGAAGAACTAACTATACAAGTGAAGATTAACATTTTTTGTTGTCATGGAGGAGTCCGTATCTCTCCCCCCCCCCCCCCATCAAACCTATCTGTCTGAATTGCTGAAAGCATAAAGTCACATAGAAGAGATAAGTAAGTGAGCTTGCTTGCTTTCTTTTCCATAAGGATGAACTATAGTGTATGCAGATTATTAGGGGAAGAAAATAATATCAGAGAAAGGTGGCTTTCTTAAAAGGCATCAGTAGCATTAGTGTCATGTGTGAAGCACCCATTTGTGACAACTGTATAGACCTTTCAATGGAAAATTGTGCTGTGCTACCTTTTAAAGTATGAAATGCTAATTTTGGATACACAGTTCTTGAACTGGAAGGCTGCATTTTGCATGGA
Source organism: Pelusios castaneus (assembly GCA_007922175.1). Taxonomy (NCBI): domain Eukaryota; kingdom Metazoa; phylum Chordata; order Testudines; family Pelomedusidae; genus Pelusios; species Pelusios castaneus. Next base: position 15,016,675 of record ML685758.1, read on the forward strand.
ATTTTGTTTAATTTCCCAGTGAAAAAAGGCATTTGAAACACAACTGCCTACAGCCAACTGTCAACAAAAATCAACTGTAATAGCACACAGCCTGTCACTGATTTATGTGGTGATGTGGTAATCTTTTCAATTTAGCTAGATGTTTCTTCTTCATACAAAATAGCTGAAAGTCTTGCTAGACATTCATGAATATCAGGAGGTACTATTAGGACGATAATGGGGCCAGATTAAAGAAGTGTTCACTAGTTCAATGTGTCAGTTAAAGAGACAGGGACTAGAAAGATATATATGGCCCCTTGGTATAAGTGAACTTCATATTTTCAGGGTTGCTTAAGATTTGGAAGATGGCATATTGAGTTCCATCTGCCAGGAAAGCATCTTTCTAAGGGAGAGTGGGGGGCAGGGATAAGTTGTTATATTACAATTTTTTTTCAGAAATCTGTTTTTGTTTACCAAGATGGTGAAATGAAAATTTTGATATTGAATATGGAGGAGACAAACCAAGGTGATCACCTAAGAGGTAAAGTTTGAGGCGTTTTCTCATCTTCTTTGATGGCCTGTGTTTTCAATGGGGTCATTTCGCATTAGGCCAGATCTTGCTGAGGATTGGCAAGTGAGAAGTCACACTCCATCTTGCAGCTAAGCCTAGTAATTGGCTTCACATTCAGAACTAGAGCTAATGCAGACAAGATGATACAGCAAGACTGGAGTTGCAAATAAAGAGACAAATCTATATTTTCCAAAAATGTATAATTTACCAGGCATTTCACCATACTATATACAAAAAAAGCAAACATAACAACTGAAAATAAATGTGGCTAGCAACAGTATATACTGTCAGCATTGCTGGAAATAGAAGCACTTTCTTGCTGAAGATAGTTAAAATTTTGATACAAATTCTGTCTGCTGACTTGTGTAATGTACCTTGTTAAATTGGTTTCAGTTTGAGTATTTGTTACAGAGCATCAGGTACAATGTAAGGATCTGTCTGTGTATTTACATACCTGCAGGTTTATACAATTACATTAACTATTAACAGCATGTTCTGCAGGTGCGTGCCTATATGCATGTCCAAGTGAATATATATAATGTTACATTTATTACTATGGGCTACCAGAGTTGCCTGCTATCTTTAAAGTTCCTAGAGAAATTCCATTATACAACTGATTTTATTAGGAACAGCATTACTAATACAGATGTACCACCAAAGTAATCTGTTTTTTTGAGCAGAAGGAATTCTGAATTCCATTTTTTCTTGAGCAGTATACAGAAAGGGGACATACCTTCTACTAACTGATGTTAAGATACAACTGGAAGAGAAAGAAAATGTGTCAGGCTAATAAAAATGCTGCTTCTTGCAGGAGGTTTGCCCCCACCGTCGCTGTAGCACTTTCTAGGCTGACTCTGAAGTCGGGGTAAAAGGAAAAATAATCATTTGAAGTAAATAGGACTGTTGGCTCGTGCTTAAGTCTTTCAGGTTTGGGGCCTAGGTCTGATAATGGCCTTACTAATCATCTTTAGCCACCATTTTTTAGTGGTGAAATGGGGTTATGGTGGGAAGGAAGCACAGAAGAGAGCTGACTTCACACTTTTAATACATGGTTGATTCAATATAAAATGAAAACTTTTTTTAAAAAAAGGAATAGTCAAAAAAGCAACAGAAAAACTAACAGAAAAGAAAAGAGGAATTTCATTAAAGCAACAGTTTAGTTTTAGAAGACAACAAAGACCAAGGGAAATGTATTTATAAGGCCTCCTCAATGGCATTTATATCCTTCTACACTTGTAGATGTTTATCGTAGCTCTGTTTAGTAGTTATTCAGCTGATCATACGGAGATAGTGGCAAAGATTTTATAAGAGACCATATTTTTGAAGAAAGTCATACTTCATTGATTTTCTGTCAGAATAGTGGGTGATAGCTTTGTTTATAATCATCAGACCTGTCCGTTGCAGGAGCTTTATGGTATTTGTAGTAGATGGAGTTAGAGTCATATAGTTCTTCCTCTGGCAAAACTCCCATTTACTGTAGTGGGAGTTTTGTCTTTATAAGGATTCTGTCCTGCAAACACTTGTTCATGCACTTAACATTTACATGAGTTCTCCGCTGAAGTCACTGTGAGTACTTGCGCTTAGAGTTAAGTGTGTGAGTTTGCACTATAAGTCTCCAAACGACCTTAATTAAAACATTGTCGGTTAAAGAAGTCAATGGAAAGACACCCACTGATTTCAGTAGACTTTGGATCAGGCTCTGAATCTTCTGTATTGGGGCTCAAAAAAGTGGGAAGGAGGCCTCTTATTGAGTGCAAGCAGGCAGGATATCTTCATAGTACACCAAAGCATGGGGCTGAATATAAATGTCTAAGTCTATACTGAGAGAAGTACAGTACCTTCTTGGGAAAAGCTTCATGGACCCTGTGATATGTATAAGTGGATGCAGGTTTTCCAACCTCAGAAACTCCTGTAGATTTAAATGGCTCCCGCAGACCACCCACAATGTATAGCTATATATATTTTTTCAAAATAAGTATTATTTACCTATTATCTACAGATATATTCTAATGTACATACTAACACATACTACATACATCTGCACTGCATATACAACATATATGATAAGCAGGATGTGTGTTCCGTGCAGGCTACGTTACACATTAACAAGACAATCCGTATTTTGTGTTAGGACATAACTGTATGCAGACAATGCTGCAGGTAGTGATTTTTTTTAAATCCTGAAATATGACTGATATGGTCCACTGCAAAATGAACCTATATTGGAAATGGCAAAATTGTAATGTAAAATATACTGGGGTCAGTGGGGTGTGATGTTTTTTGCATACATTTTTTCTCCCTTGACCCATGCCATTCTACTGCACATAGGGAAAAAAGCTTCATCTCACACAGAAATGTGATGTCCTTTACTGCCAGAGGCAGTTGCTGTTTTAAATGAGGAAAAAGCACAATGCATGAAGAAGGAAAATTAAAGCATATTCATTTTGGAAATTAGATATGGTGTCAGGAGACTCTCTGGAAATAGCACAGTTTGAATGGAGCACCAGACTACAAGACAGTTCACTGAACTTTTGACCACTATTTATACCATGGATGCTTTTGAAATGGGAAGATAGCAAAGCATTTTATAGCTGCTTAATAGTAGGTTATGGGTTTTAGTAGTCATTTACCTTTTTTCAGTGTATATGAGATATGTAAACAAACTACATAATGTAATTATATTATATTGGCAGGACTTTAGAGGTTTTTTCCCCCCCTAATTTCTGTCAGAGACAGGCTGCTACTGTAATGCCCATCTACATAATTGGTTAGTTTCCATCATATACCTGACTTAACACATGGTACAGCATAAGTATTTTCTGATTGCTCCTGGAATCACTGTCTTGAAGGGTCAGCATTATTCCTTGAATTGGTTTTGCTGATTGCCATCTTTGGAGAATAATATACTTTTAAATGGGGCTAGTCACTGACTTTATCTCATTCAGGTAATCCCAAGTACCCATCTATCTCCAGGTCTTTATATACGTTGGTATTTTTTTCTACCTAACCCTACTTCGAGCCTGTATCAACCTTTCTCTCATTTCTATATTTATTTAAATCCTCTTTTACTGCTTCGATGCCACTTTAACATGCCAGGTACTTTGTGCAAAATTTCTCTCCCCTCATTCCCAAGGTACTAGGTTCAGCATGTTGTCCCACTGTGACTGTAATGACACATCAACAGAAAGACATCAGTTAAGTCATATGACATTCATGAAAGATCCTTTACTATAACTAAAACTTTATTATTTTGTGTTTGCAAAGAACTAGCCCTATGATTTGAATGAATGAAACCAAACAATAATACTTGATGTGAAAATATGAAGATAATAATTTTGGGTGTAATTGATTTTTCCTAAAAGTCTAGATCCTGGTTCACCTTTGGCCTTCAGTGAAGGCATTGGCCTTCAGTGAAGTCTTGGTTTTCGGTCCATATAACTGCAGAACATGGGTTGCCTAATGCTGTACTACTGAGTTATAATGTCAACTGAAACTAAAACCCAAGAAACACCTGGTTCCAAAATGTTTGTTGCTGTGGAAAGTGCTGTGGAAAGTGAGGTTGTCTCCGAGGTGGCTAAGTGAGAGTTCCAAAGATTAAAATGGAGGGTTTTTTTTGTTTGTTTTTGTTTTTTTACTATCAGAGATACTTCCCTTCCCTCCCAACTTTACTTAGAGAACATGATAGGATCAAGTTGATAGTGTTTAAACAGTACAACAATGTCAGATTCTTTTAAAATTTGACAGTATAAGCAGCTTACGCTTATGGACATTCATTATGAAGAGACTGGTTTGTCTTTTCTCTTCTGTGTTTAGCTTTACATACCGTACAGTACACCCCTTGGGGGTGGAAATAACAGCTACTCCTTCTGCCAGAGGAGATGCTTTTCTTCCTTGGATCAGAAGCTCCTCTCCTATCACTAGCCAGTAACAACCCTTCTGTTCATCCTTATGTCAAAGCTGCACAATTGCACTAATAGTGATCTCTGACAATTAGAGATGAGCTGAAATGATTTGGCAAACTTTGGGTACTGCTGAACCTAAGGGTGTGCTCAGATCCCTTTGAGTAGATTGGATATCTTGCCAACCATCCACTCACCACCTACCCATTCCTAATGGTGAGATATAGTAGTTAGAACTTTTAGTCCAGCTGGGCCTGGAGGATGAAAGAGAACAAAGGCGGGGGGGGGGGGGGGGGAGAGATTGGACATGGATGCATCTTTATGTCTCAGAAACTGCCACCCTCTTTCTTTGTTGTTCTTGCCAACACATTCCAGGCACTGTCAGCAGCCATTTCAGATTCCTCTGCCTGTGTGAGATGTATACAATTAGATATCTATGGCTCTTTCTGTCTATTTACAGCGTCTAGATAGATGGATTATATTCTGAGATAGGAATGTCACATAAATGAAAGAGAAAGTCAACACATAAGGTAAAATTTAAAAGCAAATAACGTCTCAGTTAAAAAACCTGACTAGGTTTTGGCTTTCAAGTTGACCTTTTTGTTTTAAGATTTATTATGTTGTCTCTGTGTGTGTGTGTCCGTGTCCAGGGACGAAGAACCTTTGAGGGCTCTGACTGCATTGCTGATTAACCTAAATTATATAGGCCAATAACCCGAGAGACTTACTTTTGCCAAAATATTACTAAGTGAAAAGTGATCTTGGATGCCTCCATTTTTAGGGGCCCAATTTGAGGCTGCCTTAAGAGACTACATTTTTTTGAAAATGCTGAGAATCCACCCTCTGAAAATCAGGCAACTTTAATATGGCAGCTAAAAATGGAGACATTGTGATGAAGTGGCCCATCTCTGAGAATGATTGACTGGCTGTAATTCAGTGGGATTCAAGAGTTACAAAGCTTTTTCCAGAAGAAGAAAAGAAAATGTCTAGTTGAGAACTTGGTCTAGACTAGATTTGCTTCAGCTTTGGAAGACTAGTCATCCTGTGGCTTAATTTATCCAGAAAGTGTAGTTTAGGCTGAGGACTGTTAAAAACTTGAAAGACTATTTTAACTTGGATGTCTGTCAGAGGCATCCAGTAACCCAAAAGAGCTTATTCAGCCCAGACTAACATTTGTTCCAACTCTGAGACTTTTACTTCAGCTGGGAACCATAAAGTTGCTTTGGAAATTACAAGCAAAATTATTTTTATTCCAATGGGACCTAGAAAGAAAAGTATACTTCCCCCTATATTTTTAATGTGCCTGTGTCTCTTTCTCCTTCATGGTATCTGAGTCTCTGACCCATCGTCCACATCCACCAGAAGACTTCAACTGTCATCCAAAAATTATAGCCTTATTCTTTACTCAACTGAAACTCCTACTGACTACAGACACAGACTTATATTTATGGAAATGCGGTAGTGAATGATGATAAGCGATTGAAAACTAGACATATGAAGTATTGCTGTGCAGCTCCTAGCAACAACACAGCCCCATGAAGAGGGCTTTCACTGATACTAATGCCTTTGGACAAGATGGCTGTACACTTCGCTACTGATATGGTTTAAAACCCCAGGCCAGAGCCCTGGCAATTAAACAAGACAGGCAAAGACAGTCACATCATTTGCAGCTGAGGTGGTGCAAGCACGAGCTACACAACATCACTTCCTGTGAATGGGAAAGGTAAAAAATAATTTTAGATTCGATGCAAGTGTATATTATAAGGGCCTCCTTTTTCTGATAGCAATGTTTCAGACAAAGGCAGACTCAAGTGACCCAGAACTAAAAGTTAAAATGTCCTAAAATTTCCCAGATCCTGCCAGCTTCTTACTTCCTAACTCCTCAAACTTAGTGAATCAAAGGCCTGGTCACTTGATCACACCCTTTCCGTTGTTACGTCTGTGATGCTCACATAGTCAGTTCAGTGGACAGAAATGATAACTCGTGACCTAATGTGTCCAATCTCACCGTAGTAGTAAGCTATGGTGAATATACACAGCAAACACAAATCACAAACAATCCATAGCCTGAAATGTGTTTTATTGGAACTCTGATCTACTAATTTCACATAACATATATATTCGTATAATGGAAGTCAATTCAAGAATAATTTGGAAACAGGAAAAAAAGATAAAATTTCTCACATTGTTTGTTCATTGTTGAGTGTTGGCTCAGTTCTACTCAAGTATCAGACAAATCCAGTTACCCAATTGCTTTAGAGTAACTTTTTGTTTGTTGTGACAGTTTTTAAGTTTACTGTATTTCTTTTGCACAGGCTGTTGTTTAACTCTGATATAGGTGAAGGACGAATTCAGGTTACATTCTGACATTACAATGCTATTTTGAATAGCAATCAATGACTTGTCTCATGACAAGTTAGAGTTTATGAGGCAGCCTCACAAAGTTCTTGTATCTCTAGTTCGCCTCATGGTGCTACCATCCTTAGGAGCCAAACGACTGAAGTGTTATAAAAATGTGTTGTCATAGTTAAGGGTATTATAACGGAGTTTAATAAACCTGGAAGATGAGGCACAGAACCCTAATATTGTAATGTTATAAAGCCATGGGCTGTCTGCAGAGGTTGATATTTGTATCCACCATTCATTGATCTTAGAGAAGTAATATAAACAGAAGAGATAGAGGTCAAAAAGCTCACCTTCTCAGCTGCTGCAGATCTCCATGGAACTGAGCGAGTCTGTACACAGAGCATTGATATACCATTGTATCAACTCTGTCCTCACAAAGACCTCTGCTTATTTGGCCATGATTGCTTTTTAACTGTGACTGCATTACTTTACTATAGGGATAACCCCAGCGTATGTATTTTGACTATTACTCATGTGGCCTCATCCAAAAGAGAGTTTTGAACCTCTGATATTACAAAGGTATTTGTTGTTAAAGGGGGCCATCTACCTTATAGTATGTATATAGCATCTGGGATAAAGTGGACAGGACACCATTTTGGAACTCATAATTTCACAGCATCTCCTACTTGGTTGGCTGGGCTACAAATAGACCACCAACCTGTGCCTTTCCCCAACTTTGGTGAGTTGGAGAGAGAGGATACAGGGAACCCGTTCCTCCACCTCCCATATGTTGCTCTCCCCAGGCTGGGGCCAGCTCTCTGTGTTTTGGGAGAGCTGATCCCTTCTACCATCCCCAGGAATGCAAGCCTTTTCAAAGGAGTCTGGAAGAAAGTGGCCCATGGAGCAGCTTGGCACAGTGGTGTGAATAGGTTGCATCATGCAAAGGGATAGTGCAGGCTGCTCATTGTTTCTGGGCCACTCCCCAAGATGGGCCATATTGTTAATGACACAATGTGGTCGAACATAAGAGCCACCAGCTCGAACGATCTCAGCTCAGGGAAGAGATGTCCCACACAGAAATTGAATTATTTTTTAAAAATATCCCCCCCCCCCCAAAAAAAAATAATCCCCCCATGATTTATAATAAATTACAGGAACAATTTATTCTGTCTCTCCATGGATTAGAGAGGTGGTACTTCGAGCAGCTTGTTAAACAGAAGTGCTTGGCCCTTGGCCTTGCACTGCTGTTTAATGATCCACTCTTCAGGTGCCGCCTCTCTAATCTGCAGAGAAATAGGTACAATTGTATCTATAATGTTATATTACTTAACAGTATAATGTATTATAAATCATAGAATTGCATCCTTTCCTTGTAACTGGTGAGATGTGTTGCCTGAGAAATCCCCTAATACAATATAAAATAGTGGTTCTTATGTATAACTACCTCTCTGGATCAAACCAATTCAGTCTAGAAGTGGTGAGGGGAGAGAGAGACAATTTTTAATTAAAAAAAAAAAGCAAAAATATGAGAAAGGCTTTATAGGTCCCTCACTGACTTTATAGTCCCCTGACCTCAAACTGCTGTTTAATAATCCACTACTTGTTTGGAACGTCTCTCTCTCTGCAGCTGGAATTGCTCTGTGACATACAGAAACTGAGCAAGATTACATGCGCAATACACACATACAACACATACCCCTGAATCGCACCAAAGCATGTTTGTGTATGTAACTCTATAACGTGCATATATCTATTTCTCTTTCTCTCTCCCCGCTATATGCACACATGGGTGCACAATATATCTATCTCCACGTAACACTCGCTAGCCACACAGCACACTGTCCAAGGCTGTCTTCATAGATCACAGAAAAGCCTGCTGGAGAGCCCAGGCGAGACAGAAAGATATGTGGACCTGAAACTGCAAAGATTCTTCTGCATCATGTATTCTGTATTCTCTATCGTATTGATGTATTTTAGTTATGTACGGGTGATAATTTTCTTGTATGGTTTAATGGATGTCCAGAATACACATGGATAGAGGACTTATCTTGTAGTGTTTGCATAAATCTAAATAATATTTGAACTGAAAGCGGGGTTTTATAATGGGAAACCTTTCTAATAGGAGATGCTGCCAATCCTGCTTATTATAGTGCCAGGAATGTGGTTATGAAATGTGTTGACTAGACACAGAGCTTGACTTTCCTAAACCATGGATGTCTCATGGTTTTCAAGGAATTCCCCCCAGCTCTCATATTCTCAGGAAACTTACTGCCAATGTCTCCTCACCTTTTACACAGGACTCTAGAGTAATAACCATGAGAGGTTCCACATTCATTCTCTCTGTCTTTCTTTACATATTTACGAAAGGTGGATGGGTTGAAAGAAACTCTTCCCCATCTCCCTGTCCAGATGCATCCACCCAAGAGCCAGTGAAATCACAGAAATCACAGTCATAGGAAAACTAGTTGATTCCATGATAGTAGGCTTTACTCGCAATATTTGTTCTTCGTATGGAATTGGTAGGTCTTATTTTGAATGCATTGAAATCAATAGGCTCTAAAGGGTAGGCATATCATTTCTTTCCTACCCACACCACTTCTCTTGTGCACCTCTCATGTACTATGTAATAAGGGAGCTGATGCACCCCTTTTTTCCTCCTGTATGCTGGGAAGAGTGTGTATGTCGGGGAGTGGTGAATACTCTCATACACACTTACATATTTGGCAGTCAGGCTTGAAGAACAGGGAGTGGTCTAATGGCACTAGGGCTCTTTTATACATCAGTGCTGAAACTCCATATCCTGCCTTCTCACCCCAAAAGTCTCTGCAGGCATACTCTGCTCTTATGGCTGAAATTATGGGGGAGGATCATTGGAGTATTTCATAGATATAGCAAAGTGTAGCACATTGGGGGGCTGTGTGTTTAAATTTGCCAAACTCTCCTGGATCTCACAGAAGATTTGTCTTCCCTTCAATTTGAGTTTTGAGCAAAGGAACAAGTGGATTCTCATAGCAACTGAACTGCTCTGCTTGTTCCAAACAATATAGCGATGTGTTAATAAAAGTAAGCAACAGTTAAGGCCCTTATTTTGCTAGCGTTTTGCATCCACAATTCCTAGTGAACTCCTGGGAAGTAATACCTTGTTAAAAGAGGAAGGATGGTGTATGATCTTGGGCAAGTCACTTACTCTCTTTGTGCCTCAGTTCTCCATATATACAATGGTCTTAATAGTATTTTCTTTTTCTATTTCTATGGTCAATACTTTGAGCAGGGGCTATCTTTTACCATGCGTATGCACAACACAATAGGGCACTATGCTTAGTAGAGGCCTGTAGGCACTACTCTAATACAAATTGTAGGGCTTTTAGAAAAGTTTGTTTTATTTGTAAATAATCCATAACGCATTGTATGGTGTGTAATACATGCTTCCATTTTATAATCAACATATTCATTTTTAATTTAAATCTATATTAAAATGAGGGCAGTACATTTCCAAAAATATACCAGCTCCTGCTTTTTATATATCTATATCTATATCTATATCTATATCTATATATATATTTCTGCAAGATGAGAAAGGTACCCTCAAATTAATAGCAAAATGTATTTTTCCTGGCCCTGTTAACCCAGCAAACCTAACAGAATGCTGTCAAGACACTTTTCAAAGTAATTGAGTAAGATTTTTTAAAATCATTTTTAATCAGGCTTGTTTATGTTGGAAGTGAGTCACTAGAATTTCTGTCCTGATTAAATCTGTGTTCATCATTGGGTATCCACACTGATTTGTTATTGTGCAGTTGCTCCTACTCTGCTCTTGCTAACCAGTATTACCTGCTCCCACAGGACAGAGCCTGGAAAGAGAAAAAAATTCCATCCATATTTCCGCATAGAATGCCCTCAGATAATTTTGTCAGGTGCTGGTGGGTGCCTACAGTTCCACCCCCAAACTGCTTAGATCCCAGGAGAACTGCCAGAGATACAAGGACCACCTCTTTGCTAGAGCTGGGCCCCCAAGAGCCTTAATCCACTGGTTGCATTGAAACCCTGCTGCCAACAGCTACTTCCAATTGCTTCTTAAAGCTCTGATTAAGCAGAGTACTTAAACTGGCAAACATTGAAACACAAAGCCAACCGTAAGTATGTTCTCAATTCACTTCCAAGTAAATGGGACTAAAGCCGGTGCTTAAAGTTAAGCACGATCTTAAGTATTTTGTTTCATTTGAGCCTAAAGGGGGGACCCCTAGTACAGAGAAGTTCTGGATAAAAAGGTCATATAAACTGAGCTTCATTGACTGGAATGTGACTACTCACATACTTAAATGTAGGCACAGAATGTAGGATTTTTAAAAGAAGCTAAGGCCCAGCTCATCAAAGGTGTTTTATGTGCCTAGTTTCCATTCGATTTCACGGGGAATTAGGTACCTGAGCACCTTTGAGGATCTGGGCCTAAATGACTTGGGAACACAAGTAATAGGAAGTCAGTGGCGCTCTTGTTCCTAAATCACTTAGTCACTTTGGATTATGGATGGGATTTTCAAGTATTCTGCTGTTTCAATATACAAACATGCAAAATCGGAATTCCTTGAATTTTTCCCCCTAACTGAAACCTCATGTTATAGTTTACAGTGACTGTCTTGTGTATATAATAAATATCTCAACCTCTTTACCTATAAACCAAAGCAGAGAAGTAGTGAGCCTCATAAAGAGGAATTATACGATATGCAGCAACAAAGGAATGGGCATAATTAGAATTCACTGAGAAAAGAGCATTTTTGCTCATCAGTATCCATATCTTACATTTGTAAAAATAACTTCCTAACAGGTGAAAAAAAAAATATTTCTGACCGCCTGCACTTATTCTTAAATCAATCCAACAAAATAGTTTTTTTTTTCCTGCTTTATACAAACTTGCTTTCACCTTCTGATTAACTGTACCCTGGTGAGCAGTAGAATGCTTCACTTGCCTACCTTTCTTTGCATTAAGGCAATATTTTGAGGGTGATGTAAAGCAGATTCATTTTGTGGAATGTTTTTATATGCATATGTGTACGAAAATACTGTTTGCCAGAAGCTGGGAATGAGCGACAGGGGATGGATCGCTTGATGATTACCTGTTCTGTTCATTACCTCTGAACCACCTGGCATTGGCCACTGTCAGAAGAGAGGATACTGGGCTAGAGGGACCATTGATCTGACCCATTATGGATGTTCTCATGTTCTTAATAGGTTTTAATGATTTTGAGAATGAAAGGGGTGGTCAGAAGCTTTTTAATGTGGTATGAAATGCTTACACTGAGTGCAGTTTTTTCTGACCTGCCAAGCCCTCTCCAAGGTGTGCTAAAGGTATGCTATTTTAACCTGGTATGGAGTGCACAATAGCAATAAATCCTGCAGCAGATTAAGCAATTTCCCCATAGCAGTCTGTCTACTGGAGTTTCAAATAACCCTGAGTAGCTTGAAACATTTAGATATTTCAGACAGTATCCACCCTGTGTGCAGAAAGTTGATGGCGGGGCAGCATCCTGCATTCTGACTCCTTGTAAAAGTTTAAAATGCTGCCTTGCTGGGTTGAGTGAATGCTAATTATTTTACCTCTGACCATATGTCCAGACTCCTTATTAAGAAAACAAAACAAAAAGCAAAAAAGCCTGAAGACACTGTTTTTGCATGCTAAATATATTATACTCAGCAAAACAACCACAAAAGTAGACATTTTTTGTGTGTGCGGTATTAATGCAATTCTTAATTTGATTTTATGGACTTTTTAATTTTAGTTTTACATTGCTCGTATAAAAATTCCTGGCTTCGCCAAGATATGCTGACTTTATTATAGGATGCCAGTATAGCTGCAAGGTACAAAATCTTGTGTATTTCTCTTTAACACTGGATAGCATGTCACTGAAACCAAAGATTATCTTGAGATTGTGACTCTGAAGTATGTCTGAAATGAACTGAGCGGCTTTCAATAAATTAGGAGGATTTCCACTGTACTTTTGTATTTTTCATAGTTACAGCAAGAGCAAGGCTGTAAGTGATGAAACAACAGTCAAAAAGGCTGTGTAATTATTTGTAGAATCTCAAAATCTTTGGTGATTGTATTGGAAGTACAGATGGTTTTTAGATATCCAGAGCCTAATAATTAATAATGGTCCTTTAATAACAATATTAATTACTGTAGAGGTCTCCGTCCACATGTACTTGTTTTGTTCCTTTCAGCAATCATGAAACATAATTAGAAAGTCAGAAATTATGGGCTCCTGGAGATACAGTTCTATATGGGCCACTCATTATGCCACTGTTGTAGAACAGAGCTGTGGGCAATAGTGACATTTCACAGGGCTCATGCAACACAATCTCATCTTATCCCTCTGCCAGCAGATGAATGAAGTTAGTGAGAAACACAATAGCTTATAAATAGGAACAGACAACCCAGAGTAAGAAAACAAGAACCAGAACAAACTTTGCTCCCTAACCTTGAGCTCTGGCCACCTCTATATTTACATCTCTTTCCTCCTTGGATAGTCAGTGTACTAGCATGCATATTGAGAATGTATCAGAAAAGGAACTGTTCTCCATAGAGAGTGTGTGTTGATTCTAAGGGTACGTCTATACTGATAGCTCCAAAGTCACCGCTGTCAACACAATCTTCAGGTTTCGGTTGAGGCGTGCTCAATCGATAATCAAACCAGAGCTGGACCACCAGCTCTGTAACCGCACTTATACTACGCTGACTGGATGCCATTTCCGGTCAGCTTAGTGTAGTGTGTAGGGAGGATTTAAGAAGTTGGCGGGAGATATGCCAGGTATTTTACATACTTTGTGTATCTCCTGTTGACTGCCGCCGAAAACGGCGGTAAGTGTAGACCAGTGTTTTCCCCAGGAATTGAAATTGGGGGGGTTGCTGGAATTTACAGGGGTGGTGTGAAGGCTAATGGGGTGTGAGAGTGGGGGGAGTGGGGCGAAGGGAGGCTGTATAGCACCATAATAAAAGCTGAAAAGTGTTTTATGATCATTTTATTAGATTATCACACAAAGTTGACTTCTCAAACCTTCTGTGAAGCACTTTATCTACATCCTTCTGGGTTTTTTTGATTTAAAAAGGGATCTTATGAAACTAGGTGCCTGGGCAACAAAATGGCAGATGAATTTCAGTGTTGATAAATACAAAGTAATGCACATTTGAAAACAGAATCCCAACTATACATATAAATGATGAGGTTTAACTTAGCTGTTACTGCTCAAGAAAGAGAGAGAATCACAGGCTGTGTCTACACAAGAAAAGTTGTCGACTTTTGTAAAGTCAACTTAATAAGGTTGACTTTAAGTCAACTTAAAATTGACCTTATTAAGTCAACTTAACAAAGTGGCAACACTTTAAGTCGACTTAGTCCACTTCGTTAAGTCAACCTAACTGCCCTTAGGTTGACTTAACAAAGTGAACTTAGGCGTCCACACTGGGCTTAGGTCGACCTAAGGAAGGGCTAGGTCAACCTAAAGAGGCTTAAGTCGACCTAATGAGTGGTAGTTATTAAATTGACTTAAGCTTTCATTAAGTTGACTTAAGGAATTTCTTAAGTCGAGTTAATGAAAGCCTAGTGTGGACATGCCTTAATTTAAGTTGACTTAAGCCTCCTTAAGTCGACTTAAATTGCCAGTGTAGAGATAGCCATAGACTCTTAGGGCTGGAAGGGACCTTATGAGGTCATAGACCAACTACCTGCTAAATGCAGGACCACTCCCACTAAATCATCCCAGCCAAGGTTTTGTCTAAGCAAGCCTTAAACATTTCCAAAAATGGAGATTTCACCACCTCCCTAGGTTACACATTTTAACACTTCACCACCCTCCTAGTAAGAAAGTTGTTCCTAATATCCAGCCTCAACTCCCCAGTTGCAACTTGAAACCATTGCTCCTTTTTCTATCCTCTGTTACTACTGAGAACAACCTAGCTTCCTCCTCTTCTGAGCACCCCTTCAAGTAGTTGAAGGTTGCTATTAAATCCCCCCTGAGTCTTCTTTTCTGCATACTAAATAGGCCTAGTTTCTTCATTCTTTCCTTGTAAGTCATGTGCCCCAGCCCCCTAATCATTTTTGTTGCCTTCCGCTGGACTCTTTCTAATTTGTCAACATACTTCCTGTAATGGGGAGCCCAAAAGTGGACACAGTATTCCAGATGTGGCCTCACCAGTGCCAAATAGAGGGGAATAATCACATCCCTTAATCTGCTGGCTACACTCATACTGATACAGCCTAACATGCGATTGTTGGAGTCCATTGTGGACAGTTCTCTGAAAAATTCTGTTCAGTGTGCAGTGTCAGGCGCAAAAGCTAACTACATGTTAGGAATCAATAAGAAAAGAAGGGGATAAATAATAAGACAGAAAATATCATAATGCCACTATATAAATCCATGGTACTTCCACATCTTGAATAGTGCATGTAGATCTAGTTGCCACATCTCAAAAAATATATATTGGAATTGGAAAAGGATGCAGAAAGACAGCTAAAATAATTAGGGGCACGGAACAGCTTCCATCTGAGAAGAGCTAAATAAACTGCAATGCTTGGAAAAGAAACGACTAAGGGGATGGAAGTCTATAAAATCTTGACTGGTCTGGAGAAAGAGAATAAGGAAATGCTATTTAATACTTCACATAACAGAATTAGGTGTCCCCCAATGAAATTAATAGGCAGCGGGTTTTAAACAATCCAAAGGAAGCATTTCTTCCCCTAACATACAGTCAACCTGTTTAACTCTTTGTCAGAGGATGTTGTGAAGGCCAAGACCAAGGCCAAGTTTTCAAAAAAGAATTAGGTAAGTTTATGAAGAATAGGTCCATTAATGTTATTAACTGGGATGGGCAGGATGGATGCAATACTATGCTCTGAAATGTTCCTAGTCTCTTTTTGCCAGAAGGTGGGACCAGATGACAAGGGATGATGGATAGCTACGTGACTGCCTGTCTTGTTCATTCCCTGAAGCATCAGGCACTGGCCACTGTCAGACGATAGGTTACTGGGCTAGATGAACATTGGTCTGATCCAGTATGGCCATTCTCATGCTCTTATGTAAAAATTAATTAAAATATAAAAAATGTTTAGTACAGAAACTATTCACGATAATGACCTCTCAAGATAGTGATAATGTGAGATAATGACTTTGGCAAATAAAGCATTTTAACAATCTTGGCCTACGAGGAAACATTTATATACGTTTCCCAGTCCAAATCTAGCATTCTGAAGCAAAGTCACTAAACCACATTTCAACAAACAAGTGTTCCTTTGATGTGCCTCTCCCTTCTCCTGCCACCGCAGCCCACTCACCCTGTTGTCCTCCTTGGTCAGTACTGGAGACCCACAGTTCAGAGGAAAGAAGGCACCTCCACACTGTAACCTAACCTTTGTGATTTTAGGTCTCAGTGGGGGAAACTTATGATGATGCAGGCTGGCAGTCTCTCCACAGAAACACTGTGACTATCCCATAGCAGGTCTGAGCACTAGCACTTATCAGTGATTTCAGCCTATAGCGGTCACTTAAAATAACAAAAGACCCTGTATGGAGTCTGAGCTACAAGCACTATTTGACCAGCCCAATACTTGTTAAAAGATAGAGCTGATTGCTAATCAGATAATGCTTGTAAGGGAGAACCCACAACACCCAGCAAATATCTGTCCCCCCCCCCCCCCCCCCCCCCCCCGAACTGAGAAGCAATCTGATATGGCAACTGAACCTCCTTAACTTTGGAATTTGACTCCTTAAATTTGTTAGTCTTTTCAAGTGCCACCAGACTCCTTGTTTGCTTTCCTTACTTATTAGTGAGTTCAGTTCAGTCATTTCCAACCAGTGACTAAATTGATATAACACTATGAGTGCATCTACCCTTATAAATTAGGTCGACTTAAGCAGGCTTCAGTCGACTTAATTTAATCCACGTCTACACTGGGCTTTCCTTAATTCGATTTAAGGTGCTCCTTAAGTTCCCTTTTTGCCAGGACCTGTGGGGCTCCTGGAAAGAAGGGAGCGCAGGGCTCCCTTCAACCAGGACTGCTCCCTCCTAGCTGGGATCGTGCTCCAGCTCCCGGGAAGCCTCCGGAGGCTTCCCGCCAGCTGGAGGCCGCCGTGCTGGCAATTGCTGGCACTCCAGCTGTTTGGGGAGGCCCGTGGGTCCCAGCAAGTAGGAAACGGCAGCTCCCTTTTTGCCGGGACCCGCGGGGGTCCCAGGCAGAAGGGAGCCGCTGGCTTCCTTCTGCCCAGGACCTGAGCGGTCCTGACCAGAAGAGACCCGAGCGGTCCAGAGCAGAAGGGAGCTCCACGTTCCCTACTCCCCCAGACCGCTCCGGGGCTTGCTGCCTTGGGAGGAGCCAGCCCCATGCGGGGCTGGCTCTCCCTGGACCTAACTAGTCGACTTAGAGAGTCTAGTAGAGACTCTCTAAGTCGAGTTAGTAAGGCCCACTTTAAGTCGACTTAGGAGTCCTGTGTGGAGTCTCTAAGTCAATTTAATAAGGTTGACTTAAAGTCGACTTATTAAAATCGATTTATTTAAGTCGACCTAAATCCCTAAGTGTAGACATAGCCTATGTTACTAGCTGACAATAACTGGGGGAGTGTTGGGAAATTCTGGGGGTGGGGGTGGGGGGGAGGGGGGATGTTAGGGAAATCCCTGGTGTAGACTAGGGCTAAAACAGGCTATATCTGATTACAACATGGCCAATCTGCAAGAAGGATGCCTTTCTACTTTAAGGTGAAGGAAAATAGTCATAATAGTTACAAGTTTATATACATAATGTGCAGCAGATTAGCATGAAGAGTAATAACTGGAGCCTATTGAAGGGCATCATTATTTTTTTTTAAATCTCAGATGAGTACATCTTGTGCCACAACAGGAAAGTACAGTCACTCTGTCCCATGCTAAATGCTCAATGCAAGTTTAGATGAAGGTCTGATGTGGTTCTTACCTCATCCAAAACTGGTTCTTTCACACTGAGTCTCTCCTGAAGTTCAAAAATATTAAAATAAGTTTAAAATGTTAATTGAACCCAGTAACTAATCTAGGATATCACGGCAGCAAAAGTAGCTGCAGTGCAAAATTCTCTCTCTCTCTTTCTCACACTCACATGCGTGTACACACGTCAGCCACCTCCCAATTGTGCCTGAGCTACAGTCTTCAAAAGAAACCGTCTCTAGGAGTGAGACAACAGGTCAGTCTCTGCGCCCATTCTGCCCTGGAGCTTTCAGCTGAAACTGCTGATGAAGTTGCCAACTAGGCAGTTTGCAATAGTTATTATTGTAAAATAGACAAGGCTCTGCAGAGTCCTTGCTACAGCAACCATAGCCAGGTCTTAAGGATCTCAACTATTTTCTTTAAACTGAGTGTCTAATGCTTTTTCTGGCAAAGATATCTTTGAAAAATGTAAGCTGTCACTAGTACAAGGCATGGGGTTATTTATAGTTTCCCCTTTATGACCATCTAAGATTGGCCTTTTTGATCTGCAGACATGGTTCTTTCTTTTTGGTGGTGGATAGTAAAGGAGGCACTGGGGTTGCAATGCTCGTATGCATTGAAATGCAGGGTTTGTTTCAACTTTGTCCGTGACCTTTTCCATGAACATTCATGT
The DNA here is from genome assembly GCA_007922175.1 of Pelusios castaneus. Lineage (NCBI taxonomy): Eukaryota > Metazoa > Chordata > Testudines > Pelomedusidae > Pelusios > Pelusios castaneus. The sequence goes on from ML685758.1 coordinate 15,035,085, forward strand.
GATTGAACATCTCTAAACCAGATATTTGCCAAAAACAAATTTTCAGCTTGATTTTTCAAATATTCACCCTAAGCACACATCAAATTATGCTTTCGAATAGAATATTTGCCACTGTCAGATCGAGCAGTGCTGTTTAGTTACACAAGGCTTCCAATCAGAGAAGAGAAACCATGGTTTGTGGTCGTAGTGGGCCAGATGGACAGCCACTGAAGTCAATAAGAGTTTGTCAATTGGCTTCAGTGGGCTTTGGATCAGGCCAGCATCAATTTTATTTGTCCGATACCAGATCCATGAGTTATTTACACTCCATTGAACACCTATTTAGAAGGTTGGGAGTTAAATCCAGGCCTGAATGAAGTCAATGGCAAAACTGCCATTGACTTCAAATGAGGCCAGGATTTTACATACCAAATCTATATTGAGATCTTTAAACTGATGCTGGCTCTCTGCACAGGCTGAATTTCTTTCCTTGTGAATATTTGCAATACAGTTTAAACTACAATTATTCTAATGAACGGCCCACAAGCCATTCATGTGGGAGAGAGTTTTTTTTGAAAGAAATCTGACAAATAACTAATTTTGGTTAACAAACAAATATGAGAGTTTCACAAAGTGTTTGGTAGCAGAAGTGCCCCAAATCAACACATGCATTATTCAATAAGAAAAACTGGCTCAGTTGTCAAAGTGTCACGAGAGAGACTGTTATAGAATATTTAGCCCAACTAGAAGTAGGAAAGGACTAAACACAGCATGAGGGAGCTTGTTCTTGTGAGAATATTAACCCGATTTTGCAGCTTTAAGCAGGTCTAGATCAGTATTTCTCAACTTTTTTGATACCAGGGACCAACCTGCTGCCTTCCTAAACTATGTCAGGGAGATCTCAGGGACGGGCACCCTGGTGCCTGGGACTGGTAATTTAGAAACACTAGTCTAGATATTCTTAAATGAGGCTGGGATTAGGTGCTGGCTGGAAAACAGCAATCCCATTTTGAAAAACAAACCAACCAACCAACCAACAAACAAACAAATAATATTTTCATTCCAAGGTGGAACAAAAATAACACCTTTCAAAATTTTTCAGGAAAGAACACAAAACATTTCCTCCATACTGCAGAACTCTCAATAGTCTGTCTGATTGGGATTATGGATGTGAACCTGGGTTTCCTACATGTGAGGTAAGTGCTTGAACCATGATGTTAGAGAGTCCATCTTTCTCTGACCTAATGAATATTTCATTATTTATAGAAAATGGAGCACCTCCAACAGAAGACCAGGGAGAAGACCCTGACTTTATATCCTGGTGGTTAGGGCAATCATTTGAAGTGTGGGAAACCCAAGTTCAAGTGAGTGCTCCAGAGTGCTAAACGTGAAGCTTTTGGGTATTCTGGGGTGACTGGCCTGAGAAATATTTTTTGTCAAAACTGGAAACTGCAAAACATTTCCATTTTGATAAAAAGGATGCTTTTAAAAAAATGATGTTGGGATTGCAAAAAAGGTTTGTCAGGAATGTTTTGACCAGCTCTAGTCAGCTGTTCTTTTCATTGCTAACTGCGCTGAACAAAACTTGAGAGGTCTCGTAATTATTTAAAAATTCAGCACAATGCTGGATCTTTGAACCTGAATAAGAAAGAGACTGTAATGTTTTTGAGTATATAAGCAGCCTATATAGGGGAAAGGTAGATATTAAAATCATATCTCTATATAATGACGGCATGACCCTGGTAAGTTGACTTATTTATTGAAAAATTCTATCAACGAACAGAGCTGTGGCGTTTGTAGCTCTCTGTATTGGGAAGATTGTGTGAACTTCATGCCATGATATGGCTGATCACAAATGTGAAAAGTGCATATCCTTTAGTATGAGCCATACCAGAAATAATAGATCCCTTGTGGAGTTTATGAAAGGCGACACAGTCACTTTTTACCATATGATGACCTAGTCCTGCACCACACCAAATACCGTGCTAGCACTCTCTTTGTGGATGCCTTGTCCTGCACAAGCGAACACCTAAACACGCCCTTAGATACCACTCTACATAGAAATCATACAGGCACTGCCTCTTTGTCCCCCCCATCCCTAATTCCATAACATTCCGTGTTCATTTTCCATACCCAGTCTATGGTGCGGTCATCAGAATTAACTACTCTATTTTCGATTATTCCCTGGATTTGTTACCTTATGGGGGAGAAATTATTTTTGGACCTCCTGTCAACCCTCAATTTCTACTAAATGAGAATATACTAGTTCTGGGGCCTGGGATGCTTTATGAAAGAAGAAAAACATGATGACAGAAAAATGATTTTGATCTAAAACAGAAATTCAAATAAAGGATTATTAGTGTTGTTTGAGCAGACAGTGCATAAACACAACTTTATATTAGAAAGAAGAGAAACCTGCAACAGCCAGGAACTACTTTATGCACAAAATAAAACTAGGCCCATTTCTGCCTATTCAAATACCACCCACAACTTTCTGGGCAACGAACATATGCAGAGCATATTTGGAAACATTATTTGGAATGCATAAAGTACAGTATTAGTCAATTTTATATGCTCAGTTGCATGAAATCTGTGTGTTTAAAAAATATAATAATTTGCATTTCATGGCTTTTGATAACCTCAAGAGTGCACTTGAAATTCAGCACATGCCCACAGCACCTCCCAGCTCACCCCATTTTTAACTGAAGACCAATGGTTTCTATTAAGGGATCAGGCAGGGACTGTGACAAGCCAGTCAATAACTATGTGAGGTTACTTCATTAATGCTATAATGGCTGATAGAGTGAGAGGAAAAAACAGGTTCCTGACAGCAGCAAATGAAAATGATAGAGATTCCTGAAGCAATGCGCCTTTCCTTTGTCATTGTCTTTTGCTTGGCTTATTCAAAATGTGGCATTTATGTATTCAGTCTTGATGAATGTTGCAGGCTTTAAGTACTTTTTCCATCTCTAATGCAGTGCCGATTGCACATTGTTCTTTCTTTCTCCCTCTTTTTTTCTATAACCTCTGCTGTCAAGGCATTGCGGGCTGAAGGGTTGCAGGCATTGGCTAAATAGCTTTTTTGCTGTAAACGGTGAGGGTGGCGGGCCAATGTATCATGAGTACTGGTGGGGTCACACGGCAGAGTGGGTGGTGAAGGCTGGATCCCATAGCTAAATGATACAGGATTCCCCATCCTCTCCTCCTCCTTCTCCTCGCATAGGAAGCTGTGCAGGAGCCGTATCTAAAAGTATGAGACTCTCAGTTGAGTTCAGAACAATGGGCAGAGATGCAGTTGGGGGAGAAAATGCAACTCAGATAAATCAGAAAGCCAACCCTGATGACACCGAAAGGAAGCAACGTGCTGTCCTGTTCATTGTAGTATGTATATTTGTGGTCAGAAGGGTTTGGATGTGTGGACTTGTTAGCTGGAGATGGTGGGACTTGCAGGACATTTCAAATGGTTTGCTCTCAGGCTGTGCTGTAGGTAATGATAAGTAATAGAAGGACAGCATGAAGGTCTCAATCAACAAGGTATTTCAGCACATACTGAATATTAAACTTGTGAGCAGCCCACTCACAAGTTTAAAGTAAGACACATGTTTTACAGCTTGGGAGACCAGGGCCTAAATCAAAGCCGCAGAACAGTGCAGACTTCAGATATCTTGCCTCTAAGCAACTAAGCCTTAGAAGGACTTAATGATTTATCTCACCAGTGGTTCTCAACCTTTCCTATACCATGACCCTGGGATCTCCCTCTTTTTTTTTTAACAATGGGCAGGGTCATTGTAACCCCCTGACATCTGCTAGTGACCTCTAGATTGGAGACCCATAATTTATGTAGTAACTGCACTGGCCGCTACTGGACTCACCGTCATGAAATGCATTGGATTTATGTCATTCCTCCTTTACAGAATCACATGCAGAATATGAACATCAGGGTAATAGCTCTGCACAATTTAATTCTTTTAAACAATTTTCAGTGTAGCATATAAATGTCTGATTTACACTTGGGTTACAGGAAACAAAAACAAAACAGACAGTAAAAATATCAATTAACCACTTGTTGTACTGAACACCTGACATGAAATGTTGCCATTTTCCTTATGCTGAGCAAACAATTAGGTCACCGTATACCTGTAACCAGAGCATGCATTGTTCCCCTTGAGGAAGAAGAAACTATGATTTAGTAAGCACTTTATTAGGTTACCTGATCATCCGCCATCCTTTTCATAAAACAACTCTAATGTCAATATACACTTCACCAAATTGGTCAAAGTTGCCCCACATTGGATTTCAAAAATACTTCTCATTTATTGTTTCACTCTTTTAATTATTCCTTATAGGTCAGCTATAATATGTTGAGTATTTTAATTAAAATACCTTCTTTCCTTCATAGATTCTTTGTGGAATGTAATAAAGACCTTCTCTCTTTCACCACTCCCCAACTTTCTCCTTTAAACAAAATAAAATAAAAAACTTCAGAAAGAGAATTCTGTACTCTTAATGGAACCAGTGAGTTGCTAATGAAGAACATTATAACTGAGCCCCATTTCAGCAAAGCACTTAAGCATGTGTTTAACATTAAGAAGTAGCCTTATTGAAGTCAAGGGGGGCTATTCGTGTGCTTAAAATTAGGCACTTGCTTTAGTATCTCATTTAATCAGGGCTAGAGTGACTCTTAATAATTAGATTAATTTGTGGCATGACAATGTAAGATAATGGATTTTGTGAACTTGGAATTGGGGTTATAAAAGGGGGCATCTATCTGTATATTTTGTGGTTTATTTGGAAGAAATTGTGAGGAAAACTGTGGGGAAATTTTTTGTTTTGGGGGGTTTTCATGGGTGTGTATGGAAGGGGCCTCATAATTACACAGGGAACATTCTGAGGAATAAAAAAAGCACGAGAACAACTGGAAAAATTTTCCTGCAAGTTTTCAAGGAAAACATTCCATCTCTTTCAACTAGTTGTATTTATGAAATATATGTAGTACATAGAATGGCATTTAATGAAGTTAATGAAGCAAATCAATTAAGAATATTTCACACACCTTGACTGATCTGTCTGCTATTTCAAGGCCAAATTCTACTTAAGCCAACCCAGGTGTACACACATACTCAAACATAGTTCACATATACCAGTTAGATGATGTACATTTTAAGAAAAAGTTGTTAAATGAAGGGCATTAATGCATGTGTTGTACAAGAATAGGGAACATTTAATTTTAAGACTCTGCTGCAAATTAGTCTGCATTTAGTCATTTCTCTTTTAAACAAAAGTTAGAAAAATTATTGCTAGCAAACGAAAATCTATTTTAGAGAAACACATTGTGTCCTGAAAGATCCAGTTTGTCATGCCAACAGTCTCATTGGCTGTGATTTGTATATTAAAAAGATTTTAATTGCCCAGGTAAGTGCCTGCACCTGCTAAGACATTGTATATTAGAGCACTTTATTCTAATCTTTTACAATACAGAGCACACTTCACCCATAAAATTATTCTCTACACAATTACAGCTCAGTTTTGCTGAGGTAGAAAGTGCAACTTAACAGTTTGGTTTTACTCATTATTATTAAAATCATGGAAATTAGGATCATTAGGTAGCAGTTGTGTAGTTAACTACTCAGTATCCTGGTCATTTCTTTTCCTTTACACTGCAAACAATGATGGAGATGTAAATGAATTGTTAGATTGCCAGTGTTCTCAGTTCTATCTGGTGTGAAATGTGGTCTCAAACCACACGGGGTATTTCAGAAACTAGGAAATGCCTTGTGAAGGCTTGGACTTTTGTTTCCATTACAGTTACCGAGGCCCAGATTCTGACTTGTGATGTGCCCATGTGTAAGTTAAAAAAATTCAAGCAAGAAAAGCAAAAGTGGAGTTTAGATCTAGAATAACTCCTCGTTGAAAATCCCCTAGAAGTAACAGCTGAGGAAAAGCAGCTAGCCATTATAGTCTCCTTAATTAGACTTGGGGTACACGCTAGAAAGGAGTGAGGTATTTGCAAAATGTTGCACCAAATGCTGATTAAATTATTCATCAGATTTGGCCAGTTTATTTTCTGTTCAGAAACAGACATTACAGACTTGTCTTTTGCTCATTATTGTTCACATCAGTTTTGAACATATTTGGTCCCCAGGGATTTTTCACCGAACATTCATAGCAAATGCAGTTTCCTGTATTTGGTATTTAAAATTCAATATTCAGCCTGTGTGCTTGGTCACATAAATCACATGTCCTGATGCTTGTTCCCTGATTGGACCCAACCTTTATGAAACAGCCTGATGAAATCATCAAGACACCAAACTTCATAGGTGATAAGCAGACTGAAGAAAATTTCAGACATTTAGAATTTTTTGTTTTCCAGTTTTGCAGAAGAAACAACACTGCATGTGACTATAGATGAGGTTTCCAGAGCAGGGAACTGGTCCAGTGCTTACTGAAATTACTGGGAGTTCTCCCATTGATTTTGGATTGGCTCCTGAAGAGTATGTCTATGCCACAGCTGGGAATGAGCCTCCCAGCATGAGTAGACAGATGTGCCTGAGTGGACCTTGAGCTTAGGGTGATAAGAATAGCAGTGAGGATGCTATGGCTCAGCCCGCAGTTGAGACTCTCAATCCTAACCAACTACTTGGTCTGCGCTTGGGTGGCTAGCTTGAGTCTCTGCTTGACTGCAATGGCCACATTGCTATTTGTACACAATAGCTCAAGCCCCATTAGCGTGAATCTGAGTGTCTACCCATTCTGAAGTTGTACCCTTCAGGGCTCCTTGGGTATGTCTACACTAGCAATTTAGGTCAACTTAAGGACCCTTAAGTCGGCCTAAATTACTCCATGTCTACACCTGACTTTCATTAAGTCAGCTTAAGAAATTCCTTAAGTCGACTTAATGAAAGCTTAAGTTGACTTAATAACAACCACCCATTAGGTCGATTTAAGCCTTAAGTCAACTCCTTAAGTTGACTTAAGAATGGTGTGGAGGGGAAGTAACCCTTAAGTCAACTTTATTAAGTCAACTTAAGGCCAGTTAAGTCGACTTAACGAAGTGGACTAAGTCGACTTAACTTTAAGTTGACTTAGTCCACTTTGTTAAGTCAACTTAATAAGGTCGACTTTAAGTCAACTTAAAGTCGACCTTATTGAGTCAACTTAACTTAACTTTTTCTAGTGTAGACATACCCCTTGATATCCTTCATTCAGAAACCAGGCTTATTTGGCATCTAGCAGATTTGTCATTCGGTTTTCTCTTGCTATATTCTCACCACTTAATTTACATGTGTGTGTGTGTATTTAGGTCCTGGCTCCCCATTGCTTCAAGCTTGTGTAGCCCTTTACACCAGTGTGACATGGATGTGAAATGCTCCTATTCTGATCTGGCAGTTTTTTATACTTGCTTTGCCTGGCTAGCAGGAATGTAACAAGTTATGATTCTTTGGGCAGCCTTTACTGGATCTCATTGCACGTGTGCAACATTTTCTAATTGTCTTTTCCTTTTCAAATGGATAGTTTAATATTTTTGTTGTTTGCTGCTTCCAAAGAGTCTGCAGGATAGACTGTTTGGCTGACATAACGAGAATCACGGCTTCTCCATTTCATGGGTTTTGAGCACTGAAATCTGTACAATTATTCTCACATTAATGCATATTTAGGTATATTAACCTGTGGTGCAAAAAGGGCCAGACTTTCCCTGTCCCATTCATGAGAGGATAGGGGAGAGGACTCTTGGAGCTGTTACTATGCCATGCATGAGTACACTCAGTGCTTCCTTCATGCCTTCCTGAGGATACAATCTGCCCCTGAAGACATGGAAAAATACAAAGCCATACCTCTGCTCTGCACTGGCCTGGTAGGCAGAGTGGAACAGGTGGCATGATTTTAAGAGGAACAGTGGCCATGTTCCCAGCGAAGAAGTTTCTACAAGATGCAATCCCTGCGCAGGTGCCCCCATAGGTAGTACAACTCTATGCCACCCAGGGCTCAATGCTACAGCCCTGTGCCCCAAACCTGTAAAACCTGTAAGAGCCTGGCCTGTACACTGTGTCAAAGGGAGGAACAAAGAAGAAACATACAACACCCGGCAAGGAGCAAGGAAAGTAAACCAGCCATGTTTAATAGCAGCCTGTGAACCAGTCCTGCTTAGACTAATGATGGGGCATTTCAGGAGGTTCAGGGTTAGGATATTTATCAGAATCTCTGGGAAACCCAAACCCCACCAGCTTATGTAGTCCTGAGCCCCCACACAGTCCCCCTGAACCTGATTCTTCCTGGAAATTCTTCCTTCCATGCATTCTTAACCAGTACTGTCTCTTTTCAGAGAAGGGCAGCATGCCTGCTAACCACATCCTGTATCTGTAGTTGACTGTTTTCTCTCCCCTCCAGGGTCTCCAACAGGTGTTCAGCCACTGTTCTCCCCATGATGGAGAGTCATTGGCTCTGTGTGTGTGTCAGGTGGGGGCAACGAGAAGCTGCCCCACCACAGTGTGATATGTAGCAGCACAGAAGCCATGTTCCTCTTGCAGTCATGTGAGGAGAGGGGAGGAGAAGGTGGAGTGGGGGTTCTGAATAGCTCAGAAGGTAGCCAGTTCCTCTGAGATAATGAGTCACACTGGAATCTCTTAACCCATCTGAGCACAGTTCAGCCAACTGGTTAGTTGGAACCAGGCAACCCAGCTCAAATGTCAAAGGAGCAATGTGAAAATTGTCACAAATATTTGGTCTTTCTCATACCAACAGGAGGCCCATGGAAAAAGTCCTCCAAAAAGTTTGCTCTGATATTGCAAACCTTCTATGAATGTGAAAACTAATCAACCAGCCAAGTTTTAAAAGAAAATAAACATTTTGCTATAAAGTTAAATGCTTTCTTAGTTGCAGGAAAATCTTGCCATGTGTTCTCTACTGGCATCCTGGGTTAGTGGGAGAGGTTCAGGGGTGTATTCGGACAGGAATTCCTGACTCATACTGTTCATGGAGGACATATTAAGGAGCCTTGTCATAGGTTTAAGTCAAGAGGGACTTCCAGGCCTGGAAAATGTCCTGGATGATGTCATCAAGTGAGTCAGGAGTCCCATGTATATCACATGGCAAAACCACAGTTTCCCACAGTTTCCTGCCACCTGCTGCTCCATTCCTCCACGGGCTGCAGTTGCTGGACAGGGCTGCTCTGCATATCCTCCTAGTCACTTTGCAACTCCTGTTTTCATGAATAACAGCAGATGAATGGATGAGGAAAATAGAGAGGTACTGTCCCTTGACAGACCTTGGAATAACAATCTCGTGATAGGTCAGATGGGGTTGAAAGTTCAAAATGAAAAGATGACAAATTATAGGATTTCTCCGTCTTCTCAAGGCTGAGGATGTGATTGGAAAGTAACTATCTTTAGTTTGCCGTGGTTTCACCACTACTGAGGTGTTCCCATTATGGGTACCCTCCCCATAAAAGGACATGGGGGGTAGGGGGGGGAAGGGAATGATCTCCTCTGTTAATCTACCCAAAATATTTGGAGTTGCAGCTGATGAAAGAGGAGATGGAGCAGATGCTATTTTTTTCATAAGAAAAAAAAAATTCCCAAATCAAAACCATTTCTTTTCTTTGACTTCTTATGAGACATTTTCTCTCTCTTTTGTTACCGAACATTTCCTTATGTTCTTTGTTGCACGCTTTTCTCTCAGTGCCAGCTTCAGTGTAAAAGGAAGTGGTAAAGCTCATTTGCCCTGGCGGCTTACAAAGAGCAACTGCTCAAATCTTTTCACACTTTGGGGTGCTTAGTTAGTCTCATTCCATTCAGATCCAGGTTCCAAAGGGGTAGCCCATGTTAGTCTAGGTGAGCAAAACAAACAAGGCGTCCTATGACACTTTGAAAGACTAACAAAAATCCCACTTTGTCAGATGCTTTGTACATGGGGAACTTACAGAATGGGAGGAAATTAAATGCAGGGAAATGTATGACACAGGATCAGGTCAGGCTGTATCAGCAAATCAAAATAGGTGTTGGGATTCAAACACTGGGGAACAGCATATAGAGTAAGGTGAGGTCAAACCACTCGTTGGAATGAGAGAAAAATCCATAATCCCTGTTTAACCCTGAGGCAATGGAGTCGAATTTACATATTAATGCTAATTCTGCAGTTTCTCTTTGAAGCTGTGATTTGTTATTCATTTGCCTGAGCACAGCTATTAACAAGTCGTCAAGGGAGTGAACAGCCTGAACTGATCCTGTGTCATACATTTCCCTGCATTTAATTTCCTCCCATTCTGTTAATTCCCCCGTCTTCACAGTGTCTGACGAAGTGGGATTTTCTCCCATGAAAGCTCATGCAATAAATGAATTTGTTAGTCTTGAAGAGTGCCACAGGACTCCTCCCAGATTGTGGTTTTATCTTTAAAGAATCCTTCCCCATTTTATCCATCCCTCTCTTCTTTCCTGGATTCAAGGTTTGATTTTCAAAGGCACAAATGGGAGTTAGGTGCCTAACTCTCAAATTGCAGTGACCAGGAAATTTCTTAATGATGTCAAATCTAGATCTGTGCAGGAACAGGAATATCCATTGGGCAGGGAAAATCCATGATTCTGAAGTTTGTTCCCATTCCAAAGTGTAACACAAACAAAAAAATCAGGAAATTACCCAGGAATCAAAATTTTCTAAAGCAAATTAGTCAACCAAAATATTCCTTTTCAGTAAAATCAAAATAATCTATTCCAGTTTTGACTTTCTTTGTATTTTATAAGATATCATTTATGGTATAACATAAAATAATTTTTAAAATTTGTTTTCATTTAGAAAGGAAACATCAAAACAGTGCACTCCAATAAGGACAAAACAGAGGCTTGAAATCTCACCATGACACTTCATTTAGATTTTTAAAAAATGAAATTTCATCAAAATCAAGATGGCCTTTAGAAAGTTTAATTTCCAAAAAAGAAAATTTTCTCATGAGAAAACATTCAATCAGAAGTGTTTTGAGTAGCTCTAAGAAAAACTCAAACGTTCTAACTCAATGTTGCTACTTTACTCTCTCGCTGGTCTATCTTCAATATTTCATGTCTATGTCCAGCATGTTGTGCAGTTAAACAGGAATAATATTGCAATGTACAGAATGCAGTATTTTGTGAAGGTCCTAATACAGTATCCTGTAGACAGGTCCTAAGAAATAAAACACACCAGAACTATAGTTGTTGGCTCAAATTCATCCCTGGGGTTACTCTATTGGCTTCAGTGGAGTTACTCCAGGGGTGAATCTGACCAAATGTTTTTATAAGCATCCACTTGGGTTACTTGAGACTGCACCACGTGAATTCAAGGCAAATGAATAAATCATTTTATCACAAAGCTGCTGCACACTCTGAGGCACATTGCTTTAATTATAACAGAGGTTTTATTATTTTGCGTTTGTAACGGAAAAAGAGACTTTCCTTTTATTTATGTATTTTGCTAAATGTTATTTTCTTCTAGATATAATCTGTCAATGAATGAAAAGAAGCAAATAAGAAAAGGGGGAGAAAGAAGTTTTTTTCTGGCCATTATTTTTTCTTGCCTGTAAAAATAAAAGCAAATCTAAGATGATAAATATAGGTGGAAGACTGTCTTTTAAAGTCATTTTGACCACACCCTATCCAGCTACTATAATGTAGACTTTTGTTGAAATATTCCTGTTCCCTCCCCACTTAACTCCTTAATTAAAAAATATGTGCCAGAAACAGTGCACATGAACAGTAAGAATGTGTGAATGCTGGAAAGACCTGGAGAAAACAAGTACTTGTGGCTGGTAAGGAGAGAGGCTGCCAAGTGCCTGCGAAACCCAATAAAAGCATCCTGTGTATCAAAACAGGAAGTGTGATCTCTGCTATTGTATCATGCAGACTGACTGGACTATATTTCAATCCACTAGAGTAAACCCACTGAGATCAGAATAAAGTTATCAAGGGACCACATAGTCCAAAGAAGTCAAGGTGATGGACCCAATACATAAAATGTGCACTTGCACTGAGAAACAGATGAGTATTCAAAAAACACAATGCTGAGAGCCACCAAGCTACTGGGGCTTAATGCATGCATAGATGTATGAATGAGACAAGGAGAGGAGAAAGATGTTGTCTCTTTGAGTTTCTTACCAAGGCTGACTGGGCAGAGATAAAGCTAGGGATTAGCAAAATAGCTCATCCCACCTTTACCCACCATGAGGCAAAACTTAGAAATAGTACAACTCAGCAACTTGCAAGCAAATGGAACTGGTGCCTAGCTATGGCTGCAGGTAAAGCTCCATCCCGAAGATAGCATGCGATCACTGGAAAAAAAATACAAAAGGAATAGTAAATATAAGGCTTGGCCTGAAGCTGGTTGCTTGCGTAGGGCATTCCTTTTGGACGGCAGTTTTTCTCGCTATGGGTCAGATTGACTCTTGCTGGCAAAAGGAGATTTAATTTACATTTTCCTGCTTCAGCTTAGTCCATTGTGTCCCAAAGGGTGTGTCTACACATACAAATTAAGTTGATTTAAGGAGGCTTAAGTCGACTTAATTTACTCCACGTCTACACTAGACTTTCCTAAATTTGACTCAAGCTGCTCCTTAAGTCGAGTTAAGGAAACGTTAGTTCGAATTAATAACACCTCATTTTAAGTCGAACTAGCACGTAAGTCGACTTTATCAAGTGTAGACATAGCGAAACTTTGCAGATGATACCAAGCTGGGAGGGGTTGTGAGTGCTTTGAAGGATAGGATCACAATTCAAAATGATTTGGACAAACTGGTGAAATAGTCTGAGATAAACAGAATGAAATTCAATAAAGATAAGTGCCAAGTACTCCACTTAGGGTTGAACAACCCATTGCACACATACAAAATGGGCAATGACTGCCTAGGAAGGAGTACTGCATAAAGAGATCTGGGTGTAATAGTGGACCACAAGCTAAATATGAGTCAGCAGTGTAAAAAATGACATTCTGGGGTGTATTAATAAGAGTATTGTGAGTAAGACACAACACGTGATTCTTCCACTCTACTCTGCATTGATTAGGCTTCAACTTGAGTACTGTGTCCAGTTTTGGGCACCTCATTTCAAAAAGGATGTGGCGAAACTGGAGAAAGTCCAGAGAAGGGTAACAAAAATGATTAGAGGTCTGGAACATTTGACCTATAAGGGAAGATTGAAAGAGCTGGGTTTATTTAGTCTAGAGAAAAGGAGATTGAGAGGGGCTATGATAACAGTTTTAAAATACCTAAAAGGCTGTTATGAGGAAGAAGGAGAAAAATAGTCTTCTTAATCACAGATGATAGGACAAGAAGCAACGGGCTTAAATTACAGCAAGGGAGGTTCAGCCTAGACATAAGGGAAAAATTCCTAACTATCAGGGTGATTAAACACTGGAATAAGTTGTGGAATCTCCTACATTGGAGGTTTTTAAGAGTGGGTTAGACAAACACCTGTCAGAGGTGCCTTAATGGGGGTACTTGGTCCTGCCATGAGTACAGGGAACTGGACTCGAGGACCTGTCATGGTCCCTTCCAGTTTCTATGGGGGCATCTACACTTGTAAATTAAGTCTACTTATGCTTGCTTAAGTCGACTTAATTACCCTGCGTCTACACTACAGTTTCCTTAAGTCGACTTAAGCAAGTTAAGGAAAATAAAGTCGACTTAATGAAAATTAAGTCGACTTTATTAAACCTAAATTTAGTCAACTTACGCCACTGTAGACCTGGGGTAGCCCTAAGTGGACTTAGGGCTACCCCAGGATTGCACCACTGCCCTCCCTGCTGGGCAGAGCCCTGCCCACCCTGCCCCTATGCCCTGCCAGGGTCCCTGTCCCTCTTTGCCCCATTGTACATATGTACAATGGGGCAAAGGCTGAGCCCCCTGGCACTAGGCAAGGGGTGCCCTCCCTGCCCCCATGGACCTGCCCTAGGTCCCCCTAGCACCTAGAAGTCGACCTAGGCATCCAGGGTGGACACTCTAGGTCGACTTTGTAAGTTCTCCCCAAAGTCGACTTAAAAATTAAGTGTAGACTCACTAAGTGGACTTAACTAAGTCAACTTAAAGTCGACCTAACTTTCCAAGTGTAGACATAGCCTATGATTCTAAAGGGGTTCATGGAAAGGAGGGCAGGCATTTATACCACAACCTGCCCTCCCGTACTGCTTCTCATTGGAAAGGCAACTTTAATATTCACCACTGGCTCCATGGGAACCCAGCCAAAAGTGGCTGTAGCAAGGATGCACTAATTCAATGCATTCCATAGACATGCCCCCTCTTAAGTGAATACCGCTGGGCAGTGCTGGCTGCCTGCTGGCTTCCCAGTAGAGAGGGAGTGCTTTGTGCTATTGTAATCTGCCCTGTAGTGCACTTTTCAAGGATGGAGATTCTGTGACTAGGAATCCTTGGGCTGAATTGAATCCAGAATTCTTTCTCTTGTGGGATTATTTCCTGCCACAGAATTTGGAGGATGAATGAGAATGCAGGGACCTGGTCACTAAAAATGCAGATGCTCAAAAACTAGATAAAGAGGAGTATGTGTGCTATGCCTATCGAGGCAAGAACAAGTTCCTCATCACCTTTACTTCTATCCTCATGGACTACCAAGCAGGGCATCCCATTTAGGGTATCATCAAACCATTCAACCATAACACAGTTCTGGACCCGCAACTCCTCATGGTTAGAGGTCAGCAGCATTAGTGTTCGGGGTGTCCTACACAGCGCAGGGGTACCCCCACAGCTGCAAACTGACATGAAACCTCTCCAGAATTGAACAAGGAGTCGGCTGGCACTTTTAAAGACTAACAAATTTCTTTATTGCATGACCTTTTGTGGGAGAAAATCCTACTTCGTCAGACGCTTGAAGATTGCGAACTTACAGAGTTACCCATCTGCAATCTAAAAGTGCCATAGACTTCTAGTTTGTTTTTCTGAACTAAACTAACAGGGCTACCCCTTTGGAACTTGTCTCCAGAATTGAGAGACCTTTCGCTGCAGACCTCAAAAATATCTAGAGAAGAAGGGTAACCCAGTGGTTGGGGACTAGCCTAGGTCTTGGCAGACCTGGAAGTTCCTGCTCCACCACAGAGTTCCTGTGTGATGTTGGACTAATCACTTAAACCCAGATTCTCAAAGGGATTTAATCTTCTAACTCCCACTGTTTCAATGGCAATTAGGCATCTTAATACCTTTGAGGCTCTGGGCCTTTGTATTTCTGTGCTTCAGTTCCCTGTTTGTAAGATGGGGATAATAGCACTACACTTTCTCACAGGGGTGTTGTATAGTAAAGATCATGTGGGGCTCAGATCACACAATGGGGTGATGCATTTAAATACAATAAATAGCTGTACAGAAATAAGCAAAAATGTTCAGGAACACTCAAAGGCAAGCTTTCCTCACTAGAGATGAGTTTACATTTGCTCAGAAAACATTTTTTTGGAAACATAAAAGACATTGAGACTAATCCTGACATTTCTAGCTTCAGTGTTTTTAGGATTCCCCCAATCAGTGGATGCCTATAGCTGCAGGTTACGCAGGATCTTGCCAAACCCATTGCTCTGTACAGGCCGACTTGTCTTAGTCCTTGTCCTTCAGACTGAAACCCTCATGGTCAGTATATTCACTGGAGTTTTCTAACAGTTAATAGATGGCAAGTTAATGCCTTGGGAAATTTGCTGTAAAAAATGGCACCTCAAGGTTACTATTCTCTCAGGGAATTCTGGGTATAACATTGACCCATCTTTAGTGGCATATAGGGAAAAAATAGAGTGATTACATCTTCTTAGCAGAGAGGCAACATGCCATCATTGGGGGGAATAGAAAAAGATGCCAATCACAGTTAAGCCTTTGAAAATGTGTTCCTTTTGCCAGTTCTGTGTAAATGGGCATTTACACACACAATTTCCTTAAGTGTCCATTTGCACGTACTAATGTTGGCTTCGCACTTGCAGAGTTTATGAAAGCACTTTTGAAAACAGGGCTCCTTCTCTTACCCCCAGAGAAGCTCTCAACATAATTGACTCATACCTGACTGCGTTTTCCATCTTCATACTCATTTTGGCCTCTGCCTGCTCAATCCCTCACCTCAGAAAAATGGAGAAGCAGGCCATTACAGCTGCTGGTGATATGAAGCCTTTCATTCATTTTCAAATCTACAATTGATTAATCTTTTTTACTTCTACATAAATTAAAGGAAATAGGGGACAGTAATATCATTTCTGTGGTGGGGCATTTTTGCTTCAACAGAGGTGTGTTTAAAAAGAAAGGGGGAAAAAAGAATCTGGAACTAATGTGGCTAGTAAATAAAAGCAGTGATCTATCTATAAATCTCTTGCTATGAATGAGAACTTTATGTTAGAGGTCTGTCAGTGTTTGCCTTTTTTGCTTTCTTTCAGATGGTGCTAGATGAGGAAAAAGCCAGTATTAGGGTCCTCCCAATACAGATAGACAACAGAGTCTTGCGGCACTTTTAAAGACTAACAGATTTAATAAATCTGTTAGTCTTTAAAAGTGCCGCAAGACTCTGTTGTCTTTCTACAATAGACTAACACGGCTACCCCTTTGGAATTCCAATACAGATAGTGAGACATGATCTTTACACCAAGGAGCTTGCAAATTAACTTGATATGACACAATGGTGGAGTAGCAAGAGAAGGGTAGAGAAGAAAAGAAAGGAGTAACCATAGGAGAATTACATGTTCACTCAGTGATGCAAGTGCATAGTACGATGGAGTAAGAAATGTTTTAAATACATTAAATAAATGTTACCTGTAGAAATACATGTACAGAGTAATATAAAATGGAAGTATATTATTGCGTTGCATATCTTCCACACTACAATGCCCAGCTGGGTTTGCTTTAGTTGTTAGAATATATTTCAAATTGCTGAATTGCCTTTTCCTTACTGAATGCCTAAACTAGCCATGGGTAGTTAATAGAGGTTGCTTTTACAGTTGGTAGAGCAGCAGGATCTTATCTAACTAAGGAGCGGAGGAACCGGAATCCACAAACTAATCTGATGTGAATGTTGCAAGACGGCTGACAGCACACAGAATGTGCTCAGGAAGTTCTTTGAAAAGGAAGTTCCGGATGGTTATGAAACAAGCACTTTTCGCCTGCGTCTCACTTACATTACGGCTCTTCTACATCCCTCTGGCAGCGTAAAGGGGCCTTAACGTGATTTTAAATGTACAGGACCTTAAAGAGGACACAAATGAACTATATTAAGGACTCTTTAAGCTGCCAGAATGGAGAAAAGGAGCCTTAGTATAAATGAGAATCCAGTTTGTTAACTATCTTAGGATCAGAAGAATTAAATATGTGTCCAGATGAGGAAGTATGTATATGATGAGCATCAACATCAAGGAGGAAAAGGAATTATTTATGGTGCTTCAAAGGATAGGAATAATGGATTGAAATTGAGTAAAGGAAAGCTTAAAGTGAATGATTGGAAAATGCTGAATGAAGTCTGTTAGTCTGTGGAATAGTCTCACAAAAGATATGGAGAAAGTTCCATCCCTTCAATCAATTAAAGCAGACTGGCCAAACTACTCACAGAGGGTGCGTCTACACTTACAAATTAAGTCGACTTAAAGAGGCTTAAGTCGACTTAAAATACACCACATCTACAGTGGGCTTTCCTTAAGTTGACTTAAGCTGCTCCGTAAATCGAAGTAAGGAAAAGTTAGTTTGAATTAATAACACCTAGTTTTAATTTGAACTAGCGTTTAAGTTGACTTTATTAAGTCGACGTAAGCCAGTGAAGAGGGGGATTAGCGCCATGGTGCAGTTTAAGTCAACTTAAAACGTTAAATCGACTTAATAAGGTCAAAAAGGGGCCACGTCTACACATGAAAAGTTAAGTTGACTTTTGTTAAGTTGACTTAATAAGGTCCACTTTAAGTCAACTTAAAGTCGACCTTATTAAATCGACTTCATAAAGTCCACCTAACTTTTCAAGTGTAGAGATAGCCAAATATACTAGAGGGAAAATACTTCAGTTGCCAGCAGAATGGACAAAGGTGATTTAATGGGTTCTTCAAATGATTCAGGGGTTATTTGTTTTTATGTTTTATTTTTTAATTGACTGAAACATATTCAGATGGATCTCCCAAGTCGATATTAAGTCAATATTCTCACTGAAGCTGAGTGAGGAAGAACCTCTTGGTCTGACCCGCTGAAAATGTCTGCAAGAGAGAATTTAGGAGAAATTAAACAGAACGATTGCTCCTCCCCCCAATTCCCCAGAGAAGAAAGGTTGGGTGTGGTTAGTACTTACTTAAAGTAAACAGCTCCTTAATCCTGATAACAACTCATTCTCAAGGAAGTAGTTGTCACGACAAACATAATATATGGATGAACATCTATACTAGTGAACAGTGGTGTCTAGCCTGTGGAAATGCTTTTATTCATAACTGTATGTCTGCCTGTCATGCCATGCACAGCAAGGTTCCCTCCATTAGGTTCATGGTTTGCTTTCCATGAGTACAATACACCACATTTTGGGGAAAGAAATACATTTCTCCAAGACTATTGCCATTTCACACCATGATATTTCATGGTTAATATAGGGAAGTACATAGTCTCTGTATATTTTGGCTTTTGAGGAAATGTTCTACCAAATAGCAGTTTAAAAATAATTGTTTCTTTCTTTTTTAAGCATTTAGGGTAATACTCTCCTTTACTGTGTAGATGTAAGGTCCTTACTGTTAATGTGCATCGTGGGGCAAATTCTTCTTTTCTCTTGTCAAGCCTCAGAAGCTGGGCTTGGCAAAGGGGGTCATGAGGTGCTGGGAGATGGAATTCTTCTCCTTCCCATGCAACTATTTGTCAGGTACTGCTGCAGCTTTAAGCATGTACTTACTAGCCTCTCCAGCATTTGCAGTCTGGCCCTACACTGTAGGAAATGACTGGTGGATCCAAGTCTCCCCTGTGTATCCAAGTCTATAGTCCAAGTCCCTCTTTGGGAATCCCAGAATGTTGTCTTTCTCCATCACACCTTGTATCACAAAACCACAGTGGTTGAATTGCATCAAAGGCTTTCAGTGGCCTGAGTGAGGCGTTGAGATTTGTCTCAGTGGAGGCACTTTATTTTTTTTAAATATCACCTTTTTAACTGGAGCCATGTACATATTACCTCCATGCTGTGCAAGACACTTGTCTATGGATAGTTTTCTAAATAATAAATACATACAGATTTTGAAAATTCTACAAATAGTTCATTCCTAAACTCATCAGAACAACACTATTATTATTTATACAAAATCCTGCTTGTGTTGTTGAGGTGCATGGTTTCCCCTTCTCCCTCCAACAACAAAGGGCCTATTATTCAAATAACTGTAGAGAAAGAAAAATACTTTTATTACGGTGTATACCAGGTATTTGCTGCCCCCTGCTGGAGACCCTAATGCCTGGGCACAACTGGCTAGAAGAAGGTATACTTTTGGAGAAAAGGAGCAGTGAGTTCAGACCTCCGGTAGTTGCCTAGAGAAGTCACCAGCTACAGCTGGAACCAGCAAGAGTTGGTACACCAGTGCTAAACAGGCTGGGAGCGGGCAGAAGGCAAGTGAGGCACAATGGACCAGATAAAAAGGGCTGTCTACTTCTTCCTGGGGTGAATTCTGGATGAAGCTTGAACAGGGAAGGAAGGATTTTTCCCTTTCTGAACCTTAGCCACCCCAGTCTGATCAGTGGTCTGATTTTAAGTGCACTTTTTTTGATGGACCAGCAATGGGTGGTTGTTTGTGTTATGGAATTTAAAGCCCAGCTGACCATTTTGGGTTAAATATTAGTTTATTTCTGTAAAATTCAAGTGAACTTGCTTTGCCAGATACTTCACTGAATCAGGGGAGTCTGTGACAATGTTTGATAAAATTGGGATGCTCCCAGCAACCAGAGGTCCACTTTAAAATAAGTATAATTAAAGCTATGGTCTGTTTATATGCATTTTACGCAGTAGTGCAAAACTCCATTAACTTCTATGGGACCATGTGTGGATTGAGGTACTATTCAGTCCAAATAAAGGTATCAGAATATGGCCTTTAAATTGGAAAAAAATACCTTGTCACCACTACCTTTCTCTTTAATTCCCAGTGCTTCCACTTAGCATGAAATACCCCTGAGGTGTTTTGGTACTACCACTCCCAGTTGGATCCAAACCTGGTAAGAGCAGACATGAACAAAAGTGACAACAGCTGAGAGGGAAAAATTATTCTGGTTTGGATCCATTTAATCTGAGTCTTAGGTGAAGGATTGCTGCGGTGGAGACTTCTTATTTGTGATGAACCAGTTCCTACATTCCTGATGGCAAATAAAAATAGGTGGTCTTAATTGATGGTAAGCACTGGTGAGAGGGGAAATTATGGATTGTGATAACCTATGTATTTTAAAGGACTTCCCTTTTGCCTTTAACTAGTAAAGCTTGAGTGAAGAACCCACCCACCCAAAAAGCGCTCTTGTCCAGTAAAATCCTCTGCAGGAGGATGGATACCTTTGTGAATGAAA
This sequence comes from Pelusios castaneus, assembly GCA_007922175.1. Classification (NCBI taxonomy): domain Eukaryota; kingdom Metazoa; phylum Chordata; order Testudines; family Pelomedusidae; genus Pelusios; species Pelusios castaneus. Next base: position 15,055,540 of record ML685758.1, read on the forward strand.
AACCTTTGTCGAGATTGGGCCTTCTTATTCCTGAATTAGGTGCCTGGAGCAGATGTCTGGATACCAACAAAATGCTCTATTCTATATCCCAGAGATGCACAACCGCCACATGCGGCCCGTGAGCATGTTCTGTGCGGCCCTCTGGGAGCGGAGCGCGTGGGAGATCACGTGATGTGACACCCCTCCCCCTGCACATTGCATTTGTGGCCCTTGAGTGGCCTTAGAAAATGCAATTTGGCCCTTGGCCAAAAAAGGTTGTGCACCCCTGCTATATACCATGTTATTCATCCGCAGGAAGAGAGTATTTCTGTTCTCAGCCCACTACTTATAAATGTGGAGCCCTGCAGCCCGGCATATCTCTTTTACAATGCAGTGAACCTTCCAAGCCCTTGTCCTAGTCTCTTGGAACCAAACAAATTACATGTCATAGCACACTGTATATCACATGGAGAATGTTTATAATGTGGGGCTGAGCAGAGCTTTGGAATGTGTTTCTCTGGTGAGCTGGAGCTGATCAAGTTGTTGACTGACAAGCTGCCATTTTCGTGGAATTTTACAGTTTGTGGGGCTCACCTCTCCACGAACGCAAGCCTTAACTCCTGATCTTTGGCTTTTGACCTCAGTATTTTTATATGCAGTAACCATACATACATATATCACCCAACTTTATGAACAGTGAAGGTTTATTACATTGCACTTAAACCTCATTTAACCTTTTTCTCTGGAAGCAATACTTTAAACTAGAACTGTGAGAGTTTGCAAAAATCCTTTTCTGATCTCTCTGTGTTCACTAGCTCCCCCCACTCCTACCTCTGTCACCAACTGCACTGAGCTTTTTTTTTTTTTTTTTTTTGCTATCCAGCAGTATATGTGGCCTGCTGAAAATTTAGCCATGGGACAGCATGTTCCTGGAGCACCTCTTTAGTTTGGGAGGAGGAACTTTAGAAGGTTTATTTTAAAAGTCATCTCCTGTTCAAGAATGAGAAATCCCTTGCGCATGGGAAGCAGATCAGAATGGGGCTGGTTTGACACAAGGGAAGACACAAACCATCCATTTATACACAAAATCAGCATAGCAACAGGCAATGGAAATGCAAGCTTTCTTCTGCCTATGAGACTCACCTCTGTACTGAAAAGGGGGCAGAATGTATTTCACGTGTTTCTATAGCAATTCAGTCCTAGTAGCATGTGATGTGGCTGTCAATAGCTACCGTTATCGATCACTTGTATTATTAGGCACTGTACAAACACCTCCCAAGAGAATGTACCTACCCTAAGGAGCTGACATTCTAAACAGACAGGACAAGGCGTTGGAAAGGGAAGAAGGGCGAAGAGAAGGGAAGTGACTTTCTCAAGGTAGTGCAGCTGGACAGTGGCAGAGCTGAGAATCCAATCCATCCCAGTTCTCCTGCCTCCCTTTCCAGAGCCTTAGCCAGAAGTCCTGCTTCGTTTATGATGCAGTGTGAATGGGCTAGGTTTAAAGAGATAAACGGCTACATGTTGTGCCCAAATACCGATTCCTCACTCCTCTCCTAACAACATAACTCTGTGTTGCCCCACCGGATTAAAAACCAAAACCAATTGCCCTGTGTACACAGAATCCTTAATTACTATGCCCTATCTACACATCCACACTTTTGGGCGGCAGTCAACAGGAGATGCACAAGGTATGTAAAATACCTTGCGTATCTTCCATCGCCTTACTAATGCCCACTTACTTCCTCCTACACACTGCACTAAGGCGGCCGCCGTAGCACTATGCCACTTCTGGGGCTGGAGTTATTATTGCAAACTCCAGTTTTGTGGCCGTCAGTACCGACATAGCCTATGTGCACAAAGTAAGCAGCCCAGAAAAAACAGTAATCCTCACTCTTTCTGATGTGGGAGAATTGGCTCTGTAATCTGTACACTTCGACATTTGCTTCTCCACTCTGAGCTGATTTACCTTGCGGGTCAGGCCAGTGCAGAAGAAGGCACACTGGCTCTGCAGCCAGAACTCTGATCAGACTCACGCATCTGGCCTGTCTGTATCCTGCTGTATCCTCCCTCTGCTGAAAGGGACCCATGGTGTTTACCAAACTGCTGAGATTGTACCAACTCTTCTGGAGCAGTTAGAGAGGATTTCAAGGAACAGAGGAAAGATGGCTTAGGGTAATCATGACAGACTATGTCATCTCCCAGCTATCCAGTTGTCCAGTAGGGTGTCCTTAAACCACAAAGAGCTCATCCTTGATTGCTATCTCCATTTTGGAGCTGTCAGTTTCATCTGTTGGTTCTAGGTTACATGGCTGGGTCTCACTGCTGAGATAGTCTGCAAATAGAACTTACTGTTCTAACCTTTAGAAAAGGAAAAGCAAGGCTGAATATTGAGGGAAACATCCTGACAGTCAGAATGTTGTTAGGCTGTGGAATAGTGTCCGGAGGGCAGGGGGGAAGAAGCATCTGCAACTTGGGACATCTGCAACTTGGATGACTTAAGGTTTAGAATAAAGCCTCTAGGAAACAATCTTGCATTCCTGGGAAATGGATCGGATGACCCAGTTCTGTAAGTCTTTTTCATGCATAATTTGTATGCTCTCCCTTAACAGCAGGAGTTAGCTCTTAGTTTGCAAAGTGTTTGAGACACCTTGGAATGAAAGGCTTTATATACAGAGTATAGATAGCGTCTATAGCATCATTTGAGTGAAATTAACTAAAGCTCTTTTGTTTGACAAATAGTTTGGGAGAGAACAGCAAAATTAAGGGTGCCTCTTGTGTAAGTGAACCCCCCCATTTTAAGGAAGGATTGCATAGTCCATTGCACTGGGTCTGATTCACTTCTTATTTATGCTGACATCAGTATAATAATTCCATTCAATTCTTGACTTACACCACTGTAATTATGACAACAGAGTCTTGTGGCACTTTTAAAGACTAACAGATTTATTAATCGCATGAGCTTTCGTGGGAAGCGTCTGACGAAGTGGGATTTTCTCCCACGAAAGCTCATGCGATTAATAAATCTGTTAGTCTTTAAAAGTGCCACAAGACTCTGTTGTCTTTCTACAATAGACTAACACGGCTACCCCTTTGGAATTTCACTGTAATTATGTGGAGAATCAGGCCCTTTGCACTGAAGATCTCATCCATTGCACAAGTCAGGGAAGGAAAATGGGCATTAACTTTTTTTTTTTTTTCCTATTCACTCATGCTTTATCTAATTAGTAGTTGGGGTTCTTTCAGGATTAAAGGGTCATTTCACTCAAACAGCATCTTATAGTGTCTTTCAGTCATTCCAATGTATTTCAAGCACTTTCAAGTGGTAGGCTAAAAACTGAAATTAGTGGTGATCGCAGCAGTTAGAGATTGAGTGGCTGAGATTGTTACTGGGTTAGCTTGTCCAATTCTCTGGCAGTCCAGGTTTGTTCCCAACAGTTTATATTCTAGTGTTGTATCCAACTTTTAAATGTGCAAAACGGTGTACTGTCCACCATTTTCTGTAAAGTCTATTCACTTAAGAGTTCACAACCATAAGGATTCACCTACTGGGAAGATGACTTCTCCTGTCTGGGACGCTGAACTTTCAGTTTCAGTTGCTTTTTTTGGCAGCCAAAAAAGTCTTATGAAATCTTAGCAAATATAACCTTAAACTGGTGAAGAATTCTATATTACGTGGCACAGTTCATGAGAGGTTGCTTTCCTCTAGCTCAAGGAAGCAAGTAGATGAGTGTTGAAAAAAAACCACCTCAGATTTATTTCAGCCTCAAAATGGTGTCTACAAGATGACTTGACAATTAAACCAGTTACTACCTTGTGATGCTTCTGCAATGGTTGAGTCTTCCCAAGTCAATTTCGAGGTAAGCAAGAATGTGCCATAACAGCATGTTTTTGAACCACAGCATAGTGGCTTAATTGATTTACTCTTTATTCTTTTCGAAAGACAGCAGAATGTCAAAGGTCTTTCTTTTGTGAAGTACTGGAAAACCCGTTGTCAAACAACCTCTACTCATTTAATAATTTATCCCATTTTGTAAAAGAAAGGCAGCTGACATGCAGTAAATCTAGTCCATGTTTAAATTACTGCATTGAACAATAATAAGGCAAATGAATAATCTAGTACATCTATTTAAAATTAAACATATATGAAACTGTTTTTCCAAATGATCACTAAAGGCTATAGTTTAAAGGCAGGACTGAAACACTGAACAGAATGAAAATGCCTAACACTAGTTTGCAAGTGGCAGCAGAATTATTTATTCTATTTTTTTTCTATACATAAGGAATAGAGCTAAATGAACAATGTTTAAGCATGTCAGAATTTCATCAATTTTGCATGAGCATTCACAAATATCCTGGTGGGGGTAATTGCTTGCAAATACATTTAAACTAATGATATGTTATATCCTTACTTGATATAAAACTATTAAAAGATACGTTATTGCATTTGACAATGCCATGCAGCTGGGTCAAATCTTAATGACAGATTTCTGCATTTGTAAATTAAGATACACTCTGCTGGAAGCAAATATTTTGTAAAAATAAAAGCCATATACTATGAAAGTTTGATCATTTATCTAAGGTTTCTTTTTGTTTCTCTAAGTACTTTGTCTGCTAATATGGGGAAAGGGAATACTTGCTACACAGGTGTGGAGGGAACTCTGAAAATCCAATCTGGTTGTTCTCCATGTAGCAAGATATATGGGGCTTTTAAAATTTACCATATGATTTTAACAATCCAGCTGGAGAGTTACAGGCAAAGGTAGCTGCTGTGGACCAGTTCAATTAGACAGAGTAGTCACGTTCTGCCGAATGAAGCTTTTATTTAGAGAGAGAGTGTGGCTAAATTTGGGATTCCGAAACTAGTATTAACAATATTAGGGTAACCAGTGTGACAGAGACCTGGCTGGTCCTTCATTTGGTGGGATGGCCTGGTTGATTCAGGGTGAGGTTGGAGTATGATTAATCCACCTTTATGCGACTGAGCAATTTTGGATATTTACAGAGGATGGAAATAAACATAAAAAAACCCATAAAAAATAAATGTCCACAAGATTCAGCCATGTATCCTTAAACAAATGATAATGTGCTTAAAGTGTTACAGAACTCTCTGTGCTAGCCTGATGTACCAATAGAAACCATATGATGTAAAAGAGATATTGAAACACTTTCCCGATTCGTTTCTTAGGACTTCGAATTCCGTTATGATGCCATTACAGGGCTACACAATACCTCTGTAACCTCAAAGAAAAAGTGTCTCTCATGAAAGAAAATTTGTCCCCCAGAGATAATGCTGCGTAGAGCTTCTGTACATCCAGCATCATATGTATAATAGCAAATACTAAGAAATAATGGCAAATTGTAATTTAAAGAACGTTTCCAAAAATTGTCACTACTGCTACTTAATTGATCCACATGCTGAAAGGCTCTCAGCCTTACAGCCTGTGTCGTTATGGCCTGTCTCTTGACGGAGACAGTGGAGAAAATGTTTAGTGACACAAGCTTGATGTTGCAATTGCCCTCAATACAGCCCCTATTGCACTGCTCCCTTCTCCAGCCCAGGCAGCCCAATCCATTTCCTCCACAAACAGAGCCTAATTCTGCTTTATTAACTCCAGTGGTGTTTTCCTCCGTGTAACGGAGAACAGTGTTTTGCTGGCACACTGTTGTTAGGCTACTCCAGCTGCTGCTCTTCTTTCTTCGAGCTCAGATTTAAATAGAAAGACAAAATATATTTCTTGATGTGTAATAAGATAATCTTGTGCATCAAACAAGCTTTCCAGCAGGGAGGGAGACGAGAGAAAGGGAGGTACATTTCATTGGGTTTTTGATTTGTGTCCCAGAAAGTCTTCCTCTGATTCTGTAGCATTCTATAGAGCTGGAACCAGTTGCTCAGCCACTATAAATCAGTCATAGCTCTGTCAGTTTCCAGCATCTGAGGATCTAGCCCCAGATATTATATATATATATATATATATATATATATATGTCCTCAGCATCAGGTTTTCCGTTACATAGCAATCCTGAAGCACCCTTTCCCTTCACCTCTCTCTCTTGCACACTCTTTGAATTGCTCTGATTTCTAACATCACTGAAGATTATAATAACCTTCCTTCATAATATACTGTAAATTTTATTATAAAGCACAAATTCTTTGGCTCCGAAGCACCATCTTATAGTGAGCCAGTGTGCTAGAGTTCTTACACTTCCAGTAATGTGAGCAGAGAGTTAATGAAGGTCTTTATGTAAATTTTCCAGTTATCAGGTAAAATCTTCACATAGAAATCTGTCACATGTTATAAAAATTCTTTATGTTATCAAATGCTAATGATAACTCAGAACACAGAGCCCAGGGAGAATCTTTGAAATCCTTCATAAAAACTGCATTCCGCCCCGATGTCTGGAGCCTTGAATTTCCACTACTACTCCTCCAATTTGTAATTAGCATAGTGCAGGCTTCTCTGCCCTCTGAAACCATAATGTTAATTACAAAAATTACACTGTGTTTAAAATTGCAATTAAGAGACTGTGCTGCACAAAGGGAATCTTGGAACCTCTTTACGCCCTTTGAAGCCAGGTCACAATGCAGCCCATGAAAGAGAGGCCAAGCCTTTTAAAGACTTTGGAAGATCATACAGGGATCTCTGCTAAAATGAGCTCTGGTGGGATCTGCAGAGTCCTTAATGAATAATACTCTTCCTTAGGAAGGAAAGTAAGTAAAAGGGGGGAAAATATGAACTCGTTTAAGGGTCTGCTCCTGCCAAGGCATAGTGCCTGTCATTAGGGTTACTTTGAAGACTAAGCACCGTGGCTGATCGTAAGCATATGGCCGAGCAGGCTCTATGTGGACTCATGAGTTGCCAACATGCCATGCTGTGATGTATCTGTGTGCTGTTTAAAAGTATGTGTTATGCTCTTGTGTGTTTGCTCTTCAAAGCACCTGACAAAGTGGGATTTTTCTCCCACGAAAGCTCAGGCGATAAATAAATCTGTTAGTCTTTAAAAGTGCCACAGGACTCCTTGTTTGTTTTGCTTTGTTAATAACATTTGTGAGACTGAACTCCTTCCTTGAGCTTCTGAGCTGTTATGGGACAGATCAGTATTTCACAGGAATGCTGGTGCTTCACAGATACTACCTGCTACATGGACAGGTTTGGCTTGCAGTAATTCAGGTGTGTGAAGTGCCAGTGACATACATCATCATATGAGCAGCTTTCCCCTTTTAAGATAACAAAAAGGGAAAAATATCATCAAAAATACAGTTCAGAGCATGGCCAGGAAAAGGCAGGAAAGCCTAACGTTCACCCAGAGGACAAGGTAGTGAATGGTGTGTGAAGTGCTCTAAAAGAAAATCCATTTATTTTTATAATAAGCATAATACTTTGGAACATCTAATGCACTGTCCATCAGAGGGTTACAAAGCGTTTTACAATCAACAATTAATTAATGAATTGTTCTCCAGCGTAGTTTTGTGTGGTAAGTATTCGTTACAAATAGAGAAACTGAGGCACGGTCTGACATGATTTTTGCCATCCCACAAATAGTGTGTGTGCCGAAGTCAGGAAACAGAACACAGATGTCTGGATTCCCAGTCTAGTTCTTTTACAATGTCTTTTGCATGTCTTTTCGAATAATTGGACTTTTGCTCTAAATTTTCTTGTCCTCACCCAGCATGGGTATTTGGAGGGTGTACAAGGTGCTTTCTGAGCAACCAAGTCATAGTTTTTCAGTGACCTCCCAGGGTAAGGCATATGAATACCTCTATTGACACAAATGGCCCGTTTCTCTATTTGATATACAGCATGGAATTAAACAATATTGACAGATCTAAGGCATAATTACAGACCAAGCTGAGATATGATGTGGATCCATTAATTTAGTTTAGTCCTTTCTTTAACTCTCCAGAAACTTTCCCATACAGCCTTTTGTAACAACTTCAATAACTGTTCAATAAATCATCAACCTGACCTTTCCCAGTAAAATTGAATACTGGTATTGGCAATGCTAAGGCTGAAATTTTCTGAAGAACTTATGAAGTGCAGTTGGCAGATTCAGAAAAAGAATCTATTTTCCTCTTCTTTGCCTTCTACCTGCCCAACTGGTTATAAAACCAGACAGTTTACATATGTGATCCTTCCTATTTAGAAAATTAATGGTGTTTCCTGGCTCCAAATCACAGCTTGTGGTTCTCTGCAGGCGATGAAAAACTTGGCCAGCTTCAGCAGCAAAGCAGCCATTAGAAAATTAACCCTTGGTGGCAAGAGAGCAAAGGTACTGAGTGAGGTCCACAAGTAGTAGCAGACTGTAGCTTTCAGGTGTACCTACATATGTTAGCAGTGTGAAAACAGCAAAGCAATTCCCCCAGAGAGTCCCTATCAAGCATGTTTGTAGTTGGATACTGTGGAGAGGGCACGGCCATTCACTTGGCAGCAAGAACAACCAATATGCCGTGATTTTCATTAGAGAAAGAGAGAAGCACCGAGGAGAGATTATGAATCAGCGCCATACCTGTAAACTGGACCTGATTGCAAGGCACAGTGTGCTGTCCCAAATTTTCCTCTGCTCCAAACAAACCTGGCATGGGCTGTTTCCATTTGTCCTTGTAAATTACTGATGTTAGAAACAGTCAGTTGTAAAAGCAGAGGTTGTAGAAAACTTTAAAGAAATTAATCCTACATCATGGCAATATTTCCCCAGCAGTCTTTACTGTGTAAACGCATTTTGGGCAGAGATGAGCCCAAACCGAAACCTTGCATACAAATACTCCAGCCCCAAAATTGTGAAGCTCTTTGGAACCTGAAGTGGATTATACAATTCCTAATATTGCAAATACCCCCAATTTATGTAATTATAACCTAAACCCTGGCTCTAACTGCACCCGAAGCTTGGGTTGCTTGAAATCAAGGGGCCATATCCTCAGCCCAGGGTAAGTCTCCTTGTCACAGGTGCTCAAAGGGGACTTAAAGTTGCCCAGAATGGACAGATTTAGAATCTTGTAGCTCTAAGGAGTGTTCCACTCTCTCTTACATACACACACATGTGGGCATTTCAGGGCCAGATGCAGGAGCAGGGCAAATGTAGTGATCCTGGCCCAATGTAATAGCTTCTAAGGGATCTGGTAGCTAACTAGAGCAGGAGGAAGGACATCCTATTCCCAGCTGAATCCATGACTGGGGAGGCAGAAAGTTTGTGTAACACAACCTCTGCCACCTGCCCTTCCGGTGTACCAAGCAAAGCTCTGGATTCAAATTTTGCAGCACGATCTCATCTCTAATTCTTAGCACACATTTTAAATGCCTGTGTTATCCACTTGGATGGTGGTGGTGAAGTGTCTTGATGACAGCCTTTCTCTCTAGAGAGGTCTCTCAGTGGCATTGTTAACTGCCCACAATGCAATGCATGATGTGAAGCAATCTAAAGAAGCACCTCCGTACCTCCCATACTGTGGATTGGATTACGGATGAGGATCCCGTCTCCTCGTCTGCTGCAATTTAGAAGTGTCTGCTCATCAGTCATTACCTTTCCAGTGTGCACACTAACCTATAAACCCTTGGATCAATTCACAGGAATATTTTTCATGGTATGTTTTAAAAACAGATGAGTCATATCAGAATGGAACTGGCTTGTTGGTTGGGTCCGTGCGGTAGGTAAAAAATAATGGGGCTGATAATCCTGCCTTTATGTCACAGAAACCAGAGGGGAACAGTCACTCTGCTACTCCAACCTTGTGTAAAGTTATTTTGCAATATTAAAGCTGTTTTTATTTTTAGGCTCATGATACAGGAAACCGCAGCTGTTAATTTTACTGCCTCTGAATTCTGTGCTCTGTGGTGTTCAGTGAAATCAGGCTATATTCATCTCTAACATTGTGTTAACACTAGCTTTAATAAAAACAGGGATAAATAACACTAGAGTGTTAATTACTCCTTTCTAGTTTACTGTGACAAAAATGCACCAAAATGAAGACTAACATAATTATAGATGATGCATTTTCAATTAGCCTTTGTTAATGCTATTAATAAGATTAATAATATATAGTAAAAATGTCAATAAGCTTATCTAAATAATTTTTATATCGCCCTTTCAAGTCACAATATCAGGTATTTCTATGGGCAATCTCATTGTGCTCAAAGTAACTCGAGGTCAGTTTTATTTCTGAAGGACAGATAGATACACCGAAAGAGCGTGTATCTACATCCAGCTTTCACAGCCTGTCTGCTGTACTGTCTTTATGGTGTAAGTGTTTACAGTTCCTCAGCTCAATCCAAGACTTTTCAAAGTTCCTATACATTAAAACCTTCTCACTCAGAAGCCAATAGCTTATTACATTAGCTGACGTAAGTGACCCCTTTATGAACTGAATGATAAATAGTATAAGAAGCTGCTTCCCCCGACTCTTTTTGTTTTTGGAAACATGCAACACAACAGTGACTGGTGTTAATGTATTAAAATTAATTGCCCCGGTGAGACATTTCTTCCAAAAAAGCAATAATAATCAGGATTTAGCCTTGCAAATGTGAAAACCCTCTGGTATACTAATAAAATGAAAAGGTTTCACAAAATAATATCCCAAATAATTGGGTTCCCTCTACCAAAGGACCCCATGTTGTTTCTCTTAAGCAATATAAAAAATGGTGATTATTCCTTTGGACTTAATAAAACATAATTGGGGAAAAAAATCTTGAAGGACAACACAGGGTAATCACTTTCACTTTTCCCAATCAGGTTTATATCGTCGTCCCCCCCGTTCCCTGCCATCCTCATTCTTAAAGTGAAGCCCTTAGTAGATTCAGCGCGTTCAAGGAAAAAGAGGTTTTTCTTCGCAAACGAAGCAGTGATGTTTATTTATAGTATTAATATTCCCATTGGGTTTTTTTAATTATATTAAATTTTTTTGTAAGGAACATTTGACCATTCAAACTTTTTGAACACCCCTGGCTTTTAAATCAGTTCCCCCCATACTCACCAGAAACTCCACACTCCTACTGTGCTGCATTCATAATCAAATTAGTGCACTGTGAATAGGTTAAAAAAACTGTTATCCGGCTGCTGCCACCAAAGATATGTTAGCCCACTCCCCCAGTGCCTCCTCCCCTCTCTTTTTTTTTTCACATGAGACATCCACACGGACAGAAAGGTCTTTACCTTACTTCTACCTACTCAACCTCTTGATTTATTCATGTTTTAAAACAAAACAAACAAACAAACTGACCATCAATAAGCTGCTTCCAAAAAAACTGGGGACAGGGCTGGGAAGCTGGTAGGCTGTAAGAGAAATGCTATAGGGAGACTGTACTGGAGAGAGTTGTCCCAGCTACGAGATAAAAGCTACATTACATGAAATTAATGGAGGCTGTCTGAGACATACATGAATCACTGTTTCAACACTAAGAAACCGGCACAAAAGAATAAAGAAATCTGAGTACTAACTATATCTTCAAAGGTCTCCTATTTACCCAGCTATACTGGATACTGACACAAGTGGGGGGGAAAATATAAGGAAAAAGCACTGCTGTGATCGAATGAATGAGACCATATGAGCTATATTGGTGCCGTATGCATTCTATTTAGCTGATATCAAACACAGTTTAATGAAAGTTAAATAGTTTCTGAGGAGTGCATGAGCTGGAACAGATTAGATTCCACCGAGAGGTCTGTCAGCATATTGTTGCTCACATGTATTCCCTGCTCAGAGCTGCCACAATTCCAGCACTCCATTAGCAATACACAAAAGACTTATGCAGATAGCGGGCATAAGCACGTACCGCCATGTTGGGGGGGAAAAACAGATGAAGGTTTTGTTCAATGTGTTCATCTGAAAATAGATCTCTGTAATTCAAAAGTGATAAGAATAGATGGAGAAAAGACGAAGTAGGGACTTAAAAAAAACAAAAAACCATATGCAAACTACCTTAGAAGAACAGATATTGCACCAAGTATATAATGAGGTTTTGATCTTTCAGGGGACAATGACATGGGTGAATGCTGTGCCCTTTTGATCTGCAAGCTACATCTGGTCTTAAAGAAACAGCAGCTCCTGTTTCCCCCAGAAGTTGCAGTGGAATGTGCTATTGAAAAAAATCTTCACACAATATAACGTTTCTCCAGCTTCTCTGCCTTATTTTAAGATGCAGAATTCATCCCTCAAATGCCACTGAACAGTCTGAATGACTAATAACATTGCTGTCACTGAAACGAACATGAATTTAGATTAATTTTCATCACTTCAGAGAATTTTATTCCTCTCCCCACAAAAGAAATATGCTTTTTAGAGGGGTTTGTTTTAAAATTAGAACTAGGATCAGGCTGGTGTAGATATCAGATGGCAATTGCCCAGTGATTATTGCATTTTGATTTACTCTGATAGAAGTGATCTTGCATCATGAAATCTATATCTCCACAGGAAAACAGAAGTTGACATATTGCAACAGAGCATTTGGCCATCTAGTCCAGTGCAGTGGGCTGGCAATTGCCTGAACCTAATACTTCAGAGGAACATTAAAACCACCTCACCATTTGTGCAGTTTTATATTTCAGGGGTGCTTGGGGAGAAAATTCCTTCTTGATTCCAGCTGCCAATCAGCTTGTGTCTTAAAGCATGAGGATTTATATCTCTGAAACTTTTCTTAACCCAGCTAGTGTAGCAGCAAATGATATTCTTATTCATAAAAACCTTCTAAACCTTTTTTGGAGTGTCAATGTCCATTCATATACATAGGCCATATCCTCATGGGTGACATTTTACTCTGGCCACAAGAACATGTTCCTAGTGAATAAGACCGATCAAGCTCTCCCAAAGGCCCCTACTCATTTCCTCTTACTTTGTCAGGAATGAAGGGCACAAGCCTCCTATAATTCAGTCAAAGAAAATGGGACAAAAGTGAAGACACAATAATTTGTTCAGGTTTCCTTCTCTGCTGCTCAAAGACTATTAATATTACCTGGGCTGAGAATGTGCAGATTTTCCACAGGCATCTCTTCTAAGTCATTTTATCATTATTTAGAGGGACAAAAATGGCCCAAACTGAGTAAGTTGAGGATCCATTTAGGGTTGCCTGTCAGATCCACTAAGGTAATTGGCTCCATTTCTTCATTCCTCTTCTAAATTAAAATAATTTTATTAAGTGGGACAGTAGATGTTTCACCTGTGTCACCAGCTGTCTATTAGAGCCAGAAAGGGCTTTTCCACATTATTTCTGTCTGTTCTTATAATATTATGTCATCATATTCAATGTTACATCATGTCAGAGGTTGTGCAGTCTCATGTATTTAAATCCAATGGCTATAAAATGTCCTTTTTTGAAGTAGAGTGAGTGTGTGTATGTGTGTGTGTGTGGGGGGGGGAACTATCAAAGCTTTGCTACTCACTACTTCTTAGGTTTAATCCACAGATCTACAAAAACTACAATGTAAATGAGACTGGGAACCAAAGCATAATTGAAAGTGGACCAGTAAGAAACTGTAAACTAATAGTAACAATGTTGATAACGGCAGTATTCTGAAGGAGAAATCTCGAGGTTTTTTTTAAAGATTCCTTCCGTATTTGAGGAGAAATCACAAGGACGGTAAAATGAACATGTGCAAGCATGCATAATAGAATTGTCCCATGCAAGTGCTAATGCATTCACAGTAGTGATTCAAATTTTTACAAGCATAATACTAAATAAATAGTATGTACAGTACTAGTAATCAGCATGTATATGCACTTTTAATCTTCAAAGGATGTTGGCTAATCCTCACAACATTCCTATGCAGAAGATAGGTATCAGTAACTACATTTTACAGATGCAGAAACTGAGGCAGAAAATTTCAGTGCCTTGCTTCAGATCACTTGGTAATTTCTTGTCAGAACCAGGATTAAAATGCAGGGATTTCTGGCTCCTAGTCTGATATTTGAGCTATTAAAACATATCAGTTAGCTGTAGAGTCCTGGGTTTGGTTACTAGTATATACATCTCAAATCTGAAAGCTCACATCAGTTTTTTAGGACAGTAAAACTAATATTTATATGCTTAAATTCTGATTTTTGCATTCTAATTTAGGAACTGGATGTCCCTTTCATTTGTTAAGTGGATCCCCATGCTGAGACATGATAACTGGAAGCAATTATTTCTTTGGGTCCTATAGTAATCAACATTGCAAATGTATATGTTTATTATCCTTCCCATAAACAATGGTATTAGTTACCAATATTATGAAACTTGCTAACATTGATTATACAATTTAAAAAGGTATTTTTCATAAAGACAAAGACATTTCTGACAGTGAAAAGTGCAAATGCCTTTTTGTTTAGATAAAAAAAAAGGAATGTGTTTGTGCAGTTTTCAGGGATCTTGCAACTGTTTTTCTTCAACCTGCAGGTGGCATTACCACTAAAAATGGATTTTCTTTCTTTCTTGAAAAGTGTTTAGCAATGAAATGAAGAAAGCTGTGAAGTGGATCTGTACTAGGACTGCATGCTTGGAGTTAGTCATACTAACTGCAGATGGCATTTTTGCATGTTTTATAATGCAGGGATGTAAAAAGAAACAGTCTGGCACATTGAAATACTATATTATGTTCCCAGCAGCAATAGAGCTGGGAGAACCAGAGAAGTCTGAGATTTTACAAAGTCTTTATGATAATAAAATTAGTTACTGTGTATACAGCATCCTGTTAACCACTGCATCCATGACCACAATTGTCCATCACAACAAAGAGGGAGACTATCCAGTGACTTGATGGTGTTCTAGGAGCCAGAGACTTCCCTAATACTGTTTCAATAGTGATTTCCCCTGTGGCTCTGGGAAAATTACTAAGGGACAGATTCTGATGCCCTTAGTCATGCTGACTATTATTTTACTCTGGGCTTAACCCGTTCCCATTCAAGTCAACACAAAATCTCCCATGGACATGAATAGTTCAAAATCAAACCCTCTGTGTGCAGGGCCACTAAAATCAATGGGGCTATTCTCAGAGAAGGGTAACACTCAGTGGCTATGTCTACATTTGTTAAGTCGACTTAACAAGGTCGACTTTAAGTCGACTGAAAATCGACCTTGTTAAGTTGACTTAATATAGCATCTACACTTGAAGTCGACTTAAGTTGACCTTGATAAGTCGACTTAACAGTGCCTATAGTGTAGACATACCCGTCCACACTGGCTTTAAGTCGACTTAAGTAGACTTAATAAGGTTGACTTAATCCTTAAGTCGATCTTCAGAGTTGGTGTTAGTATGTCGACTTAAGGAAGCGCTTAAGTTGACTTAACAAGCATCCAGTGTGGACGCAGAGTTCTGTAGGTCGACCGAAGGCGCCAGTGTAGATGCACCCAGTGTGAATAAGGGTATCAGAATCTGACCCTTAGCCTCTCTGGGTCTTAGTTTCCCAGCCACAAAATAGGCGACAATACTACTTACTTGCATAGCTCATGGGGAAGTAAGTGGTCGTGGTGGGGAGAGCTCAGCGATAAATTAATTAATGCTGGAAAATTACTTCGACTAGGAAATGCTCTTCATTTATGTTCAGCGATTAAATAAATAGAAGCTTATGATGGAAGAAACTGAACAGATCTGAGTTCTCAGCACAAAGTTCAAGGCTCCCAAACCCTAACATGAGCTCAAGGGTTTTCCCACCCTCCAGAAATAGTGACATGTAACGCACGGCATCTCTCTTGAGCAGATGTTGATGTCATAGCTCCGCAGTGCAAATCACAGCATCATACATTGTGCTCAGAGCTTCATCTTGCTGCCACAGAAGGGAATTGTCCCACTGACTTAAACTGGTGTGGGAGTGTTGAACATGAATGTCAAACATGAACTCACTGATCTTCCAGTTTGTGTCTCCTCCAGGCCCACTGGAGTGAATCCTCTTGCTGCTGTCCAGCACCAGAACCATTCAAACAGCTCTAGTGACAGTGTAACACAAATAGCAGAACGGGGAAAATAAAATCAACTAAGGGTGAGCCAGAGTCCTTTGAATCTGAGTTCCCACCCTTTTGATTGCTCCAGCAGATTCAAGGGAGTCCAAAACAAAAAGCAGACAAGAAAATCATCATAGATGTTTATGACCTTGTGCTGTTTCAAATGCAATTGACTTATCACACAATATAAATAAATGCAGCAGGAAGACACAGTATATGAGCACCCACAAAATACTACCCAGGAAAAGAGCTGTGTTTCAATGGGAAATAAACTAAATGAGAAATCTTTTTCTGGTATTAAAGACTGGCTACAGAACCATTGTGCCACCACATATCAGCCCAGCTAAACTAGACTAACTTTCTCAGATTGCTGATGTCTGCTTCTGTGCTGCTCACTTGTAAATCCCTGTTCCATACATGAATCCACTTCTCTGTTATCCAGTCACCTGAACAGCTTTGCATCACTTAATTCTCCACAACAACATGCCGGAAACAAAGTTGTAGAATTTAGGGAATCTCCATTAGCATTCCCTGGACACCTAGAGAAATAAACTAGGAAAACTTTTGATGTTTTATTAACATTTCAGAACTGGAGCAGTGAGGTGTCAGCAGGGCTGTTGCAGCTGGAAAAGCTGAAAGCTGTCCTCTCCTCTTAAGCTGCTCTCTTCTTTCCTTAGTTTTCCCTTACCACTTGAGTGCTTCTTCAATAACCAGACAGTTTACTCTGGCTCACCTGGTGTCTTCCATTCTAAAGCTAGTCTCCTTCTTACTTAATTTTACAATGCCACTGGAGTGTTGCTTTATTCTTCCTGTCACCTGCCACTTGAATGCTTTAATTGCAAACAGCCTTCACAACTCACATAGCTCAGCTGCTTTTTCTTTGTACCACTGCTGCATTGCTACCATCGAGCCTTTACACCTCAAGTTCAGGAAAGATTTGATCTCTCCTCCCCCATGCCCTCTTTCCACTTCACTTACTTTATCTTGCAGGTTTTCTTTGGGGTCGATGGCTCTTTCCCACACACTGACTGCAGGTTCACTTTGAAGAAGACAAAACAGCTGATCCTCTTATTTTCCACCAGGGTAAGAGGTTATTTTCAGGGAGAAGCCAGTTGCTGTCTTCTGCATTCCAGTGATAACAGAACCCAGTATACTCCACCACTGGACCTAATTACAGCAGCCAACAGTTTCTCCAATACCAGAACCATTTATAGTGTTATGACAGGTGGCACTAGGTGGCACTGGTATACAAACACTTAGTAGTTTTTTTGTGTCATGAAACTAGTGTGTAGTCTGAAAGAAATCCTATGTTACTGTTAGTTGTGTGGTGTTATTTTCTTTTATAAGGAGCTGTTGCAGGCATCAAGATAGTTTGCACTCTTTAACTGGAAAAAAATTGTTGAGACAGAGCTGGGACCTGGCTGGGAGTTTTGGCTGAGATTCTTGGAAAGGGATTTCCTGACTGCTGTTCATGACCATCTCTGTACCAAGACTAATGTACATAGTATAAAATAAACTAAGTTGCACCAAAAAATAACCACATTCTGAGTAACTTTCATCCAGAGAGAAACTAACCTGCAGTGCTTTGGCATCTGCTACTCCTGGGCAGAAGAACAACAAGAGCTGGGGGGTTATGGTGGACAGGAAGCTGGATATGAACCAACAGTGTGCCCTTGTTGCCAAAAAGGCCAATAACATATTGTAGGAGTGTTGCCAGCAGATCAAGGGATGTGATAATTCCCCTCTATTCGGCACTGGTGAGTCCACATCCGGACTACTGTGTCCAGTTTTGGGCTCCCCACTGCAGAAAGGATGTGGACAAATTAGAAAGAGTCCAGCGGAGGGCAACGAAAATTATTAGGGTGCTGGGGAACATGACTTACAAGGAGAGACTGAAGGAAGTAGGCTTATTTAGTCTACAGAAGAGAAGACTGAAGGGGGATTTGATAGCAATCTTCAACTACTTGAAGGGGTGCTCCAAAGAGGAGGGAGCTAGGTTGTTCTCGGTGGTAACAGAGGACAGAACAAGGAGCAATGGTTGCAAATTACAGCTGGGGAGGTTGAGGTTGGATATTAGGAAAAACTTTCTCAGTAGGAGGGTGGTGAAGCATTGGAATGGGTTACCTAGGGAGGTGGTGGAATCTCCGTCTTTGGAGATATTTAAGGTTCGGTTAGACAAAACCCTGGCTGGGATGATTTAGTGGAAGTAGTCCTGCTTTTAGCAGGGGGTTGGACTAGATGACCTCATGAGATCCCTTCCAACCCTATGATTCTATGATCTTATGCTCTGAAATTTCAGGGGTGCATGCTGAAGTCTGAAGTACTTGGCAAAGGCTAAATAAAAGGAGAAGAATATAAATATACTGTGTTTTCAAAGCTGGTCTTTATTTACCTGTGAAATTCTTCATACAAGGTGAAATCCTCAGCTGGTGTTAACCACTAGCTCCACTGAAGTCATAGTCGTCACACCAATTGACACCATGGCTATGTCTACACTTGTTAATTTAAGTCGACTTTAACTAAGTCGACTTAACTAAGTCAATTTTAAGTCGAATTAGTTAAGTCGACTTAGTGTGTCTACAGTTAAAAATAAAGTCGACTTAAAGGGGAACTTAAAAAGTCAACCTAGAGCGTCCACACTGGATGTCTAGGTCAATTTCTAGGGGCTTAGGGAGACCTAAGGGAGGTCCACAAGGGCAGGGCGGGCACCCCTTGCCCAATGCCAGAGGCTCAGCCTTTGCCCCATTGTACCTAGGTACAATGGGGCAAAGGGGGACAGGGACCCTGGCAAGGCATAGGGGCAGGGTGGGCAGGGCTCTGCCCTGCCCTGTGCGGGGGGGCATGCCAGGTTCCTCCTGTGCCCCCACTCCCCCTGGCAGGGAGGGCATTGGTGTAGCCCTGGAGTATCCCTAAGTCGACTTAGGGCTACCCCACGTCTACACTGGCTTAAGTTGAATCTAGGGAGTTGACTTAAGCCTGAGATCGAATTGAAAGGTTGTGTTATAAAGTCGACTTAATTTTAAGCAAGCTGCTTAAGTCAACTTAACGAAACTGTAGTGTAAACGCAGGGTAAATTAAGTCGACTTAAGCAAGCTTAAGTTGACTTAATTTACCAGTGTAGATGCAGCCCAAGAGAGGATCTAACCCAGAAGAATATGTGATTCCACTTTTTGTTTCATTTATTGTTTTTATAAAAACATATATACTGTGCCATGTATGGAGTGGAGACGTGGCACAGATTCATACTTGCCTTACTGCCCCTTTGTGCCAGCTATGCAAGTAAGCAGGCCTAAGAGGTTGGGCCCTTTGAAGGGCAGGAAGGACATCTAGAGTTGACATAAGGGTGTGGAAGGAAAGGCAAAACCACCTCAAGAGAATAGCTGGGGAGCCAGCTCTATGACATCTCTAGCGGACAGCTTTGTGTGGGAAGTCTTCTAGGACAAGAGGGCCTGGAGCAGGCAAGCAGCTAATTTAGGGTGCATCTACACTTAGAAATTAAGTAGACTTAATTTACTCCACATCTACACTGGGCTTTCCTTAAGTCGAATTAAGGAAAAGTTAGTTCAAATTAATAACACCTCGTTTTAATTCTAATTAACTCTTAAGTCAACTTTATTAAGTCGACTTAAGCCAGTGGAGACGCAGAGTAGTGCCTAGTTGGACTTAATAAGGCCAAAAAAGGGCCATGTCTACACTTGAAAAGTTAAGTCGACTTTAGTTGAGTCAACTTAATAAGGTCTACTTTTAAATCGACTTAAAGTCGACCTTATTAAGTCGACTTCATAAAGTCAACTTAACTTTTCAAGTGTAGACATAGCCTTAGAGAGGAGAGAAAAGGTATCTTATGGGTTCTTATTAATCTTAATGGGAAATTTTCTACAAACCATATAGTCAAAACCAAAACTATTTGCAGAGGAAGGGTCAGTTTAGACAAATTTCCCATATAATTTTTTTTAAAGTTTCTAAATTGTTGAAATGTCCCATTTCACCATTTTTAAATTGACAAGCTTTTTGTTTAGAAATGTAAGTTCATTTGTAATAAGAAAGTAAAGAAAAAAAATAAAAGGTTAAAATTAAAACAAAGCATTTCAAAATGATTGAAACAAAACATTTCCATGAATCCCTGCTGAACTATTATGGGCAGAGATGGGATTTTCAGGTTGTGAAAATGTTTGAAATTTTGATTTTTTTTCCTGATTCAGAATGGGAAATATTTTTGAAATTTAAAAAAATTTCATGAGACAGGAAAACCATTTCTTGCCCAACTGTAGGTCCTACATCCCAGCCATTTCAGTGTTTATGATGTATGTGTGTTACTATAGGGCATACCAGCATTTTTTAAAACCTGAATTTGATAGGTAATTCCACTTTCTGTTTAATTTGAGTTCCATTCTAGCTCACTTTCATTGTGCTAGGACATGTAGGGAAGACTGACATTTATTCCAAACCTATGACTATTTTTGTAAGATTCTTTGGCATTTCCCCAGTGATACAGAGCATGTTTAATGACCTTCTGTCCCAGTAGTTCAATAACATTTTTTCTACCTCATCGGGTGCAACTACACTGGGAAGTTGAGTTGACTTAAAGACACCTAAGTCAACCTAAACAAAGCCTAAACAAAGCCACATCTACACTGGGCTTTTCTTAAGTTGACTTACATATTTCCTTAAGTCACCCTAAGGAAACCTTAAGTCGACTTAATAACACCTCCTTTTAGGTTGACTTAAGCCTTAAGTCGACTCCTTAAGTTGATTTAAGGCCAGCGGAGGTGGGGATTAACGCTAAATGGACTTTATTAAGTTGATTTAAAGCCAATATAATGGCTAGCTCTGCTCTTAACTTGACTTAACAAAGTGTAGTCAATTTGTTAAGTTGACTTAACAAGGCCGACCTTGTTAAGTCGACTTAACAAAGTCAACTTAACATTGTAAGTGTAGACATATCCATAGAGTGCAAAGGATGGACAGTGTTTGGTTAATGATTGGCTTTCAATATTTAGCTTTATCCTTTTTTGTGCAATGTGTGTCCTTAGGCCTCATTTATTGTCATTAGTTAAGCACTTCTTGAACACAGAACTATTAAATTTTTCATGGACTTTCCTATGGAGCTCATCATTGTAGTATTTGCACACAGTAAGGAATTTATGTTTGCAGGGGGTACTATTATCCCCATTTTACAGATGAGGACTGATAAATTAAGGTCAAAAGTATTCACTAATTTTGGATATTGGCCTTGGATCTGATTTTTTCAGAGTATTTAGCATCATGTATGTTCAAAGTTCAGCTCCAGTTACAAATGTGAGTGCTCAGTAGCTTGCAAATCAGATCCAGGCTCTTAAATTGGGGACCCAGAAAATGAGGAACATGCTGTTAGTGATCATCCTTGAAAAGTTTGGTTTAAGTAACTTGTCTAGCATCACAAGGGAACTCTGTGACAGAGATAGGCATAGATTCCAGTTCTCCACAATGACATGAACTGCATTAGCCATGAGAACATACTGTGTCTTCCTGTAATCCCTTACATCATCCAATACACACCTTCCAACTTCTGCAACAAATGAAGCAGTAATCTTACAGAAAGCAATCGCTTTCACTACACACCTCTACTCCATTCCCAGAGCAGGACTTCATGTGCAGCGTGTGAAATGAGAGTTTTCAGAAGTTTTATAATTTTCCAGATTAGGGTGGATTCTCACAGGGATCACAAAAAGCACTTCCATGACACACAAACTTCAAAGTATGAGTGGTCTAGTCCTTCTCAAAGGACAGGCAATCTGAATTTATTTTAATATTGCAAAATTATATATTTTTCTCTAGAATCATGGTAATAACTGAACTATTTTGGCTGAAATTAAAATGAAAATAGTAACCTGATGCAGGCAATTGACATGAACCATTTCAGCAGGGCAGGATAAACTGGCCCAGGCTGTCCCCCACTGCTCCCGCCTCGCCCTGCTCTGGCAGTCTGCCCTGGGGTTGGGGGACTGGCTGGCACACAGCATGGGGGCCTCCGATACAGCCCCCCAGTGCCACAGGCCCTGGAAGGCAGAGCCAGAGAGGTGAAAGATGCATCATGAGCCAGCTGCTCCCCCCCAGGGGCGAGCAAACGGGTTGGCCCACCTCATTCTGCCTCCCAGGGCAGGCCAGCTGGGCAGGGCAGAGCGCGGAGCCTGGCCTCTGGCTCCAGAGCCCCGCCCCTTCCCCCCCCCACACCAGCAGGGCAGGAGCGCTCTTAGTGCTCCTGCCCTGTGGCGCTGAGCTGGGCGGGTGCCGAATTATTGCAGGGGTTTAAGGGGCTGAAGCCCAGGGCCCCCTTTTTGGCTGGGGCCCGGGGCCTACGTCCCTAGGGCCCCTGAGATAATCCAGCCCTGCATTTCAGTCCAAATTGCTAAAGTCTGGCAAAGTAATTAGATGATAAAGGATCAGGCAACTTTAATAACAGGGTGTGCTGCCAGCCCTTCCTATAATGGGCATGTGTGTGTTTGTGTGTAAAATGTAATTAGGTAACTAAACGAATTTTAAAAGGACTTGGCATACTTTCATACTGATATATGTTGGTCTCACCTCTAGCGAAAAAAAAAAGATGACACAAATTTTGTATATTTGTAGCTTCACTTTATACAAGTTTGTTATGAGTGTAACATTATTGTAGAAGGAGACTTGCAGGCAGTAAATCTGGAGAAGGATATTTGCCGGATCTCACTTGCACATGGATAAATTGCACTGGCTTGTTTGAATGCAATCCAAAGAAACTGGCACGCTGGAGCACAAGGCGTTCCAGACAGATGTTGAAACATGCTACACCGAAAAGCAAGTCCAAAGCTTCAAATGCAACTGCTACTCGAGGTCCTCAAAAAACCAGGTTATCCTCTCAGATAATTTCAATTATATAGTTTCTGGGTCTACCTTATAGCTGCCACTAAATTAGACAGTAGTGTGCTATAACAGGATTCATAGTAAGGTCCATTGTCAGCTCATTAGGAGATAGTTCTTATTTCTGAAAGAAGCATTTTGTGAACTGGCATTCTAGTTTTCCTAACAAATATGTAAATATTTGGCTATCATTTAGATTTTTGCTTTCCATGTCTCTGGGGAGTAAGAAATATAAAAATCATGTTCGTTGTAGAGGTGATGGGTCTCCACATGAACCCTGCATCTGGATCCAGATTTTGTACTTGACCCCTGTTTTTACTTAAAACTTGGATCCAAAAAGCCCTCTACTTAGAGAAATCTCAGATCCAAACTTTGCCACTTGGGCTAATGTGTAGTTTGACTGTAAGGTAGTTATCTATAAGGTAATCATGAGTTTCATGCCAAAAAACTGTACATATCAAACCTGTCCAAGAGTTGGGGTTTTTTTTATGAGTGGAGAAGAATATATAACTAATGTAGTCATGAAATGCTTTTAGGATGAAGCCTACTTTATTGTAAGATTCTCTTCATCTATGCTAGCATTTCTAGCACATTTTTAAAATGAGATTCCCAGCGTTCTTAGCATGAACTTACCACAGAATGATAGATTTTGGCAACTTTAATTTCTTAACACTGCCTCCACTTTAGAGTTTCCACAGCAATGCTTCCCACAGGCCTGTTTTAAGGCAAAAGCCCTCAGTGTCAACCTTAGATTTAGCTCCTGTAAAATAGCTTAAGGCATGTATGCCCAAATCTGTTTTGTTTCCTCCTGAGATCCAGCCACTTGGTTGAAATAATGTATATGCTGTGTAAAAGTCAAACGATCAGAATGCTTTATTTCTGAAATGAAGAGACATCCCTCTTTCTTACCTCTCTATTTATACCATACTTCTCAGAATAGAATCTAAGTACCTACATGGAGATATCTGATTGGGGAAGTTGGACTGAATGTGGGTTGGGCCCAATAAATGTGATATTGATTGAAGCAAGCTGATAGTGAAACTTTAAGAGGAAGCAAGTGATCCTGAGAGAAAGCCTGAATGACCAAAACATTGGTATCTTAGGTGACGGAGTGGCTTGTCATTTACCGTCACTTCCTCCTGAAAGAAATACATGCTAGAAAATTTGTCTAATTCTTCCCATGTGAAAGAAATGCATGAAAGAAACACAAAAAATCTCCCCTTTCGTTTTCCCATTAATTTTTTTCATACTAAAACCCTCTTGCCAAACTCTATTCCAGGTGTAAGAGCTTTTCCTGTAATTTATCCTTGGTATTCCTAGCCAAACTGTTACCTCCATAATTATTTCCTTTTAACATTAATTATCCTGAGTCAACACACCCGCAGCACACAAAAAGTCCTAAAGATTTCTGTGGGGAGAAAAGGGCATTTTCATTGAGCACCACATATGCTTCTCTTTCCACTGTGGCAAACCGAGCACTCGCCATTCCCTGTCAGTCCTGCGCTTCAGGTTGTGGCAGCTAGCTGAGGCACAGTCTTCCCTCCTCCAAACCCCCCAGTTCTATGGATACTCAGTCCCTCCTGCCCTCGGGGTGGGCTTTCCACTGCACAGGCCGCTGGGTCTGGGGCCCTAAGGCCCATCTGGGCAAACTTGCCCTCACTGCATGTACCTCAGCTCTCCTCCCCTCTTCTTCGCTCTGTTCTCCTCCACACACCAAATACTGCTCCTTCCTCCACCTCCAAACAACACACCCAAACTCCCTCACTGCCTGGCTGCTACAGGAGCTTTTTATCTTCTGCCCTTAATTGGAGTCAGGTGCTCCAATTTATGCTAGATGCCTTAATTAGTAGGATTTTCTCCCACAAAAGCTCATGCGATAAATAAATCTGTTAGTCTTTAAAAATGCCACAGGAATCTGTTGTTTAATTAGGGTCAGGTGCCTTAATTGGCTCAAAGCAGTCCTGCCCCAGCTACCCTGGGAACAGGGCCTTGCTGAGCCTGGGATTAATATACTTGCCTTCTACCATCCTCCTGTAGCCATCAGGCCTGGCTCTGTCACACCACATAAATATATATAGAAAGAGAGAGACTATGAGTATGTTGTATACATTACATCATGTACTGTAGGGACCAAAGTTAATAAATAGAAAATGGGTGGTTATTGTTTGGTTATGTGCCATACTGTTTCCCATATGGTTCAGTCATGGAGCTCACAATGCTAGAAGTGTATCATTAAGATAAAAACTCCAGAAGAATAGAGATAAACTTAGCAGCTCTACTAATAACATCTTTCAAAGGGGTATCTTCATTGTGGCAGTATCTGTGCACGTGTGGTCTTCTCTTGCTCTTTCCCAGACCAGACAAATAAAGACAAATATACTATAAACCCACCAGGGGCTGTAGTTGTCTTTGTGGCAGACGGTCTACAAAATGGCAAGGGAGGGGTTAATCTTTTGTCCTCCTTGCCCACTGGAATGTTTATCGACTCACAGGGAAGGTCTCCTTTCTTTCAGTGAGTTAAGTCAGCTTCTGCTTTGTTTGACGCTGCCCATTTGAGGAAAGCTTATCCCTGACCTTCTGCCAAAGAGACTGATGACAAGGACGGTTTGCACTAACCTTGACATTCACCAGGGTAAATGGCTTTTTCCACAAGTAGTCAGCAAACAAGGCGAGCCAGTCAAGAGCTAATGAATCTGTACCTGAGAGAAACCGAACAACAATTGTGCTTTTAAAGAAGAAAAGGGACCACAGCTTCATCGGTCCTTAAAGAATAGAGAATTAACTCTTACAGTTAATTTTAGAGGATGTCTTTTTCATTTAACCCGAGAAAGAAAATAGATATTCACTTTGCCACTGTCCCTTCCCTCCCTACCACCTATCCCAAGCATTCATTGAAGTGATGCTTATCAGTCCGTGGCTAGGCAAAAGAGAAGATGCCAGCTGAGGGAAGCATAAGGATAGGTGCAGAGAAAGAAGACTTAAATCAACTCTACAATTATTTTATTAAAGCATAAATTTCAAGACCTATGTCTTCCCCACATCCCTGTTTGCCTTTCTGATTGATGTTCAATTATATGTTGCGATATGTTGTTATGGAGATAGCCAAAGTCCATCATTTAGCTTTAGCGCCACATTCTGCATTCCTTCTGAGCTGTGTTTGGTGCCGGAAGCAGTGAAGGTTGGGGTAGGAGATGGCTAAAGGTGAGTATAAGATGCTATTGTTCCTCCCATATTCTAGGCCTTGCATGTGAGAGCACTGGCTAATTTAGAGCAGCTTCTGGGCTCTTCTCACCAAGCATGCACCCAACATATCCCCAATGTATAGGGTGCTAAGGTGGTTGGCAAGGAACTCTACTTTGCCCATGGAACCTTCTTCTGGTTGGGATTCAGCCTGTTTTATGGCATAGTAAAGAAGCAAGAGTGCGAGTCAGAATCTGCCCCTTATATCCAAGTTAGAAAGGACAAAAATGGAGACCGTTGCCCTTTTCTCACTTAAGGCGGAAGGAGGTTTCTCCAGCCATTTTTCTGAAGTCTGAAAACAGTAGGAAGAACCCCATCGATTGCAGCATATTTCACTTTTCCCATTGCCATCTAGAGGGAGAGTTTGTATTACTAATTAGTTTGTTTGAAGCTTAATTTCTGCAAACAAGCCACCTTCCTGTATTTGTGCTTGTGCTAGTGCTGGGCTAACAGCTCTATCTAAGACTGAAATCCTCTGTTTATCTACAAACCTAGCTCATTGCCTTGGGTAACAGTAACCCAATAGTTGTAATGCTTGAGGTATTTCCTACAGTAAACAGAGGAGGTATAAGGAAAACTGCTGAGACAGGTTATTTTACCTATTTGTTTAGGGTAAAAGAGACACGTTTTTAAGAATGGCCAATGTACAACCATAATGCAAGAGGTTCCCCCTATGCGGGGCTGTGTTCTGGAGAAATTCTTCCAATGATTACAAGATTTTTCAATCTCAGGGGCCAACTGTAGCGGTAAGAAGGTAATTCACTCTTCATGCTCATTCCATCTTTGGCCTTCTTGCTGCAACTCCCCAAAAGGGAATACGATTTGGATGTCTGATCACTAGACACTAAATTGTACTCTCCAATTCATTTCACATTTAGGCAGCACACCAGATGATTAAAAATTGTAATCAGTACAAATCCAGGCCAGAGTCAGACCTGCTCTGTATTTTATAACCAGTCCTCTAGCCATACAGTTTCCCTAAATGTTTTAGAATCAAGGGCCAGATCTTCACTTGGACCTATACCAGTTTACATCAGCTCAGGATCTGATCCAAAATATTTGTTAGGGAAATGAATCCCAGAGCCAACTCCCATTATTGTTAATTATTAATTATTATTATTATAAGTAGTAGTAGTAGTAATTTTAGATAAAAGGGAAGAGAATTGAATTAGCAGTTGTCTAGTGAGACGTGGAATTTCATGACTCATGGTTCTATTTCTGATTCTGCCACTAATCCATAGGTACATAATTCACATTTGGTGGCGTTCTCTGCCTTACTATGCACATCTGCAAAATGGGTATATTATAGCTATTATAGCTAGGCTGGGGAGTTTCATTAAATGTTTGAAACAGTCTTTGAGGTGCAGAATAAGTGAAACCAATCAGTCCCCATGATAAATTGTACATACAGGCCATGGAAATGAGCTGGCAAAGCCAGGAAGGCTGGTCACATTTTCTGCAGGACAAGGAAGTTGCTTTTAAATGCCCAACTTTGCCATCTAATTTTGTTCTACTCAGTGCTGCTCTCACATTTCAATACACAGTTTTTAAAGACAAATAAAAAATAATGCTTGAAAAACATCTATGTCGGCAAACTAAAATATAAATAGGATGTGAGTTCAAAGCAAGATGGCTTGACATTCTCTTTCGTAGCACACTGTCCAGATTCTGCAAGTGTATCGTGGCATAATATGTGAATGAGTGGATAATAGGAAGGAATGAACTTAAGGATAAATTAGAATATAGTTTTGTATGCGGTTAGGATTGCTGTTTTTTCTATTTGCTGATCAAACATGCAGGAGTCCCTTGAACTGTCAGAATATGAAATGTGGAGCTGGCTCAAAGAAAAGGGACAAACTTTTCAAACTTAGGGGTGGTGGGCACCCATGGGTGAAGTCTGCTAGGAATGTGTTGAGGGTAGATAAGTATGCAACCTTGTGAAAGTCTAAAAACAAAGCTTCAGTGGCAGTGAGGCTCTCAGGGAAGAAGTTGTATACACTGAAGAAGATAATATTTCATCTCCCTCCAGGTCAGTTGGTTCTCAGCAGAGTGTTCTCTGTTTGAGATCTGAGGATTTGCAGACAGACAAACTCCATAACCCAGCAAAGGTCAGCCTAAATATCAGCCAGATAAACAGCACCTTAATTATAAGCACAACTCCGATTTATGGTACTCAATTTATTCTTTCCTTTACATGATAAAGTGAAATATGTGCTTTTTCACAGAGCCAGAGCTGAGGGATTTAAAGCAACATAGCTTCCTGAGGTTCTTTAAAAGATATATACTTACCTGTATCCACAGTCCCTTTCCTCTTTATTCCTGACCATTTTGCTGCTGAGCATTTCTCTTTCTTTTCCCTCCATAGAACCCGACACCTGTCTTGCAATTACTTTGCAGAATAAGATGTTGGTGAAAGAAAATCCAGCTGGGTTGGATTCATTCCTGGTGCACCTCTGCTGAGGGGAGTCCCAATGGGGATGAACTGGACCTACTTTATTTTTCGTAGTTGTGATTTGAAGTTAATGAATGCATAATGCCCATTTCTGGCTGTAAGCTACAGCACAGCAGATTTGTACTCCCTTCAAACTGGCAGTTGTCTGCAATCTGCAAACAACCTGAAGCCCTATAGAAGCACTGAGAAGGGTTTTCATTTGTTTTTTTAACATCACCTAATGAAACATTTTCCCACCAACTATGCTTTTCACGATCTTTGAAATATAGCAAAGAAGTAATAACCTTGAAGGTCTTCTCTGAGAGAAGGTCTCCTCCTACGTCTATTGGAGCTCTACTTATGCTGAACTGATTCAAAGAGACTTACTTATAGGAAGCTTGAAAATAGAACTTAATTTACCTGTTCTTTGACCTTCATTTTCCTTAGGAGATTGGCACTATCTTTACTTGAGTTTTCATGGTGCTGCCCTATGGCTTCAGGTGTTTCACCATGGTCATTTCACATGTCCTAATCAAAGATCTCCAATGTATCACTTGAAATGGGAGTTTTGCATGAGTAAAGTCGTGAGGATCAGGCCACAAAAGAAAGAATTAGATACAGATAATGCCAGTCATTTGTGTTCAAGGCTTTGTTTCAAATAACTCTCACAGAATGAAGCAGAAAGCTGAAATATGCTCTTGATGCAGTATACAAAACCCAGGAATTAAGCACTTTTTGTATGTGCTTCCCTTAGTCCCCTTACACCACTCTGGGGGTGGAAATCCTGACAGTTGGAATTTTGCCATTGACTTCAAGGAGGCCAGGATCGCCCTGCCAGTGGGAAGTAGCTTTAAAGTGCATGTAAATTACCTTTGAATGAATACAGAAAGTGTAATGAAAATTTCACATGCCCGAGCACTGTAGCTATGTTGCCATAGCCCCCAGTGTAGAGACAATTAGGTCGACGGAAGAATGTTTCTGTTGACAGAGCTACCATCCATCTGGAGTGGTGGAGCTTCTACCGTGAAGTATGCTACTCCGGCGGCATAGCTACAGCTTGTATTTTTTTCCAGACTGAAGCCCAGAAATGTTTACATTCCAATCATGTTTGGATTCTATATCCATGTCTAAGTATTGTATGCATGCCGTCGTCATCATCATCATCATCACAGAATAAAAAAAAATATCCCTCCGCCCTGTCAAAAGGCTCATAATCAAAGTATAAAACAAAATACAATGTGTGTGTGTGTATGTCTGCGTCTACACTTGTAAATTAAGTCGACTTAAGTCGACTTAATGAAAATTAAGTCAACTTTATAAAACCTAGAATTACTTCGACTTAAGGCTTAATTTGACTTTTTAAAGTCGAATTAAGCCAGTGTAGACGTGGGGTAGCCCTAAGTCAACTTACGGCTACCCCAGGACTACACCAATGCCCTCCCTGCCGGGGGAGGAGGGGCACAGGGGGAGCCTGGCATGCCCCCCCACAGGGCAGAGCAGAGACCTGCCCACCCTGCCCCTATGCTCTGCCAGGGTCCCTGTCTCCCTTTGCCCCATTGTACTTATGTAAAATAGGGCAAAGGCTGAGCCCCCTGGCAGT
The DNA here is from genome assembly GCA_007922175.1 of Pelusios castaneus. NCBI lineage: Eukaryota > Metazoa > Chordata > Testudines > Pelomedusidae > Pelusios > Pelusios castaneus. Next base: position 15,085,562 of record ML685758.1, read on the forward strand.
GGGCAAGGGGTGCCCCTCTGTCCCCGTGGACCTGCCCTAGGTCCCCCTAGCCCCTAGAAGTCAACCTAGGTGTCCAGTGTGGACGCTCTAGGTCGACTTTGTAAGCTCCTCCAAAGTCAACTTAAAATTTAGGTGTAGACTCACTAAGTCGACTTAACTAAGTCAACTTAAAGTCAACTTAGTTAAGTCGACTTAGTTAAAGTCGACTTAAATTTTCAAGTGTAGACATAGCCATAGACTATATTGGTCAGCACACTAGGCAGTGGCTTTGGCACAGAAACCGTCTAACCCACATATACCTAAGGTTTGGTTTTTTTCCACTTGAACTTATTTGCCTTTGTCCCAACTGATACAGTAGCTATTTAGTAAATTTGTGGTGACTAATTTTGACTATGTCTGCACTTGTAAAGTTAAGTCGACTTTGTTAAGTCGACTTAACAAGGTCGACTTTAAGTCGAGTTAAAGTCAACCTTGTTATGTCGACTTAACACAGTGGCTACACTTTAAGTCAACTTAAGTCGACCTTGTTAAATCAACTTAACAGTAGACATAGCCGTCCACACTGGATTTAAGTCGACGCACCCTTTGCACCACTGCACACTTAATATAGTTAAACGAAATTCTACTTCTGTATCGCTGTAAGCTAAAATTTGTCAGCAAAGTATAGAGCTATAGGCTATTGTCACAACTCTGGATGCAATATAGTAAGCCATTGTTCAGTTGGCGTACTCACTGTTTGTAGCTACAGCCTCTAAATCATGCAAATTATCAGCATAATCTGTAATCTTAATAAAAATAACTTTTCAATAATTTGTGTGATTTTAAAAGACACAAGTATTGTAAAGTTATGAAAAATGCTAATGTTATTTTAATTGCTTTTAGGTTCCCTATGGGAATCTGTATTTTATAAGAATACCCCTTACAATGTTCACAGCCGGTAGAAGACGGTGCGTCCACAGAGGAATGTAATTTAATTTGCTTATCTCTTTCAATTTTTTCCCCCAAAGGCAACATTTTCACTATTCAAATTTGGAGCTACATTTTGGGGGCTTAAGTTCATGTTTGGTATTTTAGATTCAGTTTATATTCAAAATGATATTTTGTTTGAGTGCAGGGCAGACACAAGAGCTCTTTGAAATGACTCAGGAAGTTGGACATGGAATGCTGGGTGGCAGGAATAAAGGGCCACACCTTCATACAGGGAGCAGCAAGTTACATGTATAACTCCTGTTAAATAAAGTAGATATTGAGCACGTAACTCCCAGAGCATTGGGTTGAGCAGGCCTCCCCATAGCATCTCAACAATTTATTCATTTATACTTAGGAGATGGAAAAGTGACATGCTATTAAAATTTGTTATTCTACATAGTTTACTTGAAAATGCACTGGGGATTTGATATAATTAGTGGAATACTCCCTTGCCACCCGTGCTCGAGGCAGTGGGGAATGCAATATTATGTGATGCAACAGACAGATCCCAGGATATCGTGGCATTCTTTAAATTGTAATTGAAATATCATCCTAAAACAATTTTTTTCTAGTAATTTTTGACCCACTCTTCAATGACCTGAGCAGACTTAACCTGACAATTAGGGTTGGGCAAACATCTTAAAAAAAAAAAAAATCCGCAAATATGCACCAGCACAAATAAATAAATAAGCTTCAGGTGAGTTTGGGCCTCTCTTTCCTTTTCACACACAAGTTCACTGGCAGGCATATTGGCAGAAATAGAAAACTTTAAGCAAATATTAAGACTGTTTGCCGAAAGCATGAATGTGCTCTCTAGGCTCTAGCTCACTCAGTCAGGAATCAGCAACAGAAACGTTTGCCCTATATGTCCAATCAAAACAAACTGGTGGAGCTCAGATTTCAACATCCCACAACAAACTGCTTATGAACAGTCTGCTGTACAGACTACAAAACCTTTGTACACACTATTCACAGAATAATTTTAGGTGGCAAATTAATTTCAGAAAACTGTAAACTACCTGCAGACAATTGACACTAAGGAAATAGGCTAATTTCATTGAATACCTGATCCTGAATTAATTACTCATGCAGATCTGCTGGCGGGACACAAAGACATGTTAAATACTGTACTGAGTTTTATGGCACTATTCAGTAGCATCAAGATTTCTCTAAATATATACAAAAATACATTTTGCCATCTTGATTTTTTTTCTTTGGCAGAATTCCATCAATCTTGACAAAATAAATTTAGTAGGGAAGAGAATCGCTACATACTCACCAGTCTTCTGGTATTTATTTTTAGTGGGCTCTCTGAGATCTAAATCATGGCTAATGGCTACTGAAGAGTATCCTGAAGAGTCCTGCCATAGCTTTCTCATAAGGTGGTTGCTTTTTATAAAGGTGGTTGATAGATCACCCTTCCGATTCACACAAGTAACTTCCTCTAGTGCTACCAGCTACACTATTGATCTAAAGAAAGTCCATTGTACTCTGTGGGTCTGCCTAGGGCTTCACATATGGACCTAGATAATCAAGTGGCTACTGCTTTAGCAGCGGGTCTCAATCACTGTGCACTTCCTCCTACAAAAGACCAAATCATAATCCTCATTGGCCAGGTCAGGAGAGTGGAGAAGAATCCTGAAATAAAGCAGAACCTAGGTCTCATGTTCCAAAGGGGCAGCTGGGTCAGTCTAGTTCAGCAAAACAAACAAAGAGTCTGATGGCACTTTTAAAGGTCTCATGTCTTACAGAAATACTGAGGCTAAAAAATAATTGCATATAATAGAAACACCTCATGCTCATGTTTACTTTAAGTAAAACTCCTTATTTTGGGGCTAGAAGAGAAGAAGAATAGATGCAAGTTGAGACAGAAAGGAACTATTAACTAAAGGCCCACTTGTACTGCCTAAGTGTGCTTATCATATAGTATCTGACCAAAAGATGACTAATATCTGTTGGTACCGCTGTGCCACTACATGGACTATTACAAGAGCTTGGGCATTGGGAGTTAAGGCTTTAGCACATGTAAGTTAACACAGTCTAGGGCTTGTCAAGTTTAAATCACCATAACTTTATAATTATTGAACTACTTTTTTTCTAGTGTGGCTTTACTTTTACATCTCAATGAGATCTTCAAAAATGTCAAGATTGAAGAAAATCAGTTCTTCACTTTTAAAGGCACAAACATTGTATTTGGCAAGTTTTGAAAATAACTGAAGCAGGGAGGGCAGCTTGCTTCTAACCATGGCTAGAAAAGGAGGAAGACACATCGAAATTGCTGCTGAAGGACTGATCAAAGAGATGGGAGAAGGATGAAGACACTGTGGTGTCAGGGAGAGTCATGGAAAGGATATGATGGAGAGAAGGAAAGGCAGAGTGACAGAAATAATAAAGAAATTGAAGAGAATGAAGCCAGAATAGTGTCTCTGGTATTTTGCTGGGAAGGAGTCATGAAAAATTTTAATGAAAGCAATTTCACTGAACCAGAGAGGGCATAAGGAAAGAGTTGAGTACGGAGCAAAAGGAGAGGAACTCGAAGTTTAATGAATTGGGATTTGAAGGGTAGAAAAAAAATATGGAGCACTAAATGGAGAGACAAGGAGGCTCAAAAAGGAATCTTTCTGAGAATGGGGAAGATCAAATCATGTTTGTGTTGGGGAGAGGAGGAACCAGATGAGAGTGAGGGAGCAAGGGAGGGATTGACGGTGGACCTGAGGGAGCTTAGGAACTCAGGACGGCGATGAGGAAGGGACAGGTGAAGGGGTTTGAGATATGGAGAACACTTGTCATTAGTGACAGGGCAGAAATTGAAGAAGTTGGAAGTGAAGAGGAGAAGAGTGGAAGGGAGCAAAGAGAAAATATGTCAAGTAGGACCTTGTCAGCAAATCCTCTACAAGGTGGGAAGAAGGAGCACTCTAGGCAGAGATCTTTAGGAGGGAGTCAAAGGCTATAAATAGGCAGCCTGGAGGAGTGGGAACATGGCAGCTATGACACAGCTGTATTGCTGATCAGAGCCTCAGGGTGTGGATAATTTTCCCATCAGCCTCTCATATCTCTCTGGCATTCGCCTCAATTATGCAGGCTTTGCCTGGGAATAGAGATTGGCCCCACTGCTAATCAGGCGGCAAATATTTCCCTGTGTGTTTCCTTGTACGTTGTCTATCTCCTCTTGTAGCTGCTGATCTCTCACAGCCATGTTCCACCATCATTCATGCAAGGAACTCCCAGGAAAGTCAATGGGATCCTGGAGTGAAAATCCACAGATGAATACAATACAGGCACTTAGCTGATCTCAGACCATTAAAGGTAGCCTTCCATAGACTAAACATGCCCCTATTAAATCTCTTCACCCTTCCCTCCCTCTGCAGCTAATAGCAGCATGTTCACAACTGAACATATATGCATGCCTTAAACACTAAGCATGACATGCTAAAGAGAGCCATTCCTGAGAGATAAGGAAGATTCATCTTATTGTGAAAAGCTGGGAAGGGGGGAAAGGAAAGGTCACAAATGAAAATATTACAGGAGACCAGCATGCTGGCTCCTGATAAAGAGATTTGTGCGGTGAACCCAGGAGCTGTGAGTTTGAGACAAGTCTTGTACTTCTTGGTCACTGGGCCAGTAAAAGGAGGCCATGCTGCTGCAGTATTCAATCTCTTGGGTAAGGTTGTTGCCTATTGTTTTCATCAGCATTTCACCATGCTGGAAGTCTGTGCTGCCATCCAGTTTCAATGCAGATAGAGCTAAAATCATACAGCATCCATGTTTGTCTGAATCTCACTGGCCAACACATTGCTTTCAGTGTAGTAACTTGTTAATGAACTGGGGGATGAGCATTGTGGACTGCAAAGCTGTGGATTAGTACTTCTTGCAAAATGGTGCAGTTTTATTTGTGGCTAAGGTAGAAGGAAGAGTGCTTCCCTGTTTTATGTGAATAAATGGTGGTAAGAGGGAATAATTATTTAAGCACAAAAGTAAACACAGTATTGAGTGTCACTGAGGGACTTGGAGGTGGTGGCCCTTCTCCGCCTGAGTTGTGTGTTTTTTCTTCCTTTTGCATAAAACGCTAATAAGAATCTAACTCAATTCACCAGATTTCTGGGGAGATTTCTATGACTCCCTGTTTCCTCCAAAATTGGCAATTGGAATATGTTTGTTCCTTAGATGGTTTGGAGTTTATTTAATCTGAGAACTGATGTATTTGTAGTAAATTCATCAGAGAGTGAAATACAAATGAGGAGATGAAATAAATGTATGAGCTTTACCTTAATCAAAGCAGATCCATTAGTTCTTTTTGTTATGAACTCTCACTTGTTCCCCTTCCCCAAACTGCAGATTCGAGATTTTCAAAAGAGACTAGTGATTTTTGGTGCACAGCTAGAGACACTGTTAAAGGGCCTGGTTTTCAGAAAACACTAAGGAGAAAAGCAAGCCCCTTCCAGATATCTCATGACAAAAATTGAGGTCTCCTGAATTGCTAGTCACTTTTGAAAATCTTGGCCTGCAGCTTTCATGACTTTAAAAACATGCTGTCAATTTAATACTCTTAGGGCTTGATTCAGCTCCCATTCAAATCAATGCAGAACTCCCATTGACCTTTTATGGAGCAGGATCAAACGCTGACACATAGTTTTTGCAATGCAGTTTTTCTTCAAAACTCTTTTTATCTGTTTTTTTTTAACAGTGACACTAAATATTAATAGGATATTAGAGGAAAACAAACATTTCTCCCTCTTTCTTCAGCTCATTCACATTGTACAGCACAGTTTCCCTCAGCAGTCAGTAAGTTAGAGAGTTTTACCTGGGGTTTGTGTAGGTTTTTCAAACAGCAAGAAATGGAGGGGAGAAAAGCCTTTGAAAAATCTGTTTGCAAAGTGATACAGATTGGCAAGGAGACTCAGGGCCAGGAAGAGTACTTGAAACTATTTTTAATTCCTATTTGTTAATTCACTAGACTTCAAGTTGACAATGGCCTAATCTACACTTAAAAAATTGCATTGATCCCTGAGATCGACACAGCAGGATCAATTGAATGGTAGTCTAGACCCACTCAGTCGATCCCGGAAGTGCTGTCTAGTCGACGTAATTATTCCACCCCCTCAAGTGAAATAAGGCTGCGTCGACCACAGAACGCTTTGAGTTGACAGAGCCGAGTGAGGACACCACCATAAGTAGAATTAACTAAATTGACAGAAGATATGTATTCTGCAGAATGCAGATTACATTTCTCCTGCCAATTTAGAGCCGTAATGTAGACCTGGCCAATGTCCATCCTAAGAGTAAGGCCTTAACCTGCAGCTTTGGAAACTTTCCCCTTTAATTGCAATGTGATACGTGTCCACTCCTAAAATTAACTTCACTATTAGGACCTGATCCTGACTGGTGTAAGGCAAGGTCCCCATTCAGAAGAGTATCCCCATTTACAAAAGAACTTACACTCCTCTTTTAAGTTGCTTGGAAGTCAGTTTGAATGTAAGCATACCTTTAAAGTTAAGCACCTGGTTCACTCCTGTCCTGAAGAAAGACGGACTTACTACAGCATGTTTTGAAATGGACTCTTGAACTGGGGCTCAAGGGCTATGCCTACACTGGTTAAGTTTCGATGACTCTGTTAAGTCGACATAACAAGGTCGACTTTAAGTCAACCTTGTTAACTCGACTTAGAGCGGCCACTCTGGAAACTTAAGTCAACTGCCTGTGTCCACACTGGCAGGTGCTAGATCGATGGAGGAGAGCCCTGCCTGATCTCCTAGCCACAGCTCTCTTCTCCCCAGCTGCGCCTCTCCCTTCTCCCCTGCCCGATCCCCCAGCCACGGCTCTAACTTCTCCCCTACCTGATCTCCCCGCCGCGGCTCTCCCTTCTCCCCAGCCCATCCCCCAGCCTGGAGGCCAATTAGGTCGACCTAGAGCATCCACTCCAGCTTTATGTCGACTTACTAAGGTCGACTTAGGCATTAAGTTGACCTTCAGAGGTGGAGTTATTAAGTTGACTTAAGGAAGCACTTAAGTTGCCATAAGGAAGTGCCGAGTGTGGACGTCGTTAAGCATCGTTAAGTCGACTTAAAGTGCAATTGTAGACATACCCAAGGTGACAGGAGTGGCTGATGCTAAGCACCTTGCAGGATCAGGCCCTGTGTGAGGAATTAAAAAAAAAAAATCAAGCATCAGCAGCAGCAATCTTCTTATTGGCTGAGGATAGAGCAAAGGAAAGCACGGCTCCCTATCCCCAAGCAGAATACACTGTGCTGCTTCTCTTTTTTCAAATTGCTATTAGTAAATAAAGTAGAAAATACTCTTCTTATCTCCTGGAATTCCTGCCAGAATGAAAGCAATGGGCTAGATGGGACTTTATCAGCTCTTTACCAAAGCCAGACTGTGTGTGTCCCTCCTGCACCTGGCTTCAGGAAGGTCACGGCTGGGTCAATCTGTACTTTTCTGCAGAGCTTTGTTATTCATCCATATCACTCTGTTACAGTTACAGGGGTCAGTTCTGTGGGAAAGCTGAAGAGCCTGGAGATTGTTAAGTACAGAATTTTGTTTACTCCCTATTTTATATGGGCATATTTCATATGACTTAAAGAAGAGATCATTTGCTTGCAGAGTTAACCATCATTTTAACATCCCACATTTCCATTTTAGGACTGTGCCTTTTACAGGCTATTATATTATTCAAAAACGCTCTTCTCTCCTGGAACAAAATGTAGTGTGCAGGGCTGTAGACAGTCTCTTAAACATAAGTCTACAAGAGTGGTTAAAATATCATTTCACGTTGATAAGGGATTTTTTTTTCCTTTCCCTTATGAAAACAGTGTGGCCTCTGAATGTCAGCCCAGTCTGTCTGTCAGTTCTCAGTTCCACCATGGGATAAAATTGCTGATCCCTTTATCCCCTTCTGGGAGCAGTATTAATAGTATACTCATTTTTGTTCCATTTATAATTCATTACTATCCAGTTATTTGGATTTACTTAGTTACATTAAAAGGCGTAATGAGACAAAAACTTAAATAGTTACGAGGTGGGTTGCATGGTTTTTGTTTGGTTTTTTCCATTCTAATGTGAGGAGAGGTGGCTGCTGGATGTGTTTGCTTGAGACTGTTATCTGGTGACTGGTTGGGGGCAGGTTTGTACTCATTTCCTGCAAGGCTGATCAGGGAGCATTTAAATGTGCATACTGCCCTCTAGCCAGGATCTGCTTGGAAATAAGATGCAGAGATCAATGTGCTAATCTTTGAATTGTGGGGGCCATCAGGGATGGGAAGAGAGAAATAAAGAGTATGTAATAACAAACAGTAGTTTGGGATTTTTTTATTGCTGTTTAAAATGAATACAACAACTGGTCATACATTTCAGGTTGTATTAGTAATTGTGGATTATTAATAAGCAAGGAATGCTAACTCAAATGTTATGGTAACACCTTTATTAAACTGTTGCATTCAGCATATGGACACAGCTCTGCGTCTAATATAGAAGACTGATAATTTGAGCGCATGGGTACTCAGCATTGGCTGTATTAGATTACTGTAGGTCAGTGATCTCCAACCTTTCGCCAGCAGATGGCACAATGCTCATAGGTTTCAATGGCAACAGCCCTTCAGAAGTAGATTGTGATCTACTTACTAGGGACTACTTTTGTAGGTATAGGCACACTAGTTTCCTCTGTGTCTTCCTCTGCTGTGCCGTACAACATGTGTCATTAGTTCTTATCAAATAAGAACAACAATAATAACAATTGACTATGTCTACACTTGAAAAGTTAGGTCGACTTTAAGTCGACTTAAAGTGGACCTTATTAAGTCAACTTAACAAAAGTCAACTTAACTTTTCAAGTGTAGACATGCCCCCTTTTTGACTTTATTAAGTCAACTTAATGTTTTAAGTCAACTTAATAAGCTCCACCAAGGTGCTAATCCCCGTCTCCACTGGCTTAAGTCGACTTAATAAAGTTGATTTAAGTGCTAGTTTGAATTAAAACGAGGTGTTATTAATTCGAATTAACTTTTCCTTAATTCGACTTATGGAGCAGCTTAAGTCAACTTAAGGAAAGCCCAGTGTAGACACAGAGTATTTCAAGTCAACTCAAGCCTCCTTCAGTCAATTTAATTTGTAAGTGTAGACACACCCTTTGTGTCTAAAATATAATTAACTCCACACAGTTTTCTTCCCATTCAGGAAACATGATAAGTTTGAAATTCTCTGTTATCTTAGTGGTTTTCTTTACACCCCATAATAAGAGTTGTGCTATTCCTGTCTGAATCCCACTCCATATCAGTTGGGAAATAGACCTTTGAAAATCTCCTCCTGAGATCTCTGGGAAGAAAAATATTTTTATTTTAACCTTTGCTTCTCATATTTTTGTCATTTCTAAGTCAGACAAACATAAACATCCCATCTCCCGGCAAAGGTTGACAGCTTTAGGGACAGATTCTCTGCTCTCCCCCACAATACCCTCAGGGTATACCCAGGTGTGAGGGAAAGAAAAGGAATTTTTAAGCCACCTTTATGCTACTCTGATCTGGGGTCAACCCACTGCATACGTTGAAGCAGCCTAAGCCTATTTTATCCCAGGTACCCGTGATCCCAAGGGTATGTTCTGACAGACAAAACTCAGCTGGACATAACAGCTTCCAGGCCATGCTCCCTTTTGCTCAGCTACACCTTTACACCAGCGTGTGCATGCAGGAAGCTGCTTCACACCACCTGGGGATCCTCCTGTGCAAGGAAATCCTTAATTAGTCACTTAAATTAGCTTTGTGGCTGTTCTGCTCTGCTGGAATATTGCAACGCAGCTAAAGCAACTTACCTGGCCTTTTACAGGTTTTGCAGGTTAAACAAAAACACCAAAAAAGCCATCACTTTCAAACTCACCACAATACGAGCTAACTGAATTTGTGTATTTTGTCGGGATTTTTCTTTTATAAACTCATGGACATATTTAATTTGAAATTGTGTTTCACTGTGAACCCAATCGTATCCTGATATACTGTTATGAACATGATATATAATTTTTAGCTGGTTTAGTGCATTTGACTGCAAGAGATCTGAAGAGATCATTCTGGATGTCAGGTGCAACGTACACTGTCTAACAATGATCCAAAATATGGCCGATGCATTACTTTTTCACACATAAACCCATGGAAGGATAATATGACAGTCACAAGAGACACTTTTCTTCATCGGCGAATGCTAGTCAAATCAGTTCACCTAATAGGAAAGGCACTCTGAACATGGGTGGACCGTGATTTCTTAACACTGGAAGTCCTCTCCACTTATTAGCAGCATGGTTCCCCATTACAACCATGCTGCAATTCACTCTAGCTGCCAACCTGCACCCTCCTACCATTTTCAGAAAGGTTTTCAGGTGTGGAATGGAAGTTACTTCTGGTTTCACCAAATGGGAAATCCACATTCTGCATAGACGAACGCAGTACACCTAGCGTTGCCATACTCATACTAAGGCAAATATTTACTATGTAGAGATTGGATGAATACAGCACATAACAATTTTTATAGCATATAACCAAATTCTGATCACATTTATACAGATCTAAATCCAGAATAATCTCTCTGAAGTCAGACAAAGAAGGAGTCTGGTGGCACTTTTAAAGACTATCAAGTTTATTTATCACAAATAAATTTGTTAGTCTTTAAAAGTGCCACCAGACTCCTTGTCACTTCCAGATGTCTTTCTCTTTCTAGACCCAGAGATCCTCATAAAGAATTCTCTCTGATCGGGCCAGAAGGATGCATACTATGGAGAAAAATCCCATTTCTTCCCCATTTGGTTCTACTTTGCATTATTGTGCCCTGGCCTAGAAGGGAGCTTGTGAATGAAGCTCCAAATCTCTTTTGAGAACTATGGCACATTTTCAAGTTCAGTAATTGTACCCCCCAAATTGTATGTGTTCTACTTGATTTTACCTTCATGGCTCTCAAGGAGATATTAAGCTCTCTCAGATCTGAAAGAATGGATATATTTGTATGAGAAGTATTCCCAAATACTGCCCACCCACTTAAATACAATGGGTCTAATACTGATCTTAGCATCTCCAGAATAAATCTGGAATTCCTCCACTGATTTCAGAGACTCACATGACGACAAGTTCCAACGGGGTAGCCGTGTTAGCCTAGTTCAGCAAGACAAATAAGGAGCCAGGTGGCACTTTTAAAGACTAACAAATTTATTTGTGATAAATAAATTTGATAGTCTTTAAAAGTGCCACCAGACTTCTTCTTTGTCTGACTTCAGAGAGATTACTCTGGATTTAGATCTGTATAAATGTGATCAGAATTTGGTTATATGCTATAAAAATTCTTATGTGCTGTATTCATCCAATCTCTATATAGTAAATATTGCCTTAGTGTGAGTATATGGAAAAAGAACTGTATATTGGGTAAAGCCATGGTGTCTCATTTTTTTTCTCTGAAAACTGCTTGTGTTTTAAAAGGAGAAATTCACACCCAAATCCTGCATTTAAATATTTCTAAGTTTCTGCTGCTTCTCAATAAGGACCAGGAAATTGAAACATTTGGGTTTTTTTATTACTGTACTTACTGCTCATACTTTGCAGTATGTATTAGTTAAAGCAGACGTAGCGTGGCACCGTTGCTCCTCCTCTCTTGCGTAAATTAACCCTCAATTTTGCATTTCCTAGCTTTTGTTGTAGTCACCATTTGTAGCAATATTTAAATACAAAGTAGGTGTGGGGAGGAGGGGGAGACAGGTCTGAGAACTCATATCATTATTGACAGTGTGTGCACTTGTATTTCCATTCTTAAATGAAAGTGACGTGAATTGGCTTGATATTTGAGATGGCTCAAGTAATTTAATATATTTGTATAGGGGAAAAATATTGAAAAGGCATGGGGGTGGAGGTACTGTGCAATGGGGGAGGGAAGTAAGGAAGATGCTCCTAGCTCTTTTAGCGGGAGCACAGTTTGCAATCCGAGTCACACTCATTGTCTGTCATTGTTGTACCAGACACACTCCATTCATGGCTGTTCTCTTTTTCCTTTTCAAAATGTATCCAGTGGTCTTGCTCTGTTTATTGTCAAGAATGAGCTGCCTGGAGTAGGAATGTTTCCCAGACGGGAGGTCAAGAGGTCAGTCTGGACCTCTGGACATTTGTAGCGCTAACTTGCAGACATGTCATGTGAACGCAGTACAATCCTTTGAGTATTCAAGGGGGTTTGTTTGTATATATGCTGCAAAGCGCGATTCAGATCATGAGATGAGCTGTCAGGTCATCTGCTGTGAAATCCATTATGAAAAACACCCGGAAACTGATGCTTGACTTTAAATCCTTAGTTTGCTAAATTGCAGAAATTATCTTTGGAAGGTTTTGTCAGTTTTATGTATGTATTTTTTTAAATAATGTTTGTAGCACAGCCTCATGCAAAGTGCTAGTTGAATAAATCTGTCACTGAAACTTCAATTCCAGATTACCACACTCCAAGATCTGCTATTATAAATGAAAACGCATCTTTCGAAAGTTCACAACAGCCTGAAGTAGATGAGCTATTGAAATGCAATAGAAAATCTACCCTTTTCGGATTAGTCAAACAGCGATTGTAGTCCGATGTATAAACACTGTCTCACTGTATTGTCAGGGTAAATGGTTCATGATTTGCTACCACGAGAACAGGTTAGCTTTTCCTAAGACTATGAATAATGATATAAATTATCTAAAAATAAAATCTTTTGCTTGCAAGCATGGTCAAGAAATTCAAAGGCAGATAGCAAATCAGTCCATTACCAAACTACTATGTATCCTCAGTATTTTTTTTTTTAATCTCTGTAAGCATCAAGATGCAATTTGTCATAAAATGCCTCTGAGTAGCTCTTAAAGTACCTTTAAAAGTGGCTTTTATCAATGGAAGTCCCCACAAAGCCACAGCCCTGAACTAACAAGATCAAATAGGAGTGAACTGGTCTCATTTTTCTATGTAGTCATTTTTAGGATTTGGGAGGTCTTTATTTGTTGTTGTTGTTATCTCTTTTCATGTTTTCAGACTGCTCGCTGTTTTGTGTGAGTGATGGATTTATGCAGTAATAGCCACATTTACCTTTGCTGCTATTTGAATACAGCAGCAAATCACGAACTCCTTGAGGAGAGGAAAGTAAAATAAAAAAAGAAAGCAACAGAGTAATATACATGCAAACTTCTCTGTTGAGGAGGAACACTTCTTATTTCATTAGTAAAATACTTTCCAGTTTTCCACTCTCTCTCTCTTCAAAAACCTCACCTAGCCCAATATATTTCAGTGGAGTCAAATGGCTGAAATATATGAGTAAAGTCATAAGGGAAAGGAAGAGCTAGCTAAGAATTATGACAGATATACAGCTTGAATAATTTTAGCCAAACATATTGAAATCACCCTTGCAAAATTGTCTTGAAAACTTACCCACCCTAGCACAAAATCTGCTCACATATCCTTATCATGAAGATACCGATAATTGGGGGGGAGTGGAAAAGCGGGGGAGAGAAAGCTGTTTTACTCACCCATCAGAATAAATGAATCACCTCAGGCAAGTGGTCGAGTAGAATTTTAGAAGGCTGTCTTAAATTTATTGAATCATTTCAGTGCAAACTAATTTTTTAATGGATTTTGCAGCTCCATTTTTGAATCAGACACTGGACAGGTAGTATAATATCTACATTAGAGACATGACCAAAAAAATGGTCAGTTCTTTCACCCCTCCAAAGTGAAGCCAGGAGGTAGTTGCCTAATGCAGGAACAAACATCTGCACAGGGTGCATGATTACGAATTCTCTGCATACAGCCCAACGTGGCTCAATCAGATTGCACTGGTAGTGGATGAACATGTCACCATTGTACTTTTTTATTTGCATAAAACAATTACCCCATGGACAGTGGCTTCAGAGTTGTCTAGACAACATGCTTGAGATGGTATCACTGACCTCAGACACACTAGGCTAGCTCTAAATTAGCAATGAGCAGGGCTGGAGGATGTATTATGGTAGTTATAAACCATAAGAAGGTATTTAAATAGATAGATAAGACACATGCAAATCTTTTCATTGCCATGACAACCATCTTGATATAGGTTTTCCATATGTAGCAAGAAGGGCAGAGCAAAAGGCAGTGGAAAAATAGCAAGAACCTGTAATGATAATGAACTCTGACAGTGTATTAGTCTAGATCTTGGTCACTTATTAACTCTTAATAGAATACAAACTTCTATAGTAATACACTGTTCATTGGGTCAGGGAGCACTTACTTCTAAACCTTTGCTATAAGGATCTCTGCTATATGGTTACACCTAATGTACCAATTCTTCACAAATTGATCTGACTGATTAAAAAACACTTTGCTATTAGATGTAAATTGCTTAGCTACTCAAAACTGCTTTACAGGGTGGGTTCACACACAGCATGAAAATATGTCATTTGCGCACATCTATATTTCCTCTTGCCTTTATCAGCTAGGCAGCAAAACCCTATAAATCTGAATTCCCAAATAACCACACAATAGCACAGGGCAGTCTATTTCAAAAGGAGGAAATATTTCCACGCTAAAACTCACTCTCTCTCTCTCTTTCTCTCTCACACACACACACACACACACACACACACACACACACACACACACACACACACACACACACACACAATCCTTCTGTTTGGGATGAGAACTAGGTATTTATCCTTTTCATTTTTTCTCTCGGTTCTTTATCTAAGTGCCAAAATAATACTTTTGAGGCCAGCTTTAGGCACTAATGATTCCTCCTACGGCCAGTGAGGGTCCTCCTCCAGCAATGTATTTCTCAGATAGATGTTTGGAATGAAGTAGGATTCTGTGCTAGTACCTAGAAGCATCTTACCCAGTCTGTCTGTTTCTTCCTCCTGTGTTTCCCTCTGATTCAGTCAGTGAAATGCCGAAGGATGTGTGAGTGAGGTGAGAAGAACACAAGCATGTTACAGGATTTCACTGGAAAGCTCTTACATCTCTCGCATCCTGTTGTATGCATCTACAGTCCCAGGGATCTTTGAAAATGAATTGTTGGAAAGTTTGAGAGTTTTGCTCCCCTAGGTTCTTTAAGGACTCTTTTAGGGAAGTGCCTGCAGGCTCTTTGTAGACTAATTCATTATTACAGTATGGCTATGTCTACACTGGCAATTTAAGTCGACTTAAGGAGGCTTAAGTCGACTTAAATTAAGCCACATCCACACCAGGCTTTCATTAAGTCGACTTAAGAAATCCCTTACGTCGACTTAATGAAAGCTTAAGTCGACTTAATAATTACCACTCATTAGGTTGACTTAAGCCTCCTTAGGTCAACCTAACCCTTCCTTAGGTCAACCTAAGCCCAGTGTGGACGCATAAGTCCACTTTGTTATGTCGAGCTAAGGGCAGTTAGGTCAACTTAACAACGTGGACTAAGTCGACTTAAAGTGTTGCCACTTGTTAAGTCGACTTTAATAAGGTTGATTTTAAGTCGACTTAACAAAAGTCGACTTAAGTTTTCTAGTGTAGACATAGCCTAGGTTATTATGTGCAGGTAATGGATGGTTTCATTTTGCTAGACAGTGGTGTTTAAACACACTAGGTCAAATTCTGCCTTGGATTTCTGTTTTGATATTTGCTGGAAAGTGAGAGACAGAAGGCATGCCCTTGATTCAATTTCCTCAAGCCCACAAACAGTTTTCTGTGACTGGGACTGAAGTGGGGTGTACCTGTGTCAAGAGCTAAGAGACCCAATTAATGGGTTTTAGTTTAGATATAATCTTCCTATTTCATTGCTTCAGCCACATTACCTGCCCTCTTTGCTTCCCTCCATTTCCCACCACACCTGTTAAAAAATACTTCTCTTCATTTTTTTAGGCCTTTCACAATTTTAGCCCCCTCCTACGCATCATCCCTTAGATGGTGTCGAACCATCGATGCCTGCCTTCCCCCCCATGCCATGGCACCCTCTATTGTCTACTAATCAATGTTTCCCACACGCACCATCACATTTCCTCCCATGGATATGGAGTTTCCTATACAAATCCATTACACGCTTCCCCTTAAAATTCAACTCTTTCATGATGCCCCCAAAACACTTGACTATGGAGAGGCAGCTGGTGAGCTGTATCTGCTCCTGTTACTTTACCTGTTAGGCTCCCACTCTTACCTCGTGTAATATTTGCCCCGTCTGCCTCTTTTTCTATCTAGCTATTTTTTCAAACATAAACTTAAACTCTAAGAAAACTGGAGCAGGGACCACTTGTTCATTTAGTGTGTGTACAGCACCTAGCACAAAGGGGTCCTGGTTTTTGGCTGGGACACCTAGGTGCTGTCACAATACAAGTAATAATTAATATACCTGCTGTGATCCAGACTAAAGGACTCTTGGCCTATGCAAAATACTCATGCTGCTCGGGGTGATTGTGAAGGGACAAGTCACCAGCCAGACTATGGACTCACAATAACAGTACTCCTTCATCTCTCTTCTGGCCGAAGATGAAGAGTGACCGAATCTGATCCCTAAAGATGTTTTGATAACATTTATTAGCTTTATTAATGAGAACTTGAAGGCCATATACAAACAATTCATGGAAAATGCAGGCCAGCACCTGAAAACAAAGGTTCCTTTACCTAAAGATTAATCTATTTAGACTCCAATCCTGCTCCAGTTGAAGCCGATGGGAGTCTCTCCATTATTGGGACCAGTATTTCAGGTAGGGAGTTTAATCGTTGAATATGATGGAAAGAGCAACTAAATAGACTAGTCATAAATTGATGCTGGTTAAGGATGTATCTTTCCCAATTATTGGTATTTATTCTTCATCTTCCGGTAATATTCCAAAACCCTAAACAGAATCAAGGCCTTGTTCTAACTGCTGTACAAATGCATGAGAAGAGCTAGTTGCTGACTCAGGACTAGCTATAGAACTAAGTAAACTCAGGAAAGGACTGGACTTTTTCTTTTTACTAAAAAATAACCCAGAATGTGAAAGCAAACCTTAGGAACAAAGGCGGATGTAGTTGTCCTGGTGTCAAATGATATTTTCCTAATCATACTAAGATATATGCTAAAGCAATACTAACGTTGTCATTAAAAAAATTTAAATCAGGTAATCACATTTTGGTGCATGAATAACCTGTACCAGATTCCGCCACCACCCCTCCCCCCCCCCCATCCCAAGATCCTATAAATTTGTGAAGTTAAAGACAAATCATGGAACTGAAAATTGTTGGTAAGAACATTCTAGGACATCCTGTGTACAGAAGTCTTGATTTCTTATCCAGAATATGTGTTGTGGCTGACAAATTTTCGGGTGTTATTTTGGCTTCTAAAGATTCAGATTTCCTTTGGCATCTGGGAATTTAATTAACAGACTTTGCATGTATTTAAAAGAAAGTAAACTTTCCCTGAGCCAGTCAATACTGAGAAGCAATCTTATTTATGAACACTGGCACCTGTCATGTTAATTTGTACAAAGTTTTTGATTTATCCTAAAAGAACACGTTACACAGTGGATTTGGAGGAGTTAAAGGGAATCTGCAGGGTGACTTTAATCTTTATGTCTTTATATACTTGAGGGCATTTTACTGCACCTCCACACTGTTTTCACTACACAATCATTTTCTGTTTTAGAAATGTAGCAATTTGGATCAATAGTTACAATACAATATATTGTACTTCTGATGGGAGCCTCATAGGACAGTTAAGAACCATACTAGTAATTTTACAAAATGCTTGGCTACTGTCTGAAATATATTTTAAAAATAAAGCTAGCAAAACATACACTGGGCAAAATTTACTGGTGCTCTAATGAAATTTTATTTACTCTATTTACTTTTATTAAAATTAAATTGGGAAAAATTAGCTCTTTGCTTGAAACATGGCTGTGTTAATAGGTAACAGAAGTATTTTGGACTAGAATACCTGCCTTTCTGAATTTGTTGCAACAGCAATCTTAATCTCCTACTGAAGGGTTATTTTCGGAGGGGCTGGCGTTGATGGGAAAGAATTTTATGTGGTGGCTGTGCATTTCCCAAACTTGATTTACACACACACACACACACACACACACACACACACACAGAGATGGTCACAGATAGTTGCAGAGCACATGGAAAATAAAATAAAAGAGGGTCTAAAATTATGTGGCCCTTAAAGTGTTAAAAATGTGTCTTGCACATTGAAGGTTTTACAGTAAATTCTTTATCTATCAACAAACTGGGCTATCACAGCTGTTTATTGTACTGCTAGCCCTGATCCTAACCTTTGTGTCTTTATTGCTTACATACCATTCCCTTGTTTATATGTCTGTACCAGTCTGTGCCCTTGAACTTGGCCCCTCTGAGCCCTGACCTCTGCATGCCTGCTCACTCGCTCAGGTTGCATCTGCAATCAGTAAATCTGAGCCAGAGGCTGGCTGATAGCCGAGCTGCAGCAGGGCAATTAACACAGACCGAAAGTGTCATTCATGTCCTGGCTATGAGAGTGGTGGTCCACAGATGACAGCTCTGAAGCTCCAGGCCAGAGTGAAAAAGGAAGGAGAGAGGGGCGGGCGGAGAGGGGAATAAAAAGCATGCCAAAGAGACGGATTGACTAGATTCTCTTGAAAGAATTGTTTAGTCCTCTACATGGGATTCCAGTGGTATGACCCGCTGAGTGGAGGCACACCAGCAACTAGAGCTGTGCAAAATATTCTGCACATATAGCGAAAAGGCAACATGGTGAGGGTGCTTTATTTTTCAAGTTTGTGAAACACTCGGCCTCTCTTTTGCTGCAAGACACAAGCCTGTGCAAAGAAATGTAGAGCCTGAGAGTGCCATGCTATGTGGCCGAATGTGTGGGTCCTGTCTTCCTTCCCCAGGCAGGAGTGGTTCTGATCTCTAAGTAAAGTTTAGTTTAGTTTGTTTAGAACAAACAAGCAAACAACCCACCCCTTTCCAGACTTCTTGCAACTTAATCCTGAAGAACAAAACATACACAGTCTCATGCAGTCTATGTGAGCCCTGGAGATTTGTAGTGGCAGCGCTAAATGGAATAGGAAAGTGGCTATATGGGCTATACCTTAGATTATTGAGGAGTTCAACCCAAAAAATATGTCTATACACACACCCTGATTTCAAACACAAGTTTCAGGGATATTGAGAATCAGGAGGTTAGTTTGCCTTGTTGTAAAGATATGTGTCATTTGCCAAATGGTGATATTGGTTGGTGTTCTGGTGAATACATCCCAAAAACAGAAGGATTTGTTTCAAAGAATTTTGGGGGAGGGCAAACTTTACATTAGACCAAAAGAAGGTCATTCAGAAAGTCAGAGAGCAGCAAGGTGTGTGTATGTATGTCAGTGTGCTAGGAAAAACAGGCTTCTAAGGCTAAGAATATACAGTCCTTTAAACATTATTATGTCTACGCTTACTAAAATTAGTTTGAATTAGTTAGTTCAAACTAACTAATTCGAACTAATTTTAGTTAGTTCGAATTAGCTTAATTCGAACTAGAAAAAATTAGTTCGAACTAAGCAAGTGCCATTCATGGAACATGCTCAGTTCGAATTAGCGATCTCCATTGATTTCAATGGGACGGTTAGTTTGAACTAAGAAATTAGTTCGAATTAACACGGCCACATTGGTTAATTCGAACTAGTTAGTTTGAATTAACCCTTACTTCTAATGCCCTATTCAAAGTTATTAGTTTGAATTAAGGAAGCCCATAGGTTGGTGGCCTATTCCTGGAATGGGTGGGTGAGGTCTTGAGGCCTGCATTTTGCAGGAGGTCAGACTAGATGATCGTACTGGTCCCTTCTTACCTTAAAGTCTATGAGTCTATAATTCAAACTAATTAAAGCCTAGTGTAGCCATGGCTTTAGTTAGTTCGAATTAAGCCTCCTAATTCGAACTAATTTGCCCGTGTGGACATAGTAGGAGACTTTATTAATACTTAAGGAAGAAAGTAAAGTGATTTTGTGTTTAGTGTTTAGGGACTTTTTACCAAGAGTATGTCTATTTGGAATTTTTGCAAGAATATCTCCAGGTCTAAAAACTGGAGAAACAAATTCTTCACTTGCTAGCAAAAATAATTAAATAAATGGAAAGTTTTCACCCACTCCTCTAAATGAAAAGAAAAAGGATTCAATTAACCTACATCACAGTCATCTCCATCTACCACTAGCCAACAGTTACAGATTAGCAATATCTGTGATACAATTATCCCTATAGCTAGAATAGGGAAGCAATGGTCACTCTGTGGTATCCACCAAAGATGCAGACTTTGACCATTTTTCTAGACACTTGTTATACGCAGGTCTGATTCATATGTCTCTATGTGGGAGTTTTGAATGTCCAAAAAAAGGAAAGACTCCAGTGAGCTTTGAATCAAGACCCAAATGGAAGATCGGCTCCATAGCCATATGAAATTACAAAATTTTCTGCCTATCAAGGTCACAATGAGTCAGTACAAAGGATGGTGTAAGTATGAGCTTTAATGACATACTATGCTGTAGAAGATGTTGCTTCATCTATTACAATAACATGTAGATTTTCAGGGACTATATGTGGTGGGTGTACTTCTGTATATAAAACAATAACATTCTGCTCTTTCAATATATTTGATTCACTGTAGCGAATGAGGATCTGCATACCGCCATATGGCCATTAAATAATCTTACTGCTCAAATTACTGTATGCTTCAAACCAGAGGGTTGGTCTAATCTGCAGTCAATGGAAGCTATGCAAGCTACGCAATGTAGCTTGCATATCTCCCGTCAACGTAGTTATGTTAATGCATCAAGATATCTATATGTGCTATGTCATTGGGAGGGACACAGCGTTACCCCTTTAGGGTACATGAATTAATGGCATTGACTGGCAAACCCACAACCAGCTCAGCTGATCCCGTTGCATCAACACTGCACAGCCTGCAGTGTAGACAAGCCCAGAGACTTACCTTAGAGTTCTACATTCAGATTCTCTTCAAAGCACTTTGATGAAGTGGGATTTTACCCATGAAAGCTCATGCGATAAATTTGTTGGTCTTCAGAAGTGCCACAGGACTCCTTGTTTGTGTTTTCTTCAAAATACTGGTTTTGTTTATTAGGAGAAATTTGTAGAATCAAATGAACTGCATACAGAGGAAGGACGATTGTGTGGTGAATGCGTTGAGTTGGTCCTCAGGAGATCAGCATTTTATTCTTTGCTTTATCATCACTCCCTCTGTGACCTTGGGCAAGTCACTCAGTGGCTCTGTGCTTCAGTTTCCCATCTGTAAAAACGAGGATCGTCATGAGTAACAATGCGTTCTTGCCTCACAAAGGTTGCATGAGGCTAAATTCATTGTTTATGAAGCACTCAAGTGCCCTATTACTGAGTTCCATATAAATACCTAGGGAGATGCTTGGAAAAAGAATGAAGCCCTGATATTCCAGCATGCTTACTTAGCAGGTGCTATGAGATTCTGAGGGGGTCTTCAACAACTATCAACTGCAGTATAAGGTCAAGTTACCCAGGATCTTTCAAGGCTAATTAACTCTAATTGAAGTTGATGGCACTCAAAATCATACCCCGAGTGTAATAAATTGTTGTGATGATATGTAGGTAGTGTAGCCCTTGACTTTATCTATGCTTGGCTTGCATGCATACATCACTTTATACATATATCTCACTGCATACATATCTTTCTTTATAAGTTTAAGAAATCCTGGTTTTATAACAGTAAACTTAGCATAAGTAGATAAGTTAGCATAACTTTTATGTTAGTAGCTGAAATGCAAGAGACCTACAGGCCTTATTGTAAGAAATTATGATTTAAGTCTGTATGCAACAGCGTTGCAATAGTATATAGTATTAGTAATTTTGAGGTTAAAAATATCAGACAGACAGACAGGGTGGGTCTTTTTGTTCAACAATCTTTGATGGAAAACTCCAGATAAACTATTTTGGATTATGATATATAGGTCAGCAGGTGAATAACAACTCTAGGTAAAACCTTTGACATTTTATAAAACACAAAACTCACAAAATTCATAAACAAGAAAAGGGGAAAGAGGATGAGGATTATTTTAACAGGGAAAACATGTCAATTATATGCAAGAACCCCTTAACCAATGACACAGAGGTACCCTGACAATTTCTGGGGTAAGGACCCATATTTCGGTAAGAAAGAATGAGATAATCTAGTCTATTTTTAGAAGGGTATAAAGGTGTAGACCTTGTTGTTTGTGGGGGAGAAGGACTTAAGGCCTTAGAATTCGTAGAACAGGGAGGCCTCCAGTTCCAGTTTTCACCTTCAACTTTCCCGAGAAAGAACATCACAGACCCATCTTGCTCTTTCTTAGCTATCTAGTCTTTATTATTTTATATTAGTTAAGTATATTAGGGTTGCTAGACTCTGTACTTCCCATGCCCATTTGAGGCATCCGGGGTGTAAGTATAACAAGTGTAAGTTTCATAGAAAACATAGCCTCTCATAGCCTATTATAAATTGTATAAGATTTCCCGAATGCATGTATGTATACTCTGATTATTTCATTGTACATTTATCAATTAATATTCTTATCAAGTCTATGCTTTATGCTGTTAGCAATAAAGAATTTTTATACAATACCTTAAGGAATCCATGTAACTCTGATCGTTCCCTGGGGGAGTCCGTGGTAACTTTGTTTATCTGTGGTCAGATTCTGACCAGAACCCACATCCTTTGAACAAACTTAATAAAGAATCCTTATTGGCAATCCCAATCCAAATTCCAAAGCAACAAAGAATCGGGCTACAGGAGAAAAGTAGATTAAATCCTGCTATCACTGTTTCCATGTTTGGTTCATGTCAGAGTGTTTTACAAAATAAAAGGCACTCCAACTACGTTTTATTGGGCTTGCACTAAAACTGTTTGTGCACTTATTAAATATGGAGGGAATTCTTTTGAATTATAAATACTTAGAAAAATAACGACTTTTTTACAGGACCTACAGGTAAGCAAAGTTCTGTGATCTCTTGATCATAAGTGTCTGTACCACTCTCGAGCAGTAGCAGTTCACTAATAAAAATTACGGGCTAGATTTCACCTAAAACCTGCCTAGATAATCAAATGCTGGGCGGCACCAGCAATTCTGCTTCCCCATGCCTTAAATCTCTTCTCAGCATCAGACTTTCGCTATCTTTCCAAATATTTTTGTATGGCCCCTATTACTGAAGAATGGGTTATTATTATTCCCATTTGACAACAGGGAACTGAGCACAGACTGAATGAGTCCTCGTCCAAGGTCACACAGGAAATCAGTGGCAGAGCCGGGAATAGAAATCTGGTCTTTCAGGGACCACCTAACATCTGCACTAAGATGAAGTTCCTGCTCCACTGTCCCATACTCCATGCTCTGCTGATAGGAGGGCCTTGCTGTGCCTCCTGGGGCACAAAAGGGGCTCACCCCTGGTTGGCTCATCAGTGGTCATGTCTGTTGCTTCTCTTGCAACAGATGTTGCAGATGCACTGTGCCACTGCCAGCTGTTTCTTCCTATGAGAGACAGCCTACAGCACCTCTGATCTGAGGATCACCAAGTCCTCTACCCAGTGCCTATGGGTATGTCTACACTGGCAATTTAGGTCGATTTAAAGAGGCTTAAGTCAACCTAAATTACTCCCTGTCTACACCAGACTTCATTAAGTCAACTTAAGAAATTCTTTAAGTCGACTTAATGAAAGCTTAAATTGACTTAATAAGAACCGCCCATTAGGTCAACTTAAGCCTTAAGTCGACTCCTTAAGTCGACTTAAGGATGGTGTGGACGGGGAGTAACCCTTAAGTCGACTTAATAAAGTCGACTTAAGGGTGGTTAGATTGACTTAACAAAGTGGACTAAGTCGACTTAAAGTCAACCTTATTAAGTCAACTTAACAAAGTTGACTTAACTTTTTCTAGTGTAGACAGACTGTGTGCTGTGTTTTTAGTCCCCTCTATTATGGATGAACAAGTGGAGGCACTGAGAGGTTAAATCTAAGGATATAAAGGAGCTATTGGTAGAGTCAGGAGTAGATACCAAGTTTCCTGATTTCCTTTTCCCTGCTTTACTAAACTGCAGGACTTTCCCATGTACTGTAAAGTGGATGGAGATGACAGAGTGTGAAAGCTGTTCACAGTAAGCCTGTCTCTTCACCATCTAGTGTCTACAGGCCTGAGAACAATGATTTAAAGAAAGCTCCACAAATGGCTAGTCAGGGAAATGGTCCATATATTTAGAAGCCACAAAGATGCTCATATTATAAAAACCAATGAGTGAGCAAACTGACTGTCCTGCAGGGGTATGCAGGAGGGCAAGAATTCCTTTCTTCCCCGGTATAATTACCCAGAAGGCTGCCTTAATGATGCCACTTGCCCCAGCTAGGAACACTCCACAGAAAAGGTGAGCAGGCAGGCTGAGATTCAGGCCAGCTACCTCTGTGCATCTGCCACCAGCACCTTTAAAAATGCAGTAAGTACTACTCCTAAGTACACTCCCTACAGTGTACTGGCTGCACAAGGCATAACGAAACCCTGAGAATTTGCCTGTTACATTGTTATAGCTAGACAACAGAGTCCTGTGGCACTTTTAAAGACTAACAGATTTATTAATCGCATGAGCTTTCGTGGGAGAAAATCCCACTTCGTCAGACGCTTTGAAGATGGGAAAGTTACAGAATGGGAGGAAATTAAATGCAGGGGAGTGTATGACATAGCATCAGCTCAGGCTGTAACAGCAAATCAAAATAGGTGTTAGCATTCAAAACAATGGGGAACAGCACATAGAGGAGGGGGAGGTCAAATCACTTGTAATGCGAGAAAAATCCATAGTCCCTGATTAACCCCAAGACAACTGAGTCAAATTTGACCTCCCCCTCCTCTATGTGCTGTTCCCCATTGTTTTGAATGCTAACACCTATTTTGATTTGCTGTTACAGCCTGAGCTGATGCTATGTCATACACTCCCCTGCATTTAATTTCCTCCCATTCTGTAACTTTCCCATCTTCAAAGCGTCTGACGAAGTGGGATTTTCTCCCATGAAAGCTCATGCGATTAATAAATCTGTTAGTCTTTAAAAGTGCCACAGGACTCTGTTGTCTTTCTACAATAGACTAATACGGCTACTCCTTTGGAATTGTTATAGCTGTTAGACCCATCAAAGACCACCAGGCAAACAACATGCATTTTAAAAATGTTCAGCTCTCACACACTCCCTGGAGAGATTGTAGTCTTCCCCCCCCCCTCCCCACTTCTGAGTTGTTGTTTGTTTGCAGTAACATGAAAAACACTCCAAAATCTAAACTAGAGGGAGAGCACATGATAAAAACTATATTAAAATAAAGTTGCGCACATATGTGACTGTAAATTAAGACTAGGAAATTAAAATATACTTTATTTTAAAGATAAGCCTGGAAAAGAAGAAATCCCATTGTGTCTAGTTATTGCAGCCAAAACAATTTTCTCTCAGGACTTGAAACAGTGTATGCTATGGCTTCCAATAATTTGTAAATTAAAATATCTGAACGCATCAAGTTAAGGCCCATGTTTCAAACTTGAACCTGAGCATCCTCCTTATGTCTGACCTTTAACTTTTAACGTAGGTGTTTCATGTATGTTAAGATCACAGAAATACTGTATGAATACAGTGAATGTAGTTTTTTCATTAATAGGAATGACTGAATCACTCATGTATGAATTTGTGATTGCATAATATTGTGCTAGTGAATTAAAAGCAAGTCTTTCTTACTAGATGTATAGGGTTATCTGCAAAAATGACACAATTGCTTTGTATATTTTCTAGCGGGAGGTGGGTTGGAGAGAAGAGACTGTTACAATGAACTGAATAAAACACTACAACTAGAGTTTAAGTAGAAAATGAGATTCTCTGTGTGTTGGGTTTGATGTTCTTAATTTAATCCCTAGTGGACAGTAGTCTGCATTATAAAACCTTCACACATAATTTGGCACAGTTTGGATGATTTGCAGTCTCTCTCTTTCTCTCCTCAGGAGATCTCCTGAGCAGATCTAGTAGCACGGAGGCTAAATGATTTTTCATCTCTCAGGAGGGTGGTCCCTTCAGGTCAAGGTTCAGGTCATTTTTGCAGCCGGATAAGGAATCTTTGACTTCTTCTCTGTGTGCGGATAAACAGAGGACTTCAATCTCCAGTGCTTCTGGACCTTCACTTTCAGGAATAAAAGACTGAAGAATGTTAAGAATTTTATTTATCTGTGACAAGTTTCTAGGGATGTTTGGTTATGGTAATAAGGCCACAGAACAAACAAAAGGATTTTAAGGCATGCACTCTGTAAACCACGCTGACTGAAGTACAGTGCACATTTTTCACAATATATGTTTTAAATGGGATATATTAAAAATACGGTAGAACTATGC
Source organism: Pelusios castaneus (assembly GCA_007922175.1). Classification (NCBI taxonomy): domain Eukaryota; kingdom Metazoa; phylum Chordata; order Testudines; family Pelomedusidae; genus Pelusios; species Pelusios castaneus. The sequence continues at coordinate 15,111,876 of ML685758.1, forward strand.
TAAGTATATGAAACTCAGCTTGATGAGATAGGATGGGGCAACAGCTGCTAGGGATGGAGCACATGTCTAGTTCCTCTATGAAGTCCCTATATTCTGTAAGTGTATTCACTACTCCACCTTTAAAACTCTCCTCTCCCTGCAAATCTACTCATTGTTTTAAATGATCTCTGCCATTGTTGTGCTGAATTAGTCACTGGAGTCCCTGAATGAGAACAAGGAAAGATGAGATAGAAAGAAAGAAGGTGGAAAGGGAAGGAGAGCGAATGAGAAGGAGGAGAAGGGGATGGGTATCTTTCACATAAATGTCCTTTTGCACAAAACACATCATACTAGCAATGAGAGCATTGCCTACATTTTCACTGCTTGTGATATATCAGACATGGAACTGGGGGTGGGGGATAAAGGAAAGAAATTGTTTGTCAAATATTACTCCAGCCCATTTAGTCAGTTTCTTAAATATTTACAATTGTTATGATCAAATCAACCTGTTAAAGGCCCTGTTTCAGTTAGGTCTTTAGGTACATGCCTAAAGTAAAGCATAGTCCCATAGAATTGAATTGGGGCCAACATAAGGAATATCACCTAAGACAAGAGTGCTGATCAACTGCCCATTCTTTCTCCAGCTATCTTCCATTCTCCTGGCAATGACCTCTCAAGCCCCCCAGAAAGGCCAGAGACAGCTCATTTCCTGGTGCTCATTGGTTTTCTGAACCACACAAGAGCCAGGTATTGAAAATAAATTAGGTTCAGTAAGTTGGGAGAAGTGACACAATATTCCCATATGGACATCTGAATATTTCCTGAAGGCAAATAACTTGTCAGTCTGAATGGGCTGTTCACCCATCCTTTGCATTTAAGCTGAAGAGTTACCCTTGATTTATATAAGAGCACTGTAATATTTTCCACTCCTTTTGTAGGGCAGAAAATAATGAAGTAGCATTCTGAAAGGACAGCAGCGGCCCTGTTGTGCATCTCTTACTCACAGGAGTAGCTCTATCGATACTAATGGGACTACATGATGATCCCTCACTCTCTCAAGCCTTGGGAGACAGACCTCTCCTCGCTTACAGACAGCCAACATTAAACAGATACTCACCAGCAACTGCAGACCAAACAACAGAAACATTAAAGCAGGAACATATCCCTGCAACAGACCACGCTGACAACTTTGCCCCCATATCTACACAAAAGACACCATCACAGGACCTAATCAAGCCAGTTACTGCATCAAGGGCTCATTCACCTGCTCGTCCTCCAACGTGATTTATGCCATCATGTGCTGGAAATGCCCCTCTGCCTTATATATTGGACAAACAGGACAGCTTCTGTGCAAAGGAATAAATGGACACAAATCTGACATCAGAAATCACAACATCCAAAAAACAATAGGGGAACACTTCAATCTCCCTGCTCACTCCATTGACGACTTGTTAATAGCGGTGCTCAAACAAACCAATAATAAATCACAGCTTCAAAGAGAAACTGCAGAATTGGAATTTATATGTAAATTCGACTCCTTTGCCTCAGGCTTAAGGGACTACAAATTTTATTCTCATTACAACAAGTGATTTGACCTCACTTTCCTCTATATGCTGTTCCCAGTGTTAGGATCAGCTCAGGCTGTAACAGCAAATCAGAATAGCTATTGGGATTTAGTGTCATACATTTCCCTGCATTTAATTTCCTCCCATTCTGTAAATTCCTCATCTTCAAAGCATCTGACGAAATGGGATTTTCTCCCACGAGAGTCTTTAAAAGTCTTAGTCTTTAAAAGTGCCACAGCACTCCTTGTTTCTACGGAAGACAGTGGTACTGCACATCTGTCACATAGGGCATAATTTGAAAACAAAATGGCTGCACAGGTGTAACTGAGGGCCTAATTTGTGCTGTAGTGTTTTTGTTGCAGGTGATGATGCATGAGAAGGAAAGACTACAGTTTAACGTTTAGATCTCAGGCTGACTCTGCTGGGCTGGCATTTGAATTATAAAATGAGCTCAGTTGATAAGGGGTGATAACAGCCTTGTAGCTCCACAGTGCCTATTTTATGGAGGTGCTTCACAAAGCAGAACTTAAATTTTGCTTTATAAAACGTTGTTGGCTGGTAATGCTTGTTGATCAGGGGCCCTTGCTGAGCTGCACACATTAGGCATGTCTACATGGCAACTAAAAACCCACAGTTAGTTGTCCCATGCCAGTGAGTAACTCACAGGGCTTAGTCTAAAGGCTGTTTAATTGTGGTGTAAATGTTGCAATTCAAGTACAGCCCAAACTCTGGAACCCTCCTCCCATCCCTCAGGTCCTAGATCCTGCACTCCAGCCTGGGTCCCGACATCTACACCACAATTAAACAGCCCTGCAGCCTGAGTTCCACGGCCCTGAGTCAGCTGCAGGTTTTTAACTGCAGTTTAGACACACATATTAATACCTGGATAATTTCCTTCAAAGTCACAACTTTTTTTTTCAGACACCCATCAGCAAGTATAAGTAGTTTACATTTTTCTCCCCAGGTGCATTACCTGAAAATTCTCTACAATAAATTCCACCTGCCATCATATTCCCCAGCTGTCTCACTGATTAGGTCCTTCTGGTGACCCTCCCTAGTCTTGTCTAATATAAATAATTCAATACTGTCAACAAATTTTGCCACCTCACTATTCACCTCCAATTTCAGTTCATTCATAAATAGATTGAGCCACACTACTATTAACTTCATTCCTGTTTGATAATGGGTTATGTCTTTCTAGTTTTAGCTTCTTATCTCTGAACCAGTTTATAATTCTATGGCAGAATGTTATCTGTCACTCTGCAGTTCCTGAAGCTTCTTTAATAGCCCTTTGGGCTAGTCATTATCAAAACCTTGTGAAAGTATAAAAAACCACGTATTGGCCTGCAGTTTTCTCTTCATGGGCTATCGGAGAATGGGGAAACACTTGCCCCCATTGCACCCATACAGTAGTCAGCCACAGAGCTCTGGAGATAGTGCTTTCTAAGTGCAAGTGAAAGGAGCCAGCATTCCCTCTGCTCCTGCACTTAAAAGGGGGATGATCAAAAGGACTGAGGACATGGTATGTCTCCCACCGCTTTCTCTCTCACATCTGTGTGTGATGGCTGCCGTCTTCGCTGGTGCACTGGGAATTGGACTGGCAATCTCCCGAGCTAAAAGGACAAGTTGCTAAAGCTCTCAAGGTGTGGTTATTACAGGCAAATAGCTTCTGCAGATTGGACATAGACACGTGTGGTTTCAGAAGCATGCAAAAACCAGCACCGTGGGTAGCCCATGCTGCTCCTCATTAAAGATATAATACCTTCTGCTTCTGAGTTCACTCCCATGAAAGCTTATGGCTCACTTTGGCATTGAACCTCTCTTTGCAGTCTCCTATATCCCAGTACCCACATGGCTGCCATGGTTGAAACTTGTCCCATAGTGTATTTTTTCTCTTTCCTTCTGTTTTTGTACCTCACTTACAGGAAAGCCAGTACGAACCACTTGAACCTGCCAAATCCTAGTGCATTATTCCCAGAATTCCTCCTTCCAGAGGATGTTCTCTGGTTGGAATGAGATCATAATGGCACCATGTCAGTCACAGTCAGGGAGTTTATTTCTGAAGGCCCTTGTCTTGGGTGCCCTGCTTTAAGAGTTAAGTACTTTATAATAAGAATTAAACTGAGAGTTTGATAATGTGAGAGCAGCTAAAAATTAAGCTAGGATTTGGTTCCAAACTTCAACTGGACTAGGCCTTAGATCTGATGGCACTGAAATACAATGAGTTCTTCTTACAAGATTTTGTCCCAATACGATAGAAGTTTGAGCCTGTTTTGAAGGTGCAGTTATTTGAGGGACCCTTTTAGGTGGATTCATAGGTAGATATTTAACTTACAATTTACTCACAGCTACCTTCAATAACATTTCTAAGTCCAGTCACAATTGCTGATGAAGAAATATATCAGCCCTGCGGATCAGGAAATAGTCTCACCACATACTTACTATGGCCATGATTCTTCAAAGCGCATAAGCAAATGCTTAACTCTAAAGACATGCTTAATTTCCTTTTATTTTGACTTAATCAGATGTTTCAGTGCTCTGCAGAATGGGTACAGATTTACGTGCGAGTTTAAAAGCTTTGCTGAACTGGTGCAAAATGAATAGAACCAAACACATTTTAACAGGTTTTCTAGGTACTATATTTGAGTAACCAGCCCAGAAATTTGTGGATACAATTTAACATTTCTCCTTTTGTTGCCATTGGGGTGGCTTTTTGATACCTGCACATTTGCATTTCTAATAAACTGAACCTGAAAGAGGTCTCTTCTATTTGCATTACTCTTTTGTTGCCTCTTATGCCCATTTCCCATTGATTTTTGCCAAGTTCTTGGGATCTGTAGATATTGGTGTTATTCAGTGGAACTGAGCCGGAGAGAGAAAGTATGGCCATAAAAATTACTGGCTGCAAGAAACGCTACAGCACTATCTGGATGTGTATCAGTAACACCTGGAGATTATTGCATACGCCCTACCTCATCAGTAAATCAGCCAGCCTCCAGTTGTTCCCTTAGCCCATCAGACAAAAAAGTAACAGCTGTTCAATTTAGTTTTTATTATAGAAAATTCATATCCCGAATCACTGATATCTTTATCTTGCGGTTTGCTGCTACTGACTTTTTTTCTCCTCTCCTTTGCTGATCCAAATTGGTTTATAGTACAGAAAAGAAGGGTCAAGTGCCTTGGTTTACAATATTGTCTGATGTAATGTGTCAGAATAATGCAAATATGAAAGTTGACTTAAATGCTCTTGATCTACAGAGTTGGGGAAAGGTGGAATGTTTCCTGGAATAGAGTGGGGTACTTGCTAACATAAGTGTCAAACGAAGGAAATAAGAATGTGGAACTGAGGCTGGGTAAGCTCTAGAAACTCGGAAGGAAAGAAATGAGGTTGGCTTGAGACTGCAACAGCCAGCTACAACTGAATGCTTTATTGCCGTCTGGAAGTGTTTATTTTCTGAACATAAATTCAAGGGACAGATTCAAGGCATGTCTAGAAATAAAGCATATCATCATGTGAGCTAAGCTGACAAGGACAATTTACTGTACCCTGCATTCGTTCTGGGCCAATCGGAAGAGAACAGGCTATTAACATTCTGAAATTCCCGCTGTTCAGTTCTTATTGTCCCTTCACTGAACTTTGGAATGGCATGTATTAACCCCTTGAGGGCCTCAGACGGATAATATGCGTTAAAAGAAGGAACACTTGTTTAGGCACTATGGACATATGCAGTGTGTCCCGCTATTATTGACAGCCACAGGACTGCCTTAAAAGCCCTGACACTGAATTTACTGTCAAGGGGCCTAGCACAGGGTTAAAATATTTCCTAGCGGTAGTTTCAGTACTATACGTGAGCTTTGATTTAGTCTGTTTAAATACTAGAGTTCACTGGTCAGCTTGACCTTGAATTCTCTTGCAAAGAGAGGAACAAGCTGACATATTGTTCATGTTTTCAGTGGCTTCAGAGTTCAGGGAATATGACATAAACGCTGTGAGCATCTCTTTAAAAAGAATCATTTCCTAATTTTCTAATCATTCAAGAAGAAAAGCAACGATACAGAAGAGGATTAGAATTTAAACACAAGATGCACAATGTCATAATTTTCAGAGAAGAGTGGCTACTCTTACTCATTATATCATAAAATCATCACCCAAATCCAGTGAACTGATCATGTTACTGTACATTTCAGCCCCACAGTATATGCATGGGTAAATACAAGGAACAATATGGTATTTGGGATTGTTTTGGATTTATATCCTGTTCTGTTTTACACATGTTAAAGGTTTTTTCTTTACACTTACTTTTCAGTCAGCAGCTCTTGGAACTTTTATTGCATCTATGCTGTGTGAGGAGCTCCTATTGGCATCAGAGGAAGTTCCATTTATGGAGGAACTACAGGATCAACTCTAGATGCACATTACTCCTGAGGGAAACATAACGTGCCAGGTCAGAATCTCAGTGTCCCTCAATGCAGCTCCAGCAATGCAAAATGGCTACATAGTTGGCTTAACTGCTCTCCAGATTCTTATCTTTTCCTCAGCTGCCCATTATACAGCAGGTGATATAGAGCTCGTACAGTGGCTCTTGATTATTTCTCCCTCCTGGCCACCAATCATAGGGGAGCATGCAGAGAAAACTCCATAACCATTCTCCTGCCTGTTTTCTTCTCTTTTGGAATGTGCCCATGTGGACCATGGTCAGAGGGATATATAGCCTCCAAGATTTTCCCACAACGTGAACAGGATTATACTCCAGAAAGTCTTGTCTCCTGAGTTGTGGTCAAACTGCTAGACCACACATGTTACTAAGCATCAATAGGACAAGCCACAGGTCAAACTAAAATATTAAGAAAAGAGTATGGGTCAGATTTTCATTTGGACCTTCACCTGTTTCCTACTTTTGTACCCATAATATTATATAGTTCTCCATCCATCCACCTATCTCTAGCTCACCATTAAACAACCTTTCTCTCTTTTCCCCCAATCTCCCTCTTTCACTAGCCAGCTTGTCTTATTCACCCCCTATCTTCCCTTGCCTTATGGTTTAAATATTGCAACCTCCAATGCTAGATCAGAAAAATGTAGGAACCACAAAGAAGCATTAATTTGAAATGACACATTTTATGATCTTGTATAAGTTTTCCGAAGAGACTTCTGAATGTCATAATGGGTGACTATAAAGACATCAAGGACTCAAAGTCATAGGTGTCATCTTTATTATAAGACCTAGAACACTCAGCATAGAGACAAAGACGAGCATATTTAACTTTTTTGAAAATCACAATATTTTATTGTCTCCAAGCTGTTCTTTCAAAGATCCCTCTAACAGAAGATTGGTTTGAGGGCTGAAAGTATTTTAGGATTTAAATTGTTCTTAATATCTCATTAATACCTTTGCATGTTAAACTAAAATGCCTCCCTATCTCTTACTTTCAGATTATCCTAATCTCAAATTAGACTTCAATACAAAGGTCATGGGTGCACAAGTGGGGATCTTATTGGCTCAATTAGAGGAAATAACACAAAATCACACAGTCAGTTGCAAAAGTTCTTGTCAACAGCTTCCTAAATATTGAGAGATTGCTCTGATGTGAGCAGTCTATGTAGCCAGATAATTCTGTTATTAGAAAAACACCAACCGATACGTTCATCTCATTGCTTTACCAGTAACAGTCTTTGGACTAGTGATTCTGGGTAATTATTAATGCTCTTCTTCGTTTTCTCCTTTGTTCAATTTGTTTAAAATTTAGCCTTGTCTCTCTCTCTTCCAAAATGCTTACCCATAACACAAAGCTCAGATTACTACAATAATAGCTGTAGTACTATTACTTGTCAATGTCCTTAATTATGATGAAATGTTAAATATAATGTACCAAAAATATTTTGGAATTAGGGAGTTGCCAGGTGTCTGGGGAAGGCACTTTGTACTGTCAGTTGATAGACTGTTGCTATATTGATGAAAAGTAGGGGAAATTCATTTGTGTAAAGATTTTTCTTTCTTTCTTTCTTTCTTTCTTTCTTTCTTTCTTTCTTTCTTTCTTTCTGTGTCATTGTGGTTGAACATTTTTGATCCTAGGGGTAAGGGAGGGAATGGCTGTTTAAATAACAGAGAATTGCTTATTTCAATTCTCTCTCTCTCTCTCTCTCTCTCTCTTCCCCCTCCCCCCCAAGTCCTCTTTATAGCTAAATCACTTGTGGGAGTCTCAGAAAGTTCAGAGGTTCAATGCAGGAAACACAACTTCTCCCCCCAGAAGTTTGGGTGCTGAGTCAAATTTATGTGAACACTGTCAACTCTTTGCTTTTGCTTGCCTACCCTTTCATTGCATACCGTGTTCTCTCTCCTCATTCCAAGCCAGCCAGATCCTTTTCCTTTCCCTGATCTTCAATTGACTTTTTTGAAACCCAAACAGCTTCCCATTTTAAATCTCCTAGCGATAGGTGGAACTGTGATAGAATCTGGGTTTTTTTTCTATTCAAATGTTTTCTAGGTAATAGGTATCCCAGAACACTTTGCTCTCAGAGACTCTGTCAATAGACACCAGATGGGCCATGTAGCTCATAAGACAAGAAGATCAGCATCTGTGTCCACCAGAGACTGCCAGGCCTATAGACAGCTGGATATAACAGTGCCTGATGGCCCTGAGGTCAGGAAGGGGGTGGGATACTTATTTTTGTTTTAGCTAAAAAGATTTTGAAGTCTGTGTGAGAGTTGAACTGAACTTCAGGAAGCTTCTTAGATGGTTTGTCCATCCACGTCAGTTGTTACTCATACAACTAAATGGATTCTGCTCTCACTTTGTAGGGAGTACATGGAGTTCAAGCGGACCTTTTCTTAACATTATAGTCTTGTGCTGCAGCTATCCTGGTTTTCTATCAGACGTGGCAGGCAGCCAAATACTGGAGTCATTATTTGCAAACTCTAAATATAGAGTCAAGATTTATATGAAGAAAACAGATATGTCTTGTTATAAAACCATGAATAAGCATTGGCACAAGCATAATGGTTTATTCTTTCTTGATCTCGCTTGCTGTAAATTGCTCTCTATCTTTCTGAGAGATACTGTAGATTGTTACCATACTGAAACATTTCCTTTAGTTGAAAGTATCAGAGAACTGCTGTTTATTTGTGGCTGAGGCTTGATTAATCAAGGAAAGTGATAAGGAGCATCCCCGGGAACTGTGTATATTGTGGGGATGGACAGTTTGTTATAAATATACGCAGGAATCTTGTTCCTTGGGTCACTCCTTATAGAAATTATACTCCGATTATCCCTTAACTCTGCCTAAAATGGTGCCTCAACCTTTGCACTTCTGACTAGTGCTGCTTATATAACCGGGGACATCAGATACCAGCCACAGTAAATACCAATGATGCTGTTCACACCCTTCCTAATAGTCTCTGTCTGGTCAGCAACAAAGGACAAAGAGAGAGAGAGAGAGAGAGAGAGAGAGAGACTTTCAGAAGGAATTAAAAAGGACTGATGAAATCCTTACAATGTACACCATATGGCTTGACATTTACCAGATTAGTTAAACATTTCTACTGGGGATAAATATTCCTGCACATCAATGTAAAGAAATTACATGAGACAAGGTCACATACGGCATATTTATGCCATGGACTCATTTTTTTCTTGCTATCAGCATTCAGGTGACTGAACAGGTAAGGACCAACCAGCCTGGACCCAAAATAACCCCTATTGACTAGTTGTTTTTGAGAGGGTCTGCAAAAGCGCAATGGGGAAAGAAGGAGTATAATGCTGGGAAAAGTAATGCGAGCCCTAAAAGTTTAGGTTGAGCAATATCTGTACAGAAATCTCTCTTTGGAGAGGCTAGCACATTAAAGTTAGTCAAAATCTATTTCAGGACTCCTGTTGCCTGTGGAGAGATGACTGTGATGGCTGCCAGATTGATTCTAGGACGGTTGATTCAGAGGAGGTGACTGCTGGTGCCCGTGTCTGGTGTAGCCTACCCTGCTCCTTGGTGAACAGCCCTAAAGCCATAGATTTCATTTGATCTTTGCAAAGGCTAACATCTGTCTGCTGTCATTTTAGTAAGATTGATGACAGGCTGGGAAAGGGAAGGAGGGGGGAAGTGCAGCGGGAGGAAGGCAACTCTCAGCAGCCCCAGTGGCAGTGGCCAAGGCTGCCAGGGGTCACTGGGACGGGGCTTTCTGGTCGTCTGAGACAGTGGCAGGAAGCAGCTTGTGCACCATGCTGGCAGTAATTGCACTTGGTTGTTACAGCTGATTGCAGGAACTCCAAGATATAAAGGCGGCATTTTGCACCTTATATATCTTAATAGATTACTCACACTGCAAGCAGCACAGAGCTAAATGTTATGACAACCATAAGAATGTAGTTTACTGTTATCTTAATGTAGCTGGGCAGTGCAGGGTAAAGCTATCAAAAATTATTATTATTTTTTTAAGTTTCCAAGAGAAACTAATTTATATGGACATGCAGCTACTTTTAAATAGAACCCTGAATTTTAGCAAACTCTTTCCAGGCCATAATATTAAATGTTTATTTCTTTTCTTTTTCCTCCTCACAATGCTAAATTAACAAGCATATGCTTCGCCTCTGATGCTTCCCTTGAGATGCTGTTTGAGCCCCATGCAGAGGATGTAATTTAGGTACCTTGGAAAGGAGACATGTATCCTGGATCAGAAGGCTGGATGCTGGTTTCAGAATGCAAAGCTTTTGAAAAACCAGCTTTCATAATTGTTTCTGGAGAAGCCCTACATATCTGTAGTTCATGGATGGACGGACGGATGGATGACTCTCGTCAATGGGATTTGATTCTGGTGCAATTATTGACTATGAATTGACTTTGTGTCATGGATTGCCAGTATTACTGGGAAATTGTTGAAAAACGCACCGGGGAAATAGATGAGGATAGGGTTAATTGCCTCATGCAATGGGATGTGAGAAATGTATTTACACTCTTTAAGCTGGTACTAGATTGGAAACAGTTGAAGCCATAACTGAATCAGAAGTTTAAGCTTGTTTTAGTCTCTTCCACCAGGATATAGATTCCTCCAGTGGGGATTTTGAGAGATCGCTACATAATCAGTGAACATTATCAACTCAGAAATCAAGGGGAGTCTAAATGGAACCCCAGGTCGGAATGCCCAGAAACTTTGGGGAACTTCAGCTCTGGATTGTGACCAAGGCTGTTTCCTCTTTGGAAGCAGAGGCAATATAATACCAACTTTAAGAGCACAGTGTCACATCATGCATGAGGATGTGATACAGCTCACAATGTCACCATGGAATTTCAGGGATGGGCAGCTAAAAGGTAGTTTACAGTCTGAAAACTAACTAAATTCTCCCTCTCTTTAATATACAGCCCCCCCATCAGGAATGAGAAGACACACCCACTGAAATCAGAGGGCTGGTGTGGGCAGCATGTGAAATGTGTGTTTGGGCAAATTCTAGTGGATTGATAGAGTCAGACAGAGAGATAAATACACATGCAGAGAAAAGTAAGAACAGATAATGGATTGGCATAAGTTACAGTATATTTCCTTGAAGTGATAAAAGATTAAGGAAGCGTTATAGATCTTCCCTCACAATAAGAATAGATATTTCTTTCCAAATCATTTATCTATAAGATATTGAGATACTATTCACACCTGCATATATTTTGATTGATACACAAGGAGGGAGTCGATGTTAGTGCTACTGCATTAGTCCAGCAATATTGAAGAGAGTAGGACCAAGTGCGGTGGTGGTGTCCCCACAAGCACGTTAACAAGGCCACAGGGCTAGTATGCTTAGAATTGAAAAATGCTTGTAAAGCTTTTCTAAAGCAACGACAATGCACAAAAAAAGATAACTGTGTAGGGCTGGAGAATCTAGACAGTTGCTAGTAGTGCTGTTCTATGTCAGTGTCTCTTTGTCTTTTTTCTCTTGCTGGTCGACAACAATGGGAAAAGCAGTGCAAGTAATGGTGTAGGAGCTCCTATAGTCTCAACAAGAGGTGGCTCCGGAGCACGCTAAAAAAAGCTGGTATTGTGACTAGAGGACTAGATTCTCAGGTGGTCTAAATTGCTGAAATGCCATTGATTTCAGTGAAGCTATATCAATTTACACAACACAAAGCTAGCACTCTCAAGCTTCCAGTAGATGGCTCAGATTGGCTAAAGCTACGCTTAAAATGCAATGGGTATAAATGTTCATGGAGATATGTACCTTAGAGACAGGTACCAAATACCATCTAAATAAAAATATTTTGCTTAGTTCTCTTGTTGGATAGGTGTGCACCTGAATCTTGCTTGCTGTCAAACACAGTTCTCAGGGTAAATTTCTTCATTATATTCCTGATGGTATAGAATCATGTGCAGGGCCTATATATTAATCTGGATACATTCTGCAATTTACATTTCTGTCATAGTCATTTAGAGATGGAAAATTCTCTGGCAGAGATGCTAAAACATACCTTTAGGGTTTACATGTGATGAAAAAAATCATTTTTATTGTAAGGAGTTCAGAAGACAGAAGGTGAATTTATTCTTATGTTACAGATAAATATGATATGGCTGTTTATGCATCACCAGAGTTTAACTCGTGGTTTGTTCAGGCCCTTTATACACAAACTGCAAGGGCTATACATGTCACGAGATACATTTACTGGTCTGGAATATAATTAACTTTAAAAAAGATGGTAAATTATTTTACCTGACAACTTTTGCTATTGTCAGGTTTTTCTCCCTTTGACTGGTTAGGAGATGCTGTGGTGACTTTCCTGGTGCATTGTGTGGTCCTGTTTAATCCTGTCATCCCCCAGGTCAATACAATGCTATTTACAGGGAGGGCAGTGGGGGAGTCCTGGAGAGCCCTAAGTCGACTTAGAGTCGACCTAGGGCTACTCCAGATCTACACTGGCTTAAGTCGACTTTCTAAAGTCAACTTCAGCCAAATATCGACTTTAAACTAGGTTTTAAAAAGTCGACTTAATTTTCCTTAAGTCGACTTAAGGAAAGGGTGGTGTAGACACAGAGTAAATTAAGTCGACTTAAGCTTCAGAGTAAATTAAGTTGACTTAAGCAAGCTTAAGTCGACTTAATTTACAAGTGTAGATGCACCCAACACAGTTGAGACACAATCTAGACATACAGGGCAAAGAGAGGGACTACTGAAAAAATACCTCCAGGTTACAGGCTTATGTGATAGGGGACCGGGTGGTGATGTCAACAGAGACAGAGAATGGGGGGGATGGAGAGGAAGGATCAGGATTTCAGTGAATGCCATGTAATGCTTGAATAGACAGAGTGACATGGAAATGGAGATGTCTGACAGACAGGCAAATACGCAGTGCTGAATGGAAGGAACAAGGGTTTGGGGGATTGTTTGCTGATCCTAGTGGCTTGTTTCTTAATGAGGCTTTGATCCCCAAGTCCTTTAGCACCCTGGCTCAACCCTTAAGCAGGAATTGGGACTATTCAGGGAGAACCAGGGTTTAAAAAGCCCATAAGCGACCAGAGGAGCTAGCAACCAGAAGCAGTTAACAGGGGAGTTTTGCAAGGCAATTTACAGGAGGAATGGGAGGGTACATACACTTCATTAGCATTCTATAAACTAATGACAATAATCCTCTTCACACCCATTAAAAAAAATCAGTAAAAGGAGCTGCAGGACTGAAAAGACAATGCAGGCACAAGACCAGTAACAGAGTGGGGGCTATCCAATTTATTGCACTTGTATGATTATCTGCTCTACAGGCAGGTGGAGTATGTGTGCATTCAGTGCAAGGAGCCCCTAGCCTTCAGGGACTGCCCATGAGCTTTGGGGACCAGGGAGGAGCTAAAGGAGACAGAGATGTACTTGGATGAGACTTTCCAGAACAGAGTAGAACAGTCCCATGCTGGTTTGACAACCTCTATAGTGTCAAGGAGGATGGAAGTCAGAGAAGGAGAACATCAAACTGGGGAGAGGGGTGGGGGGAGAAAAATGATTCCATAGCTGAGACTCTCCTTTCAGACGATGTCACGGTATCCTCTCACACTGATGATACCTCCCTGGAGGAGGGATCTCCAGTTATTAGGAAAAGACAGGTAATAGTAATGGGGGACTCAGTCATTAAAAACTTAGCTGGGTTTGTGGTGACCAGAAGAGCCACATGGTCACTTGCCTGTCATGTGCGAAGGTTGCAGATCTCTCAAGACATCCAGACAGATTTACGTGTAATTCAAGGGAGGACCTAGTAGTTATGATTCATGAAGCACCATTGACACAGAGAAGGATAGGATAGAGGTCTTGGAACCCAAATTTAGGTGGCTAGTTAAGAGATTGAACTCCAGAACCTCCAGAGTAGAATTCTATGAAATGCATCCAGTTCCACTCACTGGGCCAGTTAGAAAGGCAGAACTGCAGGGTCAGAATGCATGGATGAAATGGTAGTGTAGGGAGGAAAGGTTTAGATTAATTAGGAACTGGGAAACTTTTTGGGAAAGGAGGAGTCTATACTATAGAGAAAGGATGGTTTCCATCTAACCCCAAATGGATTCAGATTGCAGGCACATAATATTCAAAACATTGTAGAGCAGTTTTTAAACTAAGGGCTGGGGAAAAGCCAACAGGTGCCTGTGGTTCAGACAGAGACATCTCTTAGGGGAGGATCTATAAATGGAGATTCTCTATATCTCCGTAAGGAGAAGAGGATGGAAGAGGGGTAGGATCTGATGAGAAACAGTCAAATGAAAAACAGTCCCAATCAATTATATCACATGATGGCAGACAGCTAAAAAGTGATAATTTTTTTAAGTGCTTTTATAGGAGTGTGAGAAGTCTAAATACTATGATAGGTGAACTTGAGTGCCGCATGTTAAATGAGGATATTGATATAATAGGCATCACAGAAACTTGGTGGAATGAGGACAATCAATGGGACACAGTAATACCAGGGAACAAAAGATATCAGAACAGAATAGGTTGTACTGGTGAAAGAGTGGCACTATATGTGAAATAAAGCATGGTGTCAAATGAAATAAAAATCTTAAATGAATCAAATTGTGCCGTAGAATTTCTATGGATAGTAATTCCATGCTTGAATAATAAGAATACGGCAGTAGGGATATACTACCAATCATCTGACCAGGATGGTGGATAGTGACTGTGAAATGCTCAGGGAGATTAGAGAGGGTATAAAAATTTAAAAGGCTCAATAATAATGGGGGATTTCAACTATTCACATATTGACTAGGTATGCGTCATTTCGGGAACACATGCAGAAATAAAGTTTCTTGACACCTTAAATGACTGTTCCTTGGAGCAGCTAATCCTGGAAACCATATGAGGAGAAGCAATTCTTAGTTTATTCTTAAGTGGAACGTAGGATCTGGTCCAGCAGTGAATATAGCCAAAACACTTGGTAATAGTGGCCATGACATTAAAAAAAAAAAAAATCTTTGTGGACAGTGGTGGGGAGGCGGGAGGCAGCAAAGCAGTCCACCACAGAAGCATTTAATTTAAAAAAGGGGAACTATAAAATGAGAAAGTTAGTTAAACAGAAATTAAAAGGTATAGTGCCAAAAGTGAAATCCCTGCAAGTTGCATGGAAACTTTAAAAAGACACCATAAGAGAGGCTCAGTCTAAATGTATACCCCAAATTAAAAATGCATATTAAGAGGACCAAAAAAGTACCACTATGGCAAAACTACAAAGTAAAAGATTAGAGGCAAAAAGGTGTCCTTTAAAAAGTAGAAGTTAAATTCTATTGAGAAAATAGAAAGGAGCATAAACTCTGACACAAGAAATGTAAAAATATAATTAGGAAGGCCAAAACAGAATTTGAAGAATAGCTAACCAAAGACTAAAAAAGTAACAACAAAAAATTACATTACAGTACATCAGAAGCAAAAAGCCCAGTAAACAACTAGTGGGGCATCTAGTGATTAAGATGTTAAAGGAGCACTCAAGGAAGATTAGGTTATTGAGAAGAAACTAAATGAATTCTCCGTATCAGTCTTCATGGCTAAGGATGTGAGGGAGATTACAAAATCTGAGAAATTCTTTCTAGGTGAAAAATCTGAGGAACTGTCCTAGACTGAGGTGTCATTGGCAGAAGCTTTGGAACAAATTCAACAGTAATAAGTCACTAGGACCAGATGATATCCACACAAGAGTTCTGAAGTAACTCAAATATGAAATTGCAGAACTACTATGATATGTATCGTAACATTTAAATGAGATTCTGTATCAGATGACTGGATGACAGCTAATGTGTAATGTCAGTATTTTAAAAAAGCCCCAGAAACAATCCTGGCAATTACAGGCTGGTAAGCCTAACTTCTGTAGCAGGAAAATTGGTTAAAACGGTAATAAAGAACAGAATGATTAGACACATAGATGAATATGAGTTATTAGGGGAGAGGCAATGTGTTTTTTGTAAATGGAAATTATGCCTCATCAGTCTACTAGAATTCTTTGATGAGGGGAGGGGTCAACAAGCATGTGGATGAGAGTGATCCCGTGGATATAATGTACTTAGACTTTCAAAAACTTTTTGACGAGGTCCCTCACAAAAGGCTCTTAAGCAAAGTAAGCGGATATGGACTAAGAGGCCCTCTCCCCGTCCCTGGATCAGTGACTGGTTAAAAGACAGGAAACAAAGGGTAGAAATAAATGTCAGTTTTCAGAATGGAGAAAGATAAACAGTGGTGCCCCCCAGAGGTCTGGACTGGCACCAATACTGTTCAACATATTCATAAATGATCTGGAAAAAGGGGTAAGGTGAGGTGGCAAAATTTGCAGATGATACAAAACTATTCCATATAGTTAAGTCTAACACAGAATGTGAAGAGTTACAAAGAGATCTCACAAAACTGGGTGACTGGGAAAGAAAATGGCAGATGAAATTCAAGGTTGATAAATGCAAAGTTATATGCATTGGAAAACATAATCTTAACGATACATATAAAATGATGGGGTCTAATTTAGTTCTTATCACTCAAGAAAGAGATCTGGGAGGCATTCTGGATAGTTCTCTGAAAACATCCACTTAGTGTGCAGCGGCAATCAAAAAGCTAATAGATTGTTGGGAATCATTAGGAAAGTGATAGATAACAGGATCAAAAATATTGTATTGTTTCCTTATAAATCCATGGGATGCCATCATATTGAATACTGCATGTAGATCTGATTGCCCCATCTCAAAAAGACATATTCGAATTGGAAAAGATACAGAAAAGGGCAAGTAAAATGATTAGGGGAATGAAAAAGCTTCCATACAAGGAGAGCTTAATAAAATTGGGATTTTTCAGTTTGGAAAAGAGACAACAAAGAAGGAACCTGATACAGGTCTATAAAATCATGATGTGCATAAAGAAAGTTAAAGAGGAAATGTTATCTACTCCTCATAACACAAAACTAGGGATCGTCAAATGAAAGTATTAGGCAGCAGGTTTAAAATGAACAAAAGTAAGTATTTCTTTACACAGTGCACAGTCAACCTGTGGAACTCCTTGCAAGAGGATGTTGTGAAGATCAAGACTGAAAAAAGAACTAGATAAGGTCATGAAGGACATGCACGGATAGTTAGGATAGGCAGGGATTGCTGTTTGTCAGAGGCTGAAAATGGCCAATGGGATGGATCACTTAATGATTACTTGTTCTATTTATTCCCTCTGAAGCACCTGACATTGGACACTGTCAGAAGACAGGACTTGGCTAGAAGGACCTTTGGTTTGACCCAATGTGGCCATTCTTAGAAAGGAAAAAAGCAGAAATATGAGTTACTAGCCAAAACGTGGTAGCTAAATCTATCTGAGATCATCCCCAGTGAAGGTGTAAAGTGGGACAACCACAGAGAGTTGGGCGGTGGAGGGGCAGAGGGTGTGCTTGCAAAAGAAATACTGAAGAAGCCATCAGAGGTAGCATACAAGAACTAGAAGAAAAGAAGCACTCACAAATGCCAAGTAAGTAAAGTAAGAAAGGTCAAGAAAGATGAGGACGGAGTACATGCCTTAGAATCTGACCTACACAAATATATTAGAAACCTTGATAAGAACAGTTATTGTAGAGTGGGGAAGGAGGAAGCCAAACTGGAGGTAATTTGGGATGGAGGACAGGAGTTTAAGGCAATGGCGATAAATGGTGTATTCAATTGTTTAAGGGGTGAGAGAAAGAACAGATATGGGGTAGGAAAATCAGATGCATCAAAAATAGGCATGCTACTGAAAATGAGCTAAAGAGAATATGTGTGCATTTTGATTTGAGCAAATCAGCAGCAAGTGAAAGGTTAAGGAGGATGGCATGGAATGGCTGACAAATGAGACTGCGAAAGTTAGTCAGGAGAAAGTGGAAACAGGGAGAAAGGTATAAGAGTTAGAGACAGAGCAAATGAAAATTTGAGGGTCAGTGACGAAGAATGAGAATGGGTTTGGATGAAGGCGTGAGAAGAATTGAGGAGAAGGGATATAGGGAGGTCAGCAATTCTTGTTAATCTTTTCTTTGAAAAACAAGAGGAGGAGGGTAAGGGAGGAAATCCAGCCAATGGCTGGAATTATGGGCCAAGAATTGGTGAAGCAGGAGAAATAGTGTTGTTTGGCAAGAAATATTTTCCCTAAAATAGACATTTGTGTTTCTTCAGAAAAGAGCAGTGAGCACTCTATACATCTTAAGTGGGATACAGGGGGTTATGTATAGAACATAGGAAGGACAATGCAGCATGGCCAATGGTACAAGTTCAATACAATATCTATGAAGAATGGCTATTTACATGCTCAGACATTTGCAGGTTGAGGAGACTCACATCCAGCACATCTTCACCTTCTGTAAACTTTGTTTAAGGCTTTTTTCTCTCCTGTAAAATCATTGCTTTTGAATCTTCAGAGAAATCTTTACAATGGTCAGTAAATCTTAATGTCCTATGTGTTCTGTTTTATGAGATTTCAAGTAACATGAGGCTTCCAAGATGTGTAACTTGGCATATCAAAGAGCTCTAAGGACACAGCAGTCTTGGAGTGGAAGGGGGAAAAGTCAACTGTCCCCAGCTTGTTTAAATGAGCGTGAGGTTCAGTACATTAATGTGCTAATAAGGAAACCTTGTGTTCCCACACTGTTCTTAAAGGCATTCTCACACTACTGACCTGACCTCTTTAATCCTGGCTTTCCTGAAGAAAAAGCTGATCCATCAGGCCTCCTGTATCTAAAATGGGATGAAAGGAAATGATGAACCTTTTTCCAGGCAAGGGTTTCTCGGGTCCCTAGACCAGACCTGTACTTTTTTTTTTTAAGCTCTAATTTCTATGGGGAAAAAAAAGTGCATAGAGCCTCAAAGTGCTAATGATGAGTAACAACAAAAGGAAATATAGAATCTATTCACCAGCACTAGCTTGTGATTTAAAAAATAAATGATGATATTTTAAACTGTTTAAACATATTAAATTCTAATGTAAAAGAGTCTTATATCTATCAGTGAGTACAGGTCAGTAGGATTAGCTTTTAGCACAGGAAGATCTTTGAACCTTATACTCTTCTCAGTTATACCAGAGTAAATCAGGAATAACTCCATGAAATCACTGATGTAAAACTATTGTAAGTGAGAGGAGATTCAGGTCTTCTGTCTTTATTGCCAATACCATGAAGTGTGATGATCTTCCAATCTGGTACATTTTTTTTAAAATTCAGTAAAAAAAAATGTAAATGGTGTGCAAAGAACAGATATTCCTATGGCACTACATTTTATGGGCTGGATTGTGAAGTTATATCACAACTCCTGAAGAAGGATTCGTTGTGCTGTCCCTGGAGTAGACACAGGATTCTGGCCCAGGGTCACATTACAGTCTTTGCTTCTCCCTTGTTCGAGGGTGAGTAGTCTGTGCGCCATATATTTGGTGGAGGCTTACATCCCCCACCATGTCTGCTCACCAGAACTGGTTGGTGCATTTACTGGAAAGGAGTCAAGGTTCTGCCCCCTTCCTGTTTTCCTACTCTCTGTCTGCCTGTGTGGGAGAAGGATTAATGCCCATGTATGGCTGCTCTGTCCTCCATGCAAAGACAGGCTGTGGGAGTGCTCCACACAGGGGAGTCAGTGGGTGTCCTGTCCCTTATGCCCCCTGTATGTGTGTGTGGAAGGGAACTCATGATAGACCCTTGAATATTTGTAGTCTGAAACTTAGGACATGGAGCCTGACCCAACTGAATTGACTTCAGTGAATTTCGTAACAGATTCATGATCTGAGAAATTGCTATTTACTTTTTTTATCCATTGAGCTTCTGAAATATTCAAATCATGGGAGACAGAAATGAGAAGCGTTCTGTGTAAATGGAGTTTCTGTATCTGTAGTACACCACTGTGAGATGGATCACTGGTGGAACACATGAGATAGAAGCAAAAGTGCCAAAGTGAGCCAAAAGTTTTGGCATGGTGAACTCTTGATCCTTCCTTTTCTATCCCGAACTCCTCATATGAAGTGCCCATATTGTTCAAAAACAGAGAGACATGCTCACTGAAGAGCCTTATGAATGAACACAGCAATTGGTTCATTCCCATGAGTGAGAAGACAAATGAAACTCGCAGTCATATAAAAAGTTTAGAATAGATTAGAGCTCTGCTAATACAGCCCAAAACAAGGCAAAACATAGCCACTAGCTGGTTTCATTCTAACCTGAAAGTCAGGCCAAAATCACTGAATATTCACCAAGCTTTGCAAACCTTCTGAGATGAGTTTTGAGAAATTCCTCCTGATATCATGTAGTCTGTACCACAAGACAAAACTGATGCAATATTGACTGATTTAGTAGAGGAACATGCTTCCTAGAGTGTTCTTCCCTGGAATCTACCCCCTCCTTGTTCCCTGTTTTCCCCAGAATTTTGGCCATACTCACATTTTGCAGCAGCCATGGTCACACATAATCTCCTTAATTACAGCACAGAGAAGTCCGTGGAGGAAAAGATATTTTCCATACATGTTGCAGCTCACCACCTAACTGATTTTTCCTGCTTTCCTCTGTGATTTCCTCCTTTCCCTCCATTTCTTCTGTGCACTGCATATTGGGGGCTGATCACAGAGACCACAATAAATAATTAGAAGATTGGTCCAGGAAGTAACAAAGGAGAGTTAGTCATGAAAAACTCTCAAGACCTTTGAGGGAAAAAACTCCAAACAAACAAACCTGCACCAGCTAAGTCATAAATGTCAGTCCTAGGTGACTGGTGAAAGGAGGTTAGGAAGACCAAAGGGTAGATTGATACATTTCTTTCACTGAGTCAGACTTCTTTTGGCCCAGCACTTGATTGCACTATGAAAAGAGTGAGTTTGGACACTTCATGGATGTGGGAGCTTTTCAACTGAATTATATTCCCAATTTAATCCAATGGGCCTAAGCATCTTTCCTTGGTATCAGTCAAAGAATATATAATTGCACTGGTCCATAACTCATGTGATGACAAGGAATGATTCAACATTCCAAGCATGGCAGGATAGCTTCCATTACAAGACGAGTGAACATAGTTTCTTCACCACATGCTAACCAAATGCAAATCCTCAGATGGAAATTCATGGTCAGCTCTTTCCAAAGCTATTTTCAGAAGTTCCACAAAGCACTGTGCTGTGATTATATGCATTCATGATATGTATATCATGTATTCAACTGAAAGGATATTTGAATGATGCATTTAGAATTATTCCCAAAAGAGGGCCCCAGCATCTGTAAACTGCATCATATTTGAAAAGAATATAGGGGCAGAAATCTAGCTTGATTTTCTTTTTTTTTTTATTTTTAAATATAGCAACTCAGAAAGTCATGCAGCTTCTGATTTGCTATTAATGGTACATTACACTTTTACATCATCACATATATTAACGTGCATACCGTTGCAAATATGTAAACTCAATGGGATCTCTGCTCTCCATTATTATTTTAGTTTCCAAATTCACTTTTCGCATCAAGTAGGGCTCAGACATGAAAGCAATAGCTCTCCTTTCCTCTCCCTTTACAAACTGGGTAGCAAGCCGATTCAGGGAGACAGAGAAGATTTTTTTTTGCACACCTAGCCATTCCTGGCTACCTCTTTTCCCCCCATCTAGCACTCCGATTCGCATACTACTGAGAAAGCTGCTCCTTTGCCCCTGCTCTGAAGTGCCCTTAGTGCTGCAAATATTGATTTCTCCATCCCCTCTGAGGCCAAGAGTGTCACCTCCATGTTGCTCCCTGCATTCACTGACCTGGAAAACAGGAGAACTGAGGTTGCTACTGCAAGAGACTAGTCTCCCATGTGGCAACAGGAAGACAAGTAGCCTTAAGTCACTGGACTGTCCAATTCATTTATTTCTGTGATGTCATTGACTTCAGGTTGCGCCATATTTTTATAGTAAAGTTGTCAGGCCAAGATGCCCTATGGGCCTTGTCTTACTAATGAAATTGCAAAGAGTAAAGAAGAAAAGCTATTCAGAACCAGGAAGCCCTGTGCTTAGTCTTTACTTGCATCCTCCACTTTTTTGGCTTCTTTTGTTTGTGTGGCTATGTCCTGTACATTCAGACTCCTGGGATGGCACAACCACAAAGCATGCCATATGCTGTCCTGATTGATGGGCTCTGCAACCCTCTTGAAGTCAATAGTGTTTCACAGGTTGTAAGCCAGGACAGAATTTTCCTCTTTGTGACCAAGAAAATCAATAAAACAATAGCAACTTCCCCCCGATTCACATATGGAAAATTCTGTCAAGTACAAAATCCGTGGGCCAGACCCTTGGTGATGTCAAGTGGCCTGGCTGCATTGGCTTTAAAGACTTAACGCAAGTTGATGGTGGCTGAGATGAAGAATCCGGCTGTACAAATCTTGATTCTGTGTCTTACAGTACTGATCCAGCAGCTTCTTTTACTGGCCAAACCCTTCCTACAAGAGGCTGGTTACAGATTTACAAAACGCCCTAAGCCTGCATGATTAAACCACTGAAACCGCCTTATTCAGCAGCATTTACAACTAGAAGTTTGCTAAATTAAAGTGGAATACCCAGTGCTCAAGACATTGACAGTTGATTACAAACAATTTATTAATCTTCAGAGCACTTTCAGAATGTCCCAGCTCCCTGTGATATATGTAAGGGAATACTGTTATCCACATTTTCCAGATTGAGGGAGAGGAGGAAGAAGAAGAAGAGCTATTACAAGAATCCAATGCTATTGTCAGAGGTGGAATTGGAATTCAGAATTTCCAGATTACCAGACCACACCTTCCTCTTGTTGTGGATGCAGTTATTGGCAGCGTATGCATTATTTCTGTGCAAAACCACATGCAAACATACTTTTCAATGGAAATTATTTATCTCTGGGTCACTCTAATATGGGTCTCTGATTTTTATTAAGCTGCTGTCGAAAAGCAAATGTTAGCTGGTATACTGTAAAGCAGCCTCCTGGTGTTTCCATTTCTGATTATTATCTTATTCTAAGAATTTCAGAAGGAGGCTGCTAGTAAAAAAAAAAAAAAAAAAAAAGACCCTTTGATTTTTGTTGTTGTTGGTTTAATTTGGTTTCATTTTTAGCTCCTGGCTTGTTGCCACTTGGATGGATGTCTTATATCCTTAAGATGAATTTAGTACAATACTCAATGACCTACCAAGCCATTTTTTCCTTCATGACAAGCTGGGATCATGTCTTGAAATGACTGCAGCATGATTGTCTTGTTAGGCAAAAGGGCTAAGGTGGGCTTATCTTTAATAACAATGAAAGAACCTCATCAAAACTGATTCTTCAGTTTTACAGACCTGGCTCTAGAATTTTAGCCGACATAGACTTACTAAATCAGTCAGTCAAAAATTATATCAGTTGAAATGTAGTGTTCATGGCAGTCCAAAAACCTGAACATGTAGGTGATCTGGAGGTCATTTTGTTAACTCTTTAATTGGTTGTTTGAGTGCTGGAGGCAGTTGCTAATTGCCTGTAGGTCAGAACAGTTCTAGAGCTTAGGTAAATGTATACTGGCATATTTTCATATAGTTCCTTTGCACAGGTTGATAAAAATGATTTCTGCGTAATTAAAATTAAGACAAGGTGGGAAGAGTGATTCAATTAAACCCCTGAAGCCATTGCACAAATTATCTGAAGTACCAAAAACTAATGAATAGTTATTACTAGTTTTATCTTTTTGCTCTTTGTTCTTCAATCCTGAGGGTATTAAAATTGCGAGATTCTCTTGCAAAGTTCTCAGTGGTATGTTTTTAGGTGGGCAGTGTGAGCCTGAGTCATCACAGAGGAATCCAGCTTCTCTAAAATACAGAATAAGTACAGAAACTTTTGTTGACTAGTTGTTTTGAATTGAAAATAACCAGACCCTGAGCACAAGCAACCTTTTGCTTTCTCCACAGCCCAATATTATTTTGGAAACATCTGTAATATGTCATTCTGCATGTAGCAGGTATTATACACCAGTGCGGGGTGATGACAGTGAAAATAGATGAGAAAAGTTATAACCAAAATATCCCAAGTTTTACATCATACATTTCATAACCCTAGCAAGCATCTTATGCTTCAACTTAAAGGCCAAGGGCATGTGGTAGTTTTATAAATGTTTATTAACGTTAATAAACAAGTTACATTGTTGGACAATTTGCCACTGCCCCAACCTTGCAGTGCCGAGTGGTGAGTCAACAGTGCTTCTAAAATATAACATTGCTGCAGGGGAAAGCTTAGTAAGTAAAGACTTAAGCTAAGTAGGTGGTCTCATTCCATTTGGTCGGGCATATTGTGGCCAGCCTGAACATAGGCATTAAAGCCACCTCACAACCAATTGTCACAATTAATTAATTAATTAATATTATTATTATTAATTTCTTCCCACAGCGGCAAGTTGTCAGAAGTTTGGAAGAACAAGGCCTGCATCATTCAGATATAGGCGTCTATCTCTGGTAAGTTTAGAATAACAGAATTAAACTTCATTTACGGTGTCCCCCTATTTTTAACAGAGGCTTCAGCCACAGATACAGCAGATCCAAGTTAGCAGGACACATCCCACTTACTGCAGGGATTTATATAAAAGTAAAGACGTTCCAGAGGGGTAGCCGTGTTAGTCTGTGTACAGCAAAAACAACAAGAGTCCTGTAGCACCTTAGGCTATGTCTACACTTGGAAAGTTAAGTCGAATCTGTTAAGTCGATTTAAAGTCGACCTTGTTAAGTCGACTTAACGGAGTGGCTAAACTTTAAGTCGACCTAAGTTGACCTTGTTAAGTCAACTTAACAGTAGATATGGCCATCCACACTGGCTTTAAGTCGACTTAATAAGGTCGACTTAAGGTTTAAGTTGACCTTCAGAGGTTGTGTTATTAAGTCGATTTAAGGAAGCACTTAAGTCGACTTAATAAAAGCCCAGTGTGGATGCGGCTTTGTTTAGGTCGACTTAAGCATACTTAAGATGACCTAAATTGCCAATGTAGGCTCACCCTTAGGCTATGTCTACACTAGAAAAGTTAAGTCGACTTTATTAAGTCGACTTAATAAGGTTGACTTTAAGTCGACTTAAAGCAGACCTTATTAAGATGACTTAACAAAAGTTGACTTAACTTTTCTAGTGTAGACATAGCCCCTTTTCAACCTTATTAAGTTGACTTAACACTTTAAGTCAACTTAATAAGGTCGATTTAGGTGCTAATCCCCGTCCACACTGGCTTAAATTGACCTAATAAGGTCAATTTAAGCGTTAAGTCGACCAAAAACGAGGTGTTATTAATTCGACTTAACTTTTCCTTAAGTCAACTTAAGGAAATGGTTGTCGACTTAAGGAAAGCCCAGTGTGGACACGGAGTAGTTTAGGTCGACTTAAGCCTCCTTAAATCAACCTAACTTGTAAGTGTAGATGCACACTACATTTTCCTTAAGTCGACTTAAGGAAAATTAAAGTCGACTTTACTAAAGTAGTTTTAAGTCGACTTTTCTGGCTAAGTCGACTATAGAAAGTCAACTTAGCCAGTGTGAACCCCTACTAGGGTGGCTGGCACAGTCACAGCCTGGCTTGCCCCCCCACAGGGCAGGAGAGAGCCCTGCGCACCCTGCTCCTATGTCCTGCCAGGGTCCCTGTCCCCCTCAGCCCCCATTGTACCAAGGTACAATGGGACAAATGCTGAGCCCCCTGGCACTTGGCAAGGGGTGCCCCCCCACCACCACCGTGGACCTGTCCCAGGTCCACCTCGCCTCTACAAGTCAACCTAGGCGTCCAGTGTGGACGCTCTAGGTCGATTTGGCAGAGTCCTCTCTAAGTCGACTTAACTTTTGAGTGGGGACATGCTAAGTCGACTTAAATTAACAAGCGTAGACATAGCCTTAGTGACTAACAAATTTCTTCACACATAAGCTTTCATGGGCTCCAACTCACTTCATCAGATGTAAAGATATTTGTTAGTCTTTAAGGCACCACAGGACTCTCATTGTAAAAACAAAGAAATATTCCTGTCAATAAAGCTCCAAGGATGCCCCCCCCCCCCCCCAAAAAAAAAAGGTTCTTTTTGGACATCTGCTCCTCCTGCCACTGGCCCAGAAATGCCAGGAGGGGATGTGAAACATTCTATTTCTGAGATAGCGAAAGCATTTCTGAACCAAGAGTACCAGTTTCAGGGATATTGTATCACACGTGCAGTGAGGACTTGCTAGCAGGAAGCTCTGCAAAGAACAAGTTGTGACTAGCTCAATCAAAAAGTCTTTCTCTAATCTTAGATAGAGCAGATGTTATCCTGAGGGTTCGCGTATGCCACTAAAAGAATGCCTGCAGTTATTCAGGCAAGAGCTCTCTGGGGACAGCAGAGACAGACTGTATACTTTTGCACTTCAGTGTAGGGAGTAAGTTTCACCCTTTTCCTCACAACATGCATGATCCCTTCTCTGCATCCTCCTCTTTGTGTTCATACTTCCCCTTTTAATCATTCATAAACAAAAGAATCTATCTGGAGCAAACAGTAGTATCCTATAATGCTACCATCATTAGCAAACACTATCCTCTCCCTCCCTGCTCACAGATTCAATGCACTAGTTCAAGGTCCAATCTGATTCTTACTATAAATGACATCAGGAATCTTTTATGGGATCCAAATGACCACAATAAGCAGCATGTTCAACTAAATAATAGTACTATCAATTACACCCTCACACAGGGCGAAGCCATTCAACCAGGGTACAGTGAATTGTTGAAACACAACAATGTCAAGTAACCACATGAGTCCCTCATCAATGGGTAAAGCTACTGGAGGTAGAAAAAGTAAAGTTCCACTAAAAATGCCCTTTAGAGAAATCCCAAGAGATGAAGAGGGCAGGGGGGAAGAAGAGAAAACTGAAGCACAGAAGGTGTTCAAATTATGGGAGAACTCTGTATGCCCCAAGCTTCTGAACAAAAAAGTAAACAGCAAAACATCAATACTATTGTCGTAAAAGGGCAAAACTTCTATTGTGACAAGCCTAGCTACTAAAGGGTCATGCTTCTTCCCAGAATGCCATCTTCGCACTGTTCTGATGCACTTTCAACACAGACCATCAGTGAACAGGAGGGAAGAATTGATATCCAAGCCCTGCGTATATTTCAAAAGCACTATACACACTTCTTATATAATCATAAAGGAGTGTTTTTCTATAGAGTGTGACTCCGTCCAATGGCTTGAGACGCCCAGACTCCAGACAAAAGGTGCCCCGTGTACAATCATCTAAGTTTTCCTTGTAAATAAGACACACAACACATAGCCTTCAAGCAGCATTTTTGCTTTTACCTATGCAGACTGAGTTAGTATAAAACAAAAGATAATGGCCAGCTTTTGTTATAAACTACTGTAGATTGTATGGCGAGGGAGCATTGAAATTCCTGCACTGTGTACAAGAATGAGGAGACTACTGAACAATGTGTTGTCTGTCGTTGTGGTTTGCCAGTATATACATAAAGCAATAAATGTGATACAATAAAAAGTCATTAACATTGTTCCGTATCTGTTAAGAGGCTGATGCTATGCATGGGCTCTGTGTATAAACAGAGAGCATTAGTCTTCAGGGTTAGCATTACAGGGTCACTTCACAGAAGCGCTATGGCTCAGAGCCCCAAAAAGGTTTAGGCACCTAACTTCCATTAACTTTAATGGGAGTTAGTCACCTAAATACTTGTGAGGATTGGGACCTAAGAGTATGTCTATACTAGAAAAAGTTAAGTCAACTTTGTTAAGTTGACTTAATAAGGTCAATTGTAAGTTGACTTAAAGTCGACCTTATTAAGTCGACTTAACAAAGTGGCTCCTTTTAAGTCGACTTTAATAAGTTGACTTAACATTGGATATAGGCATCCACACTGGCATTAAGTCGACTTAATAAAGTCGACTTAAGGGCTACTCCCCGTCCACACCGTCCTTAAGTTGACTTAAGAAGTCGACTTAAGGCTTAAGTCGACCTAAGGAGTGGTAGTTATTAAGTCAATTTAAGGAATTTCTTAAGTCAACGTAATGAAAGCCCAGGGTGGACATGGAGTAATTTAGGTCGACTTAAGGGTCCTTAAGTCGACCTAAATTGCTAGTGTAGACATACCCAAAGAGCCTCTTTCTATTAACTTAAATGAATTTTGGATCAGGCTTCTTGGTTTATTTGAAAAATGTTTTAAAATGATTAAGCCCTACGGTTTGGTGTGCACACTCAGACCTACCTCAGGGGAAAACAGTGCATATTGCTAATAGCTAGATCCAATTTGTAGACCTGACTCTGCAAGCTGCTGTTCCATATGCAGCGAGATTGTAACTTCTGCTGAGACTTGCAGGGAGTTAGGGGGAACCGGCCACTCCCTTATTCCTCTGCGCAGGCTACCTGTATCATGGGTAGCAGAGTGAGAAAGGAGAGCAGAAAGCAGAATCTTTGGAGCCTCTATTCCCTTCCCTGTGCTGGTGGGCAGAATGTGGAATACATGGCGTGGAGCCTTAGGTTCACTTCTCCAATAGGCTGACTGGCACAGCTGATCCAGCACACAGAGGGAAGAAATCTGCTCCCATTATCTAGGGCCGGTGCAGTCAACTTCCTCCCTGGAGCTAAGAGGGAACCGGGGTCCAGATTATGAGTCTCTGACTCACACTCTCTTCTGCTTATGGAGTGGAATAGTTACACAGTGGCCCTTACTCAGGGCTTGTAGCAAAGCCATGACTGCAGCTATGAGTAATCCGATTGAACAAAGGACAGCTTATTATTTATGACTTCATTATTTCTCTTTCCTTGTAATTTTTTTCCTCCTCCCTCTTGCTTAGGGGGTGTGAGTCTGCAGAACTTCATTCATCCAAGTAACCCAAACAAGATTCAAATACCAAATCTTAAAATGGACTCCAGAGCTGCATAAAAATTTGTGAGGTCAGGCTCTTTCTCTGGGGCTAAGAAGGAGAAAAGCATGAGGAAAGGAGAAAACTAATCTTCTGGAGGAAAAATTACCACAGACTGCAGAACACCACTCCTCACCTCAAGAAGTAACATGCTTCCCCTTTGCTAGTCAGAGGTAATCTAAGTATGACACGTGAGGCCAGATTACAACTGGTCCATCTGTGCGGGTGTCAGGGGATAGAGGATGGAAGAAATTTCTTCCTACTCATCCACATATCCTCTTTACAGGAGCCCGTGACACTTTTTGGAGGGCACATAAAATGTAATAGAGCTACACAAAATGTGATCTACTAAAGTATGAAAATTAACAGAATTTTTAGGGTTTTGGAGCAATCCTTTCTTATAGCAGGGTTATAAGTCACTATTAGATTCTACAGGGTTGTTGAAGGAACCAGTAGAATGATTTTATTACCACTAAACTCTATGGGACCTTTCTCTGATAGGAGTAAGTAAGACTGAGGCCCTACCACACTGATCACCAGCCAGCAACACTGGCTGGCTGAAGAGAGGCAGGCAAGTGCTCTAACAGTTTCATGTGTCACAGGCAGGGGACAGCACAAGTTACACCATCCGTTAGCATGGGGTAGCCGCTTGATGCCACTGTCTCACTGTATGCATGGGTGGGACCATGGGCTCTACTCTTCCTGTTCCCTTCCTGTCCCTCTGAAGCAATGTATGTCCCCAGAGACATATCCAGAAGCAGTCTCTGCTCTCCTTAGCATGTGTAGCCTCCACACAGTTATGATATAATGACTATTGGCGAAAGGGGCTGGAAAGCTGATAGACTTGCTGAACTAGGAATCCCCGTGTTGGGGAATCTGTGCATAGTGTAAAGCCAAGGTAGACTGCTCATAGAGCACCTCTCTCCTCGATGTACAACCTAAGGAGTGTGGGCTGCATGCAATGCACTGCTGTAGTCCTTGACTAATGTACCTGTTCCATGAGAGCACAGCTCGCGAGCCAGGATTTGTGCAATTAAAACAGCCCCCAGATTGAGAAGCTCCGAATGACTGTTTTATAACATTTTTCCCTCCAGCCCTCTATAGCAATGTTCACTGCTCCAAAGCCCCAAACCTCAGCAAGTCCCTTCTGTTTAACATTCTCGACATCCATCTGCAGAAAGCTGAATCTTGTGGGAGGCACCAGTCATTGGGCTGATGTCCCACTAGTTTGGATGTGCAGGTAGTTGAATGTCAGCCATCCTATTTGCTCTTTCAGATCACATGCCAGGTTTTTAACTTTTCACTATCGCCTTGATCTAGTTTCATATGGAAATAGTGATGCTGATATCTGGACAAGGCATGGACATTTTGTGATTGCTTGGTTTAAGTGCCTGTAAAATATGACCCTGGTTACCACAAGGAGAAAACTGCTGACAAGTCATATCTTTTCATAGAGAAGACTAAAAGTACCTAAGGACTATGAAGTTTTCTCTTGGGAGAAAGACAAGTAGTGACAAACACTGACACATACAAGCACATATAACCACCGTGCAAGGAAATATTAGGTATAAGTAATGGGGTCGACTATATTTTTACCCTGCCAGTTTCATGAACCTGCACAAGATTTATGACTATCTTTACATTTTTAAAGCTTTTTTATCTAAAAAAATATGCTAATTATTTATAAGGCAAAGCTCTGCAGCAAAACACTGCCCCTTTATTAAAAACTCGCCAGCCTTGCAATCATATTACAGTTTTATTATTAGCTTTGATAGATCAAAGTATCAAGGGTAACATATGTCAAGGGTTGGGAACATGTTCCTCTGTGTGAAATGATTTTCTTCAGGTCAGTTGCAAGCCAGTTCAAATTTAGCCATCTTGGTTCTGATGTAATCCACATGTCTGATATTCCCAATCTATTTACCCTGGGAACTACTGTAGCAGTGACTGCCAAATTAATAGTTCTGCCTTTACACAAAGCTGTTGCATTAGTGCTCTAGTTGAGCAAAATACAGGACATAGCTACAGGTGGGCGTGGGTAGACCAAGGCCCATCCACTTTGAAAGCAGCCATATACAATGTTTTCCCTCTGTTGCCAGCACTTCACTAACAGTTGGAAAATCAGGCAGCTTTTGGCCCATCTCTACCTGAATTTCCTGCTTCTGGCCATGTGATCAGAAGCAGGAAGTTCAGGTAGCAACCAGCTGAGACTCACTAAGTTCCCTGATGCTCCAGGTGCCAAGGTAACAGGAGTGTCCAGCAGCTTAGTTTCTCTGCACTGTTGCTTCCCGAACTTTCTGGTTCCAGTTATGTAATTGGAAGCAGGAAGTGGCCCAGATCCACCCGAGTCAGTGATACGCCTTGAGAGAAAATCACACCTGGATATGCTCCTGCTGTCTAATATTAAACAACCACAGCCTGTGAGTTTTTCTTTGCCCATTGGTTTAAAAGAAGCGATTGGAACAACTTTTGTCCTTATCATTATTCTGGAAACTGCTAATATTTATTGTCTTTTGCTGTCCTCTAGCAGAGTATGGTGTGACTTCAAGGACAGGAAGGAAGCAAATGGGCTCACATAGAATTTCTGAAAGCACAAGTCTGTTTCCTCTAGCAGACAATGGTGATTCACAGTCTGCAAACTGAATTACTCACTGGCAACAGTTTTACATGCTAAATGCTCACACAGTGGAAAAGATAAAATGCCTAAAAATATGGGGAGAGAGATTATTATAATATATGGAGGGTAGGTTGGTCTAGTAAATAGGGCTTTAGACTGGACCTTGGAAGATCTATATGGCCACAGATCCTGGGCAAATCATTTAATCTATGCTGTGCTTCAATTCCCCATCAGTAAAAGAGGCATAATACTTCCCTATCTCATAGGACTGTGGTGTAAATAAATCCATTCATCATTGTGTGATGCTATGGTAATGATGGCCACCTTATTATCACCCAGGTGTATCATCATTTCCTTTTAAAAACATGTTAAAGCAAAGAAGCACTAAATTAAAAACCTTCTCTTTTCCCTTCTGAATTTTGGTAAAGTCCCAATCCACACCTGAATTTTAAGGTTTAAGTGAATCTCTTTTTGAACTCGAAAAGGCCAGGTATTCTTGGAGAACAAACATCTAAGGCATTGTCATCTTTATTCCTTATGGGTGCATCTACACTTGTAAATTACGTCGACTTAAGCCTGCTTAAGTCGACTTAATTTACTCTGCATCTACACTACAATTTCCTTAAGTCAACTTAAGCTGCTGCTTAAGTCAACTTAAGGAAATTTTAAGTCGAGTTTATAAAACCTAGTTTAAACTCAACTTTACTGGCTAAGTCGACTTTGTTAAGTCAACTTAGCCAGTGTAGACGCGAATTAGCCCTAAGTTGCCTTTAAGTCGACTTAAAGGGCCCTCAGGGGTCCCCCACTGACCTCCCTGCCAGGGTGCCTGGCACAATGGGAAAAATGCTGAGCCCCCTGGCACTTTTAAAGGGGTGCCCCCCTTCCCACCATGTACCACTCCCAGGTCTACCTAGCCCCTAGAAGTCGACTTAGGCGTCCAGTGTGGATGGCCTAAGTCGATTTGGCAAGGTCGACTTTAAGTCGACCTAATTTTATAGTGTGGACACGCTAAGTCGACTTAACAAAGTCGACTTAGCAAAGTTGACTTATTTGGCCAAGTGTAGACATAGCCTATGAAACCCATTCAGAATGTCGGTTCTTGGGGGTGCATTATAGGGTGAAAGCACTCATAACTACCATCTCATGAAGGATACTCATCGCAATATAACGGCCCCCACCTGGAAGAAAATTCCTCTCTAAATATGGCCCTGAAAGTAGGAATTTTTCTGAGAGTCATTCTGAAAACAATGAATCCTTCATTAGGAAAACTGAAACAAATGACACGTTCTTCACTGTCATCCTCCAAACTGAGTGATTCTTATATGGGTCACCTATTCTGCAAAAAGAACTATTTTACAATTTTTCCAGATGTTGATGTGTCTCCACAGCAAAAGAAATACACCAAAGAAGCCACTTAAAGGAAGGGAATTAATATTTCCATATGATTCGTCTGTTTGGAAGTATAAGCAAAGCAATGGGCGGAATAAAAAAAAAAACTGTGAAAGAAATATACTCTCAGCAGTCTCTGGAATCCAACATTGCCTGTCATTAAGAAACACCGCACTCATCATATATACTAGAGATTTCACTGCACACTTGCAAGGCAAATGTTGGGCATAAAATATACCTGGATCTTTGTCAATAAAACCGGCAGAGTTGAATGCAGAGAAGAAATATTAGGTTCTTTCTTGTTTGTTTTTCAGAAGAGAGTGCACAGTCTTATTGGAGCTATGAGAAACCAACATTTTAAAAACAGGGATAAATGTCATTTTTAGTTTTGTTTGCTTTCACTATTAGCAGTAACAAAACTTTCACCTTGAAGATGGAGATCAAAGGATCATTTAAATATCTAGACAATCATGCTCATGTGACCAGTGGCATTCGCACACAGAGAAAGAATTTGGAAAGATTGAGAAACCCATCCAATAATCAAGGGCAAAACCTCTGAAAAATATTGGCTGACATTTTCCAGCAAATGACCTTATGCATAGCGCATTTGCCTTTTTTTTATAGCAGCTCTGTTAAAACATAACATTATTTGAAAATTACATAAGTATAAAAATAACAAGAATATTTTTAATTTGGGACATGCTTTTGCTCTCACTTAACTGAGGAGCACCAGGCTATAATGAGCTACCTACACTTCAAAAATTTAAGAAACAGCCATAAGAGTAGGTTTCCAGGTAACTGATCAGCCAAAGCTATACTTTGATTGGCTATTGGATGCTTTGGTGATGTCACATCTATGCACAAACTCCACTCTGTGGTGCAGAACTGGGACCTTGTAGCCCAAATTCATCTACCCTATGCTCATGGGTCAAATTTATCCCTGGTACAATTCTGTTGCCTTTAGTGGTGTTGCACAGAGGTTGAATTTGGGTGAGCTCAAGAAGAAAAGGTTACAGTAGGGAAACACGAGACCTTTCCTTTCCTTTTTTCTATATGTGCTTTTCCATTCCCTTCTCTCTTTTCCCATAATCCTTCTCTCTGACCTCCACATCTTCCCCCCTCCAGTTGCTATTTCCTCTTTTCCCTTCTCCCAAACTTTACTTTTTTTACTGCTACTTCAGATGTTGTCTTGGGACCCGTGAAAAGGTTCCTTTTTTCAGTTTAGTAACAGTTAAGCTGCCATGGATGTGGCCTCTTCTCTGGCACTGCTGCATGCTTCTTCCAGGCTGCAGTACGTTGTGGCTAGCTCTCCTCTCGCAACACTCTGAGGGAAACCATGGCTTCCCTTCCTACCCTCTTCCTGATATACAGCCGGCTTAAAGAAGTGACCAGCAACCTCTGGAACTAAATTTCACAAAAGATAGGGAAGTAAACAATTGTTTAACTTTCTGGTGTCCCAGTTCAGCTTTCCTGGTAACCGATGAAAGGAGATGAAAAAAGCAATGGAAAGGGAGGAGACAGACAGGAGGAGCTCCGAAGTAAAAGGAGGGATTTCTAACTGCTCTCAACCCAGTTAGCCAGCTGCCTTTGTGGTAGCAGTTAGTGTCCAACGGTCACATTTAAGACTCTTGGGACTTAGTCCTGCCTTCTTTGGTTACCTAAAACTCTCACTGATTTATTAATGCCAGTTTATACAGCACCACTCATGTGGATGGTGCTTCACAGACAAAGATTACCCCATTGGGAGTTATTAATCCACAGCTACACTAGTATTAGCACTTACATCAGAGCGTTAAAAAAAGCACACCCCTAAGCCTTCGTGTGCATAGCGTATGTTGGTAGCTCCACTCACTGAGTCGGTTTTATTATGTAGATGAGAAACCGCTCTCACATTGACATAATACAACTACACGAGCGCTTCTACAGCATGCTGCAGGAAGCTTGTAAGTGTAGACGTCGCCTTAGGTTAGCAACCAATACAGGATCTGTCCCTTAAGAAGGGTGAATAACTTCTAGTATTTTAGGAAACAAGGAATGAGCAGGAAATGCAGTCAGACTTATTTTATGCAAAATGCAAGACACAAACAAAATAAGCCATTGAGGAAGATGCTTGAAGCAAAGAAAATAAACAAGAGATACCACCCTGTAGCTGCCTTTCTACAGTAAAATGATAGGAGAGATATGCCAAGAAAATAAAAAAATGCAATTAAGATACAACAAAAAGGGCAGCTTTATTAGATTAGACTAGACAGGAACAAATGGCATATGGGATAAATTTATCCTTTTTTATTTTTGCTCATCAAATATTCATTATTTGAATGTATAGGTCAGATTTCTACTCCATGGACTGATGGCAAATATTGCAACTTTGAGTTGCCATGCCTTGTGGCAACTGGCCACTAAAGCTACATCCTGAGTGAAAGATAGTACAAGCACTTCTAGTGCAAATATTGAATTGCTCTTTGAAATTTGCTTTCAAAGACTATTTTCTCCATTAAACTGGTTCACTGAAGTGTGTGCAGGAAGTGAGCAGAAAAGGGCACAAAAAATGGTCCATGAGATTGTTTGCCCAGCTCTAGACCAGTTATCCTTTCTTGTTCTTAATATGTGATATTTTATTTATATAGCTTGTCAAATGGTGCTTTCAGTGGTGACATTTTTATTAGTGTCAGGCATTTCTTATTATGAAAGGATGTTACATCATTCTTGGAAATATTCACTGATAATGGCATCATTTTCAGTAATTCTGGAAAAAAAGTGGCTTTCCTTGATAAGCAGCAGCTATTTAAACTAGTTCAATTGGCCATTTGGGGATATTAGGGTCCAGCCCTGGTAAGACACTTAATAGCAAGCAGAGAGAGCTACAAGAGATCCCAGGAGGGGGAAGGGAGGGTGGCACACTGGGCACTTGTGGAGGAAAAGGGAATTGTAAGGATGCAAGAAGCATCTGACCAGTGCAGTAAGTTGGCCTATAGAAGCTACAAAGTGCATGTGTGATCCCTTCATTATTACTGGCTATAACTAGAGCCCTAGAGATCCTTAGGTATCCACTTCAGCTCCTTGGATGCAGATATCCGCAAACCCATTGTTGTGCACTGGAGCTTGGATGTAGATTCTATTTTTATCTGCCCAGGGTGCAATCGCTGTGGCTGCTAGTATGATCCATGTCAGCAGTACACAGGGAAACAAAGGAAGTGCTTCAGCCAATCTCAGGTCAACTCTGGTTGTGGTCTGCCAGCCAATCAGATTCTCAGTCACAGCAGGCTGGGGCTCAGAGAGCCACCACTCTCTGTAAGTCAGTTAGCATGCTGGCCTTTGATTGGCTCATTCCCTGTGTGAGCTATGCCCACTTTCCCTTTTCTTGCTTCAGTTTATTCGCCATGCCGTCAATCAGAGATTTCTAAGGAAATCTCTTATTGACAGCATGGTGCGGGAACCGCAAACAAGGAAAAGAAAAAGTGGGTGGGGCCTATGTGGGGAATGAGCCAGTCAAAGGTCAGCATGCTGACTGAGTGAGGCCAGCCTGTGTATGGATGCGGATGCACATAAACCTGGCATATGTATCGTGGATCGAATAGATACTGACGCTGAGCGGATGCGGATCAGATCCAGATCCACATTTTTGCATCGGTGCAGGCCTCTAGCTATAACATGGGCTGGTCCAACCATATAAGTGAACTAGGCAATCACCTAGGGTACCAGGCTTTAAGGGGCACCAAATTAGACAGAAGTGAATTTTTTTCTCTATTAAAAAAAAACAAATCCAACAACATAAATTTATTATCTCTTACAACATGTGGAGGCAGGGGGGGAGCACGAAGTCATAGTTTGCCTAGAGTGCCAAAAACCCTTGGAGCAGTCCTGGCTATAATTATAAATAATGTTTGATATTGTGCCTGTTTGTTGTAGTTTGAATGATAGGTTTCTTCTGGTGGATTGTTAATGAAACCTTATTGGCATCAATACTGCTTTTCAGTCGTATAGGTGAATATGAAATATTACATCTTTTTTTTTTTTAAATCAAGTGCCAAATTATAATAAATAATTATTAAAAAATTCAGATTGACACAGAGGCAATAAATCACTAAGCTTGGATGAAGCAATGCTTTGTTTTACTCGCTGCACTTTTGTGGAAGCTAGCAAAACTTTGAAGCAAGGCAACACATTCCATTGCTCAGCGTAGGTAAGATCTTGTATAAACTTTTCAGTAGGGAAGACAGCCTATTATTATGCTTTTGCTTTTCAGAAGTATAGTCATGTGTTATTATTAGTGGTTTTACAAGACACTCTAGAGGTCTCATCTGAGACTGGGACCCCAGTTTGCTAGGTACTGTTCAAATGCCTAATAAGGCAACAGACAAAAGGAGGTGGTTGGAGGGGGGAACAGTGAGTTGTGCAGAGCAGAACAGCAGCATGCTTAAAATGTAATCTTTGTATCCCATTTCTGAGTCTGGTGTCTTGTCCATTAGACTGTGCTACCATCCCGATCAAATTAAAGTAAAAGAAAAGATCCAAGATTGGTTTTTCAAATGGAAGATATCATTGGCCATATTTTGTTACTCAATCCCATCAAATTATTTCCATAACTGAGGAGGCACCGTTACTTCAAGAGGATTCACAAAAGTGGGCCCTTGTGGTCACATTTAATCTGCAGAAGAGAAGAGTGAGGGGGGATTTGATAGAAATCTTCAACTACCTGGAGAGAAGTAATGGTCTCAAGTTCCAGTGGGAGGCGTCTAGGTTGGATATTAGGAGAGACTTTTTCTCTAGTAAGGGTGGGAAAGCACTGGAATGGATTAATGGATTACCTAGAGAGGTGGGATAATTTCCAACTTTAGAGGTTTTTATAGCCTGGCTTGACAAGGTCCTGCTTGGGATGATTTAGTTGAAATTAGTCCTGCTTTGAAAAGAGATGACCTTCTATATGACCTCCTGAGGTTCCTTCCAACCCTAATATTTTATGATTCTATGGAGCACCACTAAAGCTAATAGGACTTCATGTGTACTCTGCACACATGGACTCCACAGCAAGACCAGAGGCTGAAAAATTATTCTGGCTTATTTAGCAATTGGAAGATCCAGTGAACACTACAGTTCAGATAAGTCAATGGAAAGCTGTTTTCAATGAAAAGCTATTTCGGTAAAGAAAATACATAGTGCAAAACATGTCCAGTATTAAACAATGTTTGAGGCTATGATTTCTTTTTTCTGGGAGGAGTACTATGTGGCTCTCAGTGGGTAATAATCAATTACTTAAAACTGAAATGATTGAAAAGAAATGGACCAAGCAAAGGCTCATGCTCAGTACAATAATTCCACATGGACTTAGAGGAAACTGACATTATATATAAAAACATGTCAGGATGCACATAAACTAATATAACAGAGTCTTGTGGTCTTTAAAAGTGCCACAAGACTCTGTTGTCTTTCTACAATAGACTAACACGGCTACCCCTTTGGAATAAACTAATATGAGTTCTATAAACATATTGGCAGTTCATTTGCTGGAGCCAGGACAGCCATAGCCATAGAACAGATGATCCTTGGCTATGTCTACACTACAAAAAGTTAAGTCAACTTTGTTAAGTCGACCTAAAGTCAATCTGATTAGGTCGACTTAAAGTGCTTCCCCTGAACTGGGACTTAGTAAGTTGACCTAACTGTCCTTAGGTCGACCTAATAAAGTAGACTTAAGCGTCCACACTGTGCTTAAGTCGACCTAAGGGTTAGGTCGACCTAACCGGCGGTTCTTATTAAGTTGACCTAAGCTTTCATTAAGTCGACTTAAGTAATTTCTTAAGTCGACTTAATGAAAGCCTGGTGTAGACAGGGACTGAGTTAGGTCGACTTAAGCCTCCTTAAGTCAATGTAACTTGCAAGTGTAGACAAAGCCTTTCTCTTCTGTGTGGAAAGGGGCCAAATCACTGCAAGGTAAAACCGGCGGGAGGGTAGAAACTCACGAGGAAGGATGGCAAAGCACTTTACAAACATGAATAAATGTAGCTTCACAACTCTTAGCCCACTAGAGTAGAGGTAAACAAGGTATGGCATAACTGAACTCCTGCTCTCACAGCCATCAGAACAGATTCAGGAGGTCAGGAACACCTGAGCACAGTGTGGAGCAGACCTGGAGATCATCTAAATTTCCCTAAATTTCTAGACTAGCACCCTGCCTGTCACAGAATCCTTCTCAGTCACATCCTACCCAAGCACAGCTCCATTGACTCCAAGTGTTGTACACATTCTTTTGAATGCAGAGATTTCTGAATATGTGTTGATCCTTCTCTGAAATATAATAAATAAATAGAAGAGAAGTAGCTGCAATATTATTAACACTTAAATGTGGAAACAGAAAACAAAACAAGCCTTCATCTCAGTCACATCAAATGGAAATATCCCTTGAAAGTTTGCTTCAGTTCAATTCATCATGAGGCTAGCAGCCGTCAGTGACGAAAGGTTCATGACTTGCAGCAGCAGCACACAAAGCCAGTTTGGGAGTCTGTCTGATTTAAAAGCCAGCCTGGAAGTTTGGCAGCTGTAAGTGCTGAGAAGTGAAGAGGTTTCTATGTAGGAGGAATGGCCAACAGAGAAGAGGGAAAAGGGCATGGAGTGGGAGATGGAGGTCTCTTCAGGGGAGAGATGCCAATGGGAGGTGGGGGGAGGGAATGGAGGCAAATAGGGGAGAATTAAGGAGCCTTTTAGGGGGAAAGGATGGGAGGATCAAGGAGTCTCTTCAAAGACATGATGGTACTAGGGG
This sequence comes from Pelusios castaneus, assembly GCA_007922175.1. NCBI lineage: Eukaryota > Metazoa > Chordata > Testudines > Pelomedusidae > Pelusios > Pelusios castaneus. The sequence goes on from ML685758.1 coordinate 15,151,446, forward strand.
AAGAGATGGGAAAATCTGCTCGGGCTAGGCTTTGCTGCAGTATTAGCTCAAGGCATTATTCATGTTCTGTCCCTAAACCGACTCCTGTTCACACACAATAAAATCTCGAGCTCAAGTGAACTGAGATTTTAAACTTCAGCTAGCTGGCCTATGGGGAGGGGCACTGGGGCTATGTCTATACTTACCAAAGTTAGTTCGAATTAGTTAATTCGAACTAACTAATTCGAACTAATTTTAGTTAGCTCGAATTAACTTAATTCGAACTAGCATGGCCCCACTAGAATGCTAGTTCAAACTAAGCAAGTGCCCTGCATGGCACTTGCTTAGTTCGAATTAGTCAGTTGCATTAAGGCCAATGTGCTGGTTAGTTCGAACTAATATGGCCATATTGACTTAATTCGAACTAACTTGTTTGAATTAAGGGTTATTTCGAAGTAAAATGAGGTTTTACTAATTCAAACTAACTTTTCCTTAATTTGATTTAAGGAACTGCTTAAGTCGAATTAAGGAAACTCAAGTGTAGACACAGAGTAAATTAAGTCGACTTAAGCCTGGCTTAAGTCGACTTAATTTACAAGTGTAGATGCACCCTGGATGTGCTGTTGATGCAGGAACTAGTAATGCAATGCTGGAGTTACAATTCAGCCACTGCTAATCCAGTCCCTTGGCATCACTCTATTGTGGTTGTTTTTGCAGTGTAATCCCTTTGAGGGTATGTCTATTCTGCAAATGGAGAAGTTATTGACAGCTTGGAGAAGCATACCAATGCCAGCTTTAATCTAGTTTGTACCTTAAAAAGAGCAGTGAAGACAGGGCAGTATGGGCTACAGCACAGTCTGTACCAGCCTTCCCATCTGCTCTGGGCACATAGGCTGCGTCTACACTTGTAAATTAAGTCGACTTAATTTACCCTGTGTCTACACTACAGTTTCCTTAAATCGACTTAAGCAACTTGCTTAAGTTGATTTAAGGAAAATAAAGTCAACTTAATGAAAATTAAGTCAAGTTTATTAAACCTAGATTTAGTTCAAGTTAGGGCTTAAGTCGACTCCCTAGAGTCAACTTAAGCCAGTGTAGACGTGGGCTAGCCCTAAGTCGATTTAGGGCTACCCCAGGACTGCACCAATGCCCTTCCTGCCGGGGGGGCACAGAGGGAGCCTGACATGACCCCCCAAAGGGCAGGGCAGAGCCCTGCCCACCCTACCCCTATGCCCTGCCAGGGTCCCTGTCCCCCTTTGCCCCATTGTACCCATGTACAATGGGGCAAAGGCTAAGCCCCCTGGCACTGGGCAAGGGGTACCCTCCCTGCCCCCGTAGACCTACCCTAGGTCCCCCTAGCCCCTAGAAGTCGACCTAGGAATCCAGTATGGACACTCTAGGTTGACTTTGTAAGTTGCCCCCTAAGTCGACTTAAAATTTAAGTGTAGACTCACTAAGTCGACTTAACTATGTCTACTTAAAGTTGACTTAGTTAAGTCGACTTAGATACAGTCGACTTAAACTTCCAAGTGTAGACATAGCCTCTCTTGCATTGCTAGCCATGCTGAAGTGCATGCTGCTGCAGCTTCATGGCCATTTTTAGCCATTCTAGTTAGATTAAAGCTTGTCTGGGTATTCCTACCCACGTGACAAGCACACCTTCATTTGTCATGTGAACATACCTGTACTCTGCTCTGACTCAAGCTAGGCTAGCTCAAGTGGAGTAACTTGAATGTCCTAACCTGAGACACTTGCTGCAGTGAAGACATACCCTCAGTGATTGAGGTGGGTGTGGAAAAAGCTGAAGTGAAGAGATAGACCCAGTTGATGTGGGGAATGATCAGAGTCTCTTAACGTTTTTATTGAGTAGAGACCAGGAGAAAATCTTGACTGGGAAAGATAGCCTCCAAATGAACAGGGTGTCTCTTTGGGAGAAAGGGGTTGGCTTAGGGAGAGAGCAGAATGGATTAGGGAGTCCCTTTGGAGAGATGAGGCACTTTGGGATTTTCAAAGGGAAGGAAATGGCCTAGGAATCTCCAGATGCGTGGAGAGAAGGAGTGGAGCTGCCATGTGACATGAAGCTACCTCTTGTGCAACTTGTTGAAAAGTTGTGTCTATGCTTCTGATAAGGCAGTCTCAGAAATCACGTTTAATTGCAGGCTGTTCTATTCAAGAGAACACTGATCTGACATGTGTCCTCTACCTTGGGAAATGTTTACCTAGATACTTTTCTGTTTATTAGAAAATCTGCTTTATTTTCTTTTAGCTTTCCCTGAATACTAGTAGAGAAAAGCTTTTCCCAGAGCTCCCACTCCCAAAATTCTTTCCTAAGGTGGGTTATCCTGTAATTTAAGAGGTTTTGTTTAATTAGGTTTTAAACTTCCCTCTCTTAATTACTTTTTTCTACACCTAAATATGCTGCTATTTGGAGCACAAACAGACAGTGATAACAATTAGTGGAATAATTACACTCTTTCTGTCAGTGTAACCTCATGGCACAGAAAGTATTACAAATCCATTTTAAAACATATTAAATGTTCATATTAATGAGGATAATAGAGAACAAGTACCAGCAAACTAAATATTGTTAATGATTTTGAGCTATTAAATTCATTACCATTTCCTTTCATAATAAAGTGGTTACTTGCTAATTAGACCTTTTTAAACTCATCATTATTGAATTCATTACATTGTGTGCAGTTAACCCTTAAAGGTCTGCCGGGGTGTATAGGCACAATTAAAAAAACATTTCAATATCATATTAAGAAGATATGCGAGTTGGAATTCCTTTTGTATTTTTGACTGTAGCTCCATGTACTTTTTGTCCAGTATATTTTCTTGACACATCATGCCTAGCAGCTTCTTTGGTGTCACAGCAGCTTCAGCATCACATATTATGGAAACATGCTGTATTCATTTCATTTAACAAGTGTAGCCCACTTGTTTGGCTGGGGAAAAAAGTACAGTAAAGACTGACATCCGTTAGCTATTCCTCCAAAACTAAATCTGATAGAGGTTGATGTTATCAGCCTTTTCCACTTACCTATACGAATGTACGTCTCTTTGTATCTGTTTTCCTCTAGAGTCCTGGGGTGAAATATTATCCCCACTATTGACAGTGGCAAAACTCCCACTGAGTTCAGTGGTGCTCAGATTATATCCCTGGAATGTTAAAATCACCTGTCTTGCAGGATTTTTCCTACCCCATAGCATGAAATCCATTGCTTAACATTGAGTTCCTGTGAAAACAATATTCCTTGCCTATAGGACTGTTTCTAGGACTGTATATATGAGAGAATGTTCTCACACTTTATATTCATGAATAAATGTCAGTGTGTTGAGTTAGATCCCATGGTACTCTACACACTCCCCTTCTCATTCATCTTGACCTTCATACTCCCTCTCTCATATACCACTCTGCCTAGATGGACTTGGCTCTGCCTTCAACAATGAGTAAAAGTTCTGCTGACTTGTCTCTATCCCCTTTTTTCTCCCTCCATTCTTTGTTGCCTATCCTGTCTCCCCCAGCCTCCTCTCCTGCACCCCATAGTGCCTCCTTCCTTTCATGCCTTCCCTTTGCAAAAAAGAATGAATACATAAATAAAGTGTAGACGCTAAACCTTTCATAAAGCAAAAAGAAGCAGGAGTGAGTCCCAAGTGTAGCATCAACAATGTGCTCAAAGACAATGTTAAGAGGCACACACTGATCAAGCAACAATTTTAATAAAGCCTCTGATTTCCAGTAAGAAATACCCCTGGATGTTATTTCACACACCACACATTTTCATCCCCTCTTCCTCCAAGTTCCTTTCCTTCCTGTCCATTGCCAACCAATCTGACTGGGCGTCTCCATGACTCCTCCATGCTACATTCAGATACAGATATTTTTGCCTAAGATACAGCTATTCCCTGAAAACAAGAACCATCTTCACAGTCCATTTTATTAGCATTTTGCAAATATAGCTGATATTTGTTTAAGGGTGGAAAATGTGTTGCATGTCAAAACAAAATAATTTTCATTGGAAACACAAGGTTTGGTCTCAAGTTATAATAATTCAAATAGGTATACAATTGTTATGCAAATCACTGAGTTCTGGCTGGTCACCAGTAGCTTTTAGGCAAAGCACAGAGATTTCAGGAGTATGGCGCAGTAGTCTTCTGTTTGTAAAAGCCATTCCTGCAACAAATGGATGACACAGGATTGCAAAAACACTCTAATACCAGTGAGCCAGGCTGCCACAGTAGGGAGTGGCAAAGGACAATGATATCCACTATGGACAGTTTTACAGACCTTGTGTAGCAAAATTATCCATTGCTTACAATGGGTGTCACCAACAAATAATTTTGCCAGTGTGGCCAAATCTTGTGTGACACTTAATAGCACTATACTTGAGGGCTAGTAACTATGCTGATGGATACCCTAGCAATATGATAAATACTAAATTAGATTATGTGCAGACGGTATGGCTCTAGAGAAACAACACGGAGCCTACATTGAAATCAGACCGTCCCCCTTCTGCCAATCAGAATGTCAGGATTTGCATACATGAGAAACAGCCACACAGTTATGGGCCAGCCAGCAACTGAACAGCGTCCCTTCTCTGGCTGAGAAAATTCCATTTCAGAGTAATATATAACAACAATAACACTCTGTATTTGTAACCTGTCTTTTATTTAAAACCAAGTCCTTTTCACCCGTAAATAGCTAGGGTATAAATGTGTCTCACCAATCACAGTGGACTATTGTGTTATACAGTCTATTGAATGTTTTTGGCAGGCATGAGCCCCTTTGCTACTGTGTCCTTATTTTATTATTGTTTTGAGGGTAGAGCTGTGTGATTATCCATTCTTGCTTCAGGCATAGCAAGCCATCTGGAACGCTTATTAAACCCACAGGCAGATCAGAAGGATATAACTCTGATGATGTACATGTATACGAGCTGTACTACATCATCAGAGCATTGCTCCTCTGATGATGTAGTACACATTAGTGGGCCTAGATAATAGATTAGAACATAGCAACAAATAAGTTAGACTTTTTGAGGGATAGATTTCTTTTGCCTCTAGGTGACTGGCTTAAAATATGGAAGGAAAAAATAAAGAAAGGCAAGGAGGCTTCAAAACTTTTAAATGTTCAGTTTGTGGAGAGGGAGAGCCAGGTGATCAAAGAGAGGTTTGCTAAGAGAGCATTGAAGCCCATATTCTCGAGAAGGAGTCACACATATCCTGAACCTGTTTATTAATATTAACAGAGACATGGAACTTGTTCAGAAATAAAAACTGTGACAATTCTAATTAATTCTCAACCTATGAGAATTGCTCAACCCATAGTAAGAGGTACTTATTTTTTCTTTATTTCAACAAATGGCAACTACAAAAGCCAAAAACCATTCTTCTTCTGCAATAAATTTTACCTGAAAACACTGACCAGATTTTTACACTAAGAGAACTTTGTTTTTTTCTCGTACTTTCACTCTATTTAAAAATATGTTTTTACAGCATGTGAAGTAGTGATGCGTTGTTTCTTTAATGCTCATTGATATCGTACACAGAATTAGCTTTTCAAAAATTTTACCATTTATTTATAAGTGCTTTTTGAGAACAAGCCTGTCAAGTCAACACATTCATCCAGCCATGTGTCATTCCTTCCAATCAAATGTGCGATGAAAGAAATGACACTTACAAAAATTAATGTTGTGGACACTATATATTAGATGTAGGTGAATAGTTAGAAAAATGATCTGTATGTGTTTGTCGAGTTCTAAATAGAATTTCTTTTTGTCTTCACAATCCATACTATTATCATTTTGAAATGTTGTTGATATTTGTTTAATTGTGAAAAATGTGTCATGCCTAAACAAAAAAAAAATCATTTGGAAGCAGGCAAGGTTTATTAAATTCATCTAATTTAATCAGGAAACTGAAGTGATGCCATGTGATTTATGTAACCAGACACACACCTAACATCAAATTGTAAATATCAAGTATTCAAATGAATATTCACAGCAAACAGTTTCTGAGCAATCCAAAAGATATTTGTTTGCACAAAACATTGATACATTAATTTTATATAGCAAATTAATGGTCTAAAAATCGATAATTTAAATGTTAAATTGTTGTAAGAATCTATAGTATCTGTGACATATATAGGATACATAATAGTGTAGATCATATTTTTTTAATAATCACAACTTCTGCTTGTTAACCTTTTTTTCCAGCCTTCGAAATGAGGCATGCGCTGCGCCTACATGTGCATCTAAGCATGGTGTGCAGGGCATGCATGCATTTTCTATGGTGCACACTCAAAGTGGTAACTTCGAAGTGTGAGAGTGTTTGTGTGTGTCCATGCATGCTATGATGGTATGCTAGCAGCACAGTACTTGTGCCAGAAATTTCCTCTTGGTGAGCCTCCATTGCCTTCTACTTCAGTTATGACTTTATTTCCCCCCCAAAATATTCATGGAAACTATAAATATGATCATGTTTGAATTTGCTAACACATTTTTGGTTTCCCTAAGTTAGGCAGCTATAAAGGTTCAAAAATTGATGTTTTACAGATTTTTTAGAATCAGCATTTTCTTTTTTCTTTTTTGTAAGTAATGTAAACCAAAATTTTTAACATGTGCTCACTACGTTCCTTAGTTTCTGGGTGTCCAACCTGCGATACCTGAGGTCGGATTTGCAGACAGGCTGAGCAGACAACTGCAACTGAGATATATAGGAGCCCTGCTCTGAATGTACAGTGTATGATAAAATAAGTAAAACTCATGCCACAGGCTTTTCAAATTGGGCAAAAACTGGTGATAATTGTAATAATTTGAGTTTTAATCTCCGTGCCTCCATTTCCTGCGTGTAATCTGGGGATAACAACAGTAATTCTGCACTTCACCAAGGTGTTCTGAAGATCAATTATTTAATGTTTGTAAAGAACTAGGATATTGCATGTCATCACCATGGACAAGCCCATGAGGAAATGAATGTCTGTATTCAGAATAGGGGTTGAGGTGACCAGTAAATAACATGTAGAGACACATATTGAATGATGAGGATAGAAAGAAATATTGAACATCTGTGGGCTCCATGCATTCTGAGCACTGAATGAGGGAGGGATCCTGGAGCAAAACAGTTTGTAATCATGTACTAAAACGAGTAGTTCTTCGTGCCTGTATACAAGGGTGCTGATGTAAGGTTTCCTAACTTCTGAGTGCTTCACTTTGCAACCTTAACGTAGTTTTTAATGATCCACTCATTTTGCTCAGGAGAAGAGGTTCTTGTTCACTGCACACCATAGTCCAATATGGATACTTGTGCAGTGAATGCAGCCTTCCTTCATTTGGGAAATTGGTAAAAACGGTTTAAAAGGCATGCATGAGATTAAGTGTGTACACAAAATGTGGTATCTACCTATCATGTGTGCATGCTAAGGATTTTGATCATGAAACTGAGTCTTAGAGAAATTTCTCTCTATGTAATCTTTTGAAAATTGCCGACAAAACAAGTTTGCATAGTGCATAGGTACAAACATCTTATAGAGACGGGGGGAAAAGCAAATGAAAAGATTTCCAGAATTATACCTCTCACTTTGTAGCTACACAGATCTTTCAGCTTTAGATCTTCTGGGCATCCTCCTCCGGCTCTTTTTGTTCTTTCACTCCATCTCTTTATTGTCTTTCTCATCAAAAGTCCTCCCTCCTCTCTCTTTTCTCCAAGATTGTCCCTCTGGCCTCTAAGCCACTGCTTTTACCTCCCAACTTAAGATCCTGATGCCTTTTTCAGATTAATCATGTTACTTATAACACTCCTGATGTCTGCCACTGTTGCTAACCTGCCATTTCCTGTCCCTTTCTTTCCCAGGTTACCATTTTAGTCACAGCTACAGTTTCCTTCAGAAGGAGATATCAAACTGTCACTTTCTCAAACTCCCTCTCCTCAACCCAACCAGTCTTAAAGGGACAGTGTAATAAATGCAATTCAAAAGGCTCTGTTCCTTCAGAAAATGTTCAGCCCGCAAGCGAGAGGTTGCAAAATCCAACCCTAATAGTTAATGCTCCATCCTAAATGACATAGCTTTTCAGCAGTGACATGTGCATTGATCTGCATTACAAAAATCAGAGAAATAGCACTTCTTTTCAGCAGCAGATAATTATCAGCCAACATCAGGTTCCTGCCTGCTGAGAGCCACAGGATGCAGGAGATGGGAGTGGGCATTATGTGGATGGGACATGGCTATCTTACACATTCAGCCAGATAAATAATATTGATCAGGAATTGTGTGGAGCAGTAGGGACAGTCCCGTTCGCAGGTTTGATTAGCCACGGGGGTACATTCTCTACACTTACACGGTTTAACGCAAATCATGTCTCTTATATAAAGATGCTAGTTAGGCAGTGAATAAGCATTATCTGGGAGCTGGCGGCTTCTTTGGTCGTTACCATAAAAGTTTTCACCCAAGCTCAGACAACATTTGTGAAGGAACTGGAGGAATCAGTCAAGAAGCATTCAGAACAAGATTTTTTCCAAAGCCCCCACCTATGACACAGACCTCTCAGTTCAACAGGTCTGCATTTTCAGATGCTAGACTGGGTGCCAGTCTTTCCCGCTCCCTTGCACATGTGTATTTTGGGGTTCTATGGAGATATAGAAATACAGAGTGCTATCTCAGGGGATGGCAGTGGGTACATGGGCTTGCTGAAGTGTGAGCGTGAATGATGGGTCAGGTAGTGTGCACACAGTGAAATGAACACACATCTTCTATTAAAAGAGTTATACAGGGTGCTACGTATGATGTCTTATGGTATGACCATGCTTCAGTTGTGCTGAGGGATCTATGTAGCATGCAGCCCAGCCCAGACTCGCATTAGCTTGGCTCAAGCTAGAATGCTAAAAACAGCAGTGTGGACAATGTGATGATGACTTAGACTAATCACCAGCACTTAGACCCAAAGCGCCAGGTGTCCTTGAAAGCCTGAGCAGCTACCCAAGCCAGAACATGTACACTACTCTTTTTAGCATGATAGCTCAAGCTGAACTAGTGTGAAGACTGAGAGGCTCACTGCAAGCTGCAATGTAGACATACCTTAGACACATGCAAGTCGTGTATGGGCCTGGAAGGGGGACACGGTCTCTGGGCAGTCCTCCATCGACTCTTGGGCCATGTAGTTCAGCACAGAAGAAGCAGCAGATGTAGGGGAGGAGGACTGGGGACATGCGATTGAAGGAATCAAGCAGGCTGCTTGAGAATGGTGTGAGAGGATCATTGGTGGGAGACGGGCACAGGAGGGTTCCGAGGCAAGCCCAGGAGCAAGTGGCAATGCACCCATTGAATGAGAGAGAGGAGGCAGTAAAGGCAGAGGGACAAAGGACATTGAGGGCACCAGTGGGAGTCAGAAAGGCAGCTATATTTACATATGTTTGGCCAGGCAGAACTTGCACTATGCACTTGTGGGCATGCATCACAGTGTTAATAGACCAACGGTGTATGGTAATGAGCAATTACTATATGTTAATATAGTGGGGGTGGGGGAGTGGCAGTGCAGTTTCTACAAAATGTGCAAGGCCACCGTGGTCACCCACAAGTTCACAAGGTCACAGTGCAAGAGCAGAGGGCGGACATGCATAGTGTGACAGGAGCTGTCATATCTCCGATCTGTTTTTCCAGTGGTTGGTCTGCCCCAACCTGCAGATCCATGTGTGGTTCCTACACCCAAACCCAGATGATGACAATGAATAAGGGTGCCTAATAGCCTGCTCCCTTCCCTTGATTTCCTGGACAGAGTATGGACATGAGGTATGTCTACACGAGCAATTTAGGTAGATTTAACGATGCGTAAGTCGACCTAAATCATTCTACATCCACATTGGACTTTCATTAAGTTGACTTAAGAAATTCCTTAATTTGACTTAATGAAAGCTTAAGTCGACTTAATAACTTCCTCTCTTTAGGTCAACTTAAGCCTTAAATTGACTCCTTACATAGACAATGCCAGTGTGGACAGCTACGTCCCAATGTTAAGTCAACTTAATAAGGTCGACTTGAAGTCGACTTAAAGTCAACCTTATTAAGTCAACTTAAAGTCGACTTACTTTTCCTAGTGTAGACATACCCATGGAGTCTTGGCTGTTGTCAGGCCTGCTGGGATTAGAGGAGGTGTTACACGGCAGGCAGAGACTTAAAGAAGTACAGAGACACAGGCAACAAACATCCTGGCACTCTGAAACAAAATGTACATGGAGTTAACAGCTGATACATACATGCCTTGGCAGGGTCTTGTGAGGCTTACATTTCCATCTCTGTGGGGTTTGGAAAAGTAGTATCTAAGAAGGAAAACTTTCACCAGCACACCTGGCATGGCAATAATCACTGTGCATTGCTGTACTGAAGAGATTTCCAGTCATATGGAGAAAAATGCTTAGTGCTGTCCAACTTATGCCTTTTCTATATGTAAATATTGGCAATATAGCAACGTTTTGCTTCTAGGATCATTTCACTAAAACCAGTCATTGCAGATTTTGGTTGTGCTCTGAGATTTTCATTTTGGTGAATTCATGAGAGGACAAGACTATGGTTATTTTAAGGATGAAGGTTATATCAGCTGTATTATCAAAGCCCAGTGTGACCTTTCTTCCAGGGTTTGATATCCAGTCAGGAAAATATCTGCCAGCCCACATATACGCCTCTAAGGAGAGTTCAGTTTTGCAGATACTTCTGAGCTCCTCAGCAAGTGAGCTCCTCAGGCAAGAAACACTTCAAAGCTAAAATTTCTGAGCAAAGGCACACCATTCACAGACAGCATAACTCCTGTCAAATAATCCCAGGAAAGGGAAGGGAGCATGTTCATTTTCCACCTCTCTTAGGCCAAATCACTGCAAAATCAACTCTACTATCATTTTCTTTATGAGCAGCCTATTACTCAAAGAACATTTATATCCATGGGAATGCTAAAACATGCCCCATAGGGAACTGGCAGGAAGTTAGGCAGAGTGACCTATTTCCCATTTCTAACTTTTGAGTCTGAGTCTTTAAATGCAAATAAATCCTATATTGATAATGGTACATAAAGTTTTCTGTGGCTTTAAATATGCTCTGGTGTGTTAGATCTACTCTATTTCTTCTCATCAGTGAATCCAATCTGCTGTGAGAAAGTTTTACTGTCTCTAAGTCCTTCTGAGGTAATTGAGACATTCCCAAACAATTAAGATAATCAGATGTGTCTGTTATTTGTAATTACCTGAAGATGATTTCCTTTCTTCAAGAACTGTTCCATTTTTTTGAGTTTTTTGAACTATTTCAAATAATGGATAGGAAGATTAACTCCTCTGAACAGTAATCTGTTGTATGTGCCTACTGTGTCTCATTCTGATGTGAAATCACCTACTCCCATAATTAAGTAATAAAGTTGAAAACATATGTGCAAAGAACTTCTTCCTCGATTTTGCTCTATTTATGATTCATCATGTCCAATGGCCTTGCAGACAGCATGACTGATAAATTATAAGACTTGAAATATAGGTAGAACTCACTAAGTAGTTGTCAAAATAATCTCCCCAAATAGGGAGAATTGCTGGAAGAACTACAATTAATTCCATTCACTGATCTGTGAAGTATCACTGTTACTTGATACAAAAGGATGTTTTAGATCCCTGCATTTCCACCTGATGCTTTTACAACAAATCACTTAGCTTCATTATAGCAGATATCTCAAGAAACAATGAAGATAATACTAAGGACTTAGTTCTGGAAATTGTTCTCCCATTGGTCTAGACTCTAATGGATCTTAAATTAGAGTTGACCTCTCAGGTACACAGGATGAGGCTCATCTTTTTCTGAGGATGTAGCTCATGAGGAGGATTTTAGGTAGGTTTGAGAATTCTCCTAGTGCCATGATTTGTAAGTTTGGATGATCACATAGAAATTTGTTATTGACCGGTGTCAATAGCATGGAAGATGGAGAGTGTGAAAGCATGGTTCTATCTCCATTTGATAGCAATGTATGGTAATTATGTGGAGGTGACAAATTATATTGGTCAGGAAATTATGACTGATTTTCTTTATCTTTCCCTTTATTTTCCCTCTGACATAAGAATCTGGCTATGAAGCTGGTATACCTAGGCAAAGGAAGGTCACTTCAGAGAAAGGCAGGTCCTTTGATAACACAGAGCTGGCATCATGGCTCTTATGCCAACCTCTGCTCATGTGGTGGCATCTGGAGAAGGTGAATGCCCATCACCATCTCTGGAGTAGAAATATGGCCTTGTGATTAAGTCACTAGCTAGAGAATCCAGGGATCTGGATTCAGCTGCTAGCTATGGCATAGACTAAAGCCGAGACAGAAGTGGGGCAAGTATACCCTGCCCCGTGCCTCCATTCTCTCCCAGTAAAATAGGAGTCAGACTTCCCTACCTCATATGGGTGTTGTGAGGACAAAATCCATTAATGCGTGTGAGAGGCTTAGCTATAACACTGCTGAGAGTCATGTAAGAAGATAAACAAACAGAGTCCTGTTGCACTTTTAAAGACTAACAGATTTATTTATCTCATGAGCTTTCATGGGAGAAAAATCCCACTTCGTCAGATGCTTTGAAGATAGAAATTGTCAGAGGTTCCTATCCTCAGCTGCCAAGCTTCAGCTTCTCAGGTCTATCAGTAGTCAAAGGGCTGGGACTCATACCAGTTTGGGATGAGGGGAGATAATAGGTGAAGCTTTACCCTGTTGTTGAACCTACTCCCTACCCTGAGCTGCACCAGTGCTCCTCAACTAAATTCAGGACCCAACCTATTTGCTCAATTGTCTAAAATCTTTGTCTAGAGAAAAGTTATTTCACTAACACTGAATAGTCCTGCCCAAATGCTAACTTCAGCATGTGCCTTCAGTCATTTCCTGAATAGATGTACGTCTTGACAGAGAAGTTTTTGTCTCTCAGTAGTGGGAAATGCAAAAATTCAATCATCATCAGATGAAAAGGTAATCAGGATGAAGCTGTCTGCCCCCACAAATCTGTAGATGTAGATTTCCTAAGTTAACTGCATCTTTACAGAACCTCTTCAAAGGCATCTAAATAAAGAGAAGTAGTTAATTAAGGGGAAAGCTATGAATATAGTCCCTGTGTTATTGGCACCTTATCTAGGCAATTCTCTACTCTCGATCTCCTCAATCTGTATGCTGCCATCAGCATCTCTTTCTCTTTCACAAATGTTCTCCTATTCCATCTTGCTAAATGCTCTATAAGTCACTCTTTGTCCTTCTATCTGCTCTGTCGGTTGGCATCTCTCAGTGTTCTGTCCTTGGCCACTCGTCTTCTTTCACGGTGGAGTCCGTGATAACATTCCTTTCATGCACAGCTGCAGCTAGCGCCTCTATATCAATGATTCCTAAAGCAACATTTCTACCTCTGCCCTACAACGTTCTGTTCGGTCTTGCATCATCAATTGTCTCTCATATATCTCCTATACATTTTGCTGTCACATCCAAATCTCTCCAGAACTTTCCTCTTAATCACTCGTCTTTTCCTTCTCATGCCACTGATAAGATCTGCCACCATCCCTCTCTCAAAACTCAACTTTGCCTTTTTCATCATCTCCTCATCTTGGTCTGAACTCTCACTAAATCTTCTCACATCTTCCTCCGTAAATAAAATCCGTATGTTTCACTGTATCCCATCTATGAAATAAGGATGACAATACTGACCTCCTTATAAACAAGAGTGTTATTGGGATTGTTCTATGTTTGTGCCACTCTTGGAAAATGTAGTATAGTATGTAAGTCCTGTGCTCAGTAATTATTATTAACATTATGATTCCTAACACCAACATCTATTTCCACCTTCAATAATTGCCACTTTCTGGCTGGCTGTCTTTCTTCCAGTCTGTCCAAAACTCAGCTGCTAATGTAATTTTTTCTTCTTGTTCCTCTGATCATATCAATACCTCCTTCTTTTCCCCTCCCCAAATCTGTTCACTTGCTTCCTACTGTTACTGTACCAGCATCAAGCTCCTTGTCTTTGCCTTCAAATGGAGGCATGATCTCCTGTCATACTGTACATTATATTTGTTTTGTTACATTGCTGTTTTTATTATTATTGTTGTTTTCACCTTCATTTATTACAAGAAGTTTTTTGCAAAAAGGTAACTCTTGCACCATCCCCTACAAACACTAATGGTAGTGCTCAGTCCAATTTCCTCTGGTAGCTCATTCAATAGAACAGTAACCTAAAAGTATTTTTTCTAGCTCTTGAGAACTTTGCCTTGGGCATTTTTAGCTGTGTTGTCTGAGGGAAACACTACTGTCTCAGTAGGTCATAAATGCAGTAGCAGAGACTTCTGAAGCTTTTTGCCAACATGCTGAGAGCTTTAAAGATCACAGCCTTGACTTGGCACTGGAAAGGAATTGAGCTAATGAGGGGAGCAGACGACCAATATGATGTGTTTTAAACATCTTATTTCTGCTAAACAGGCAGACTTCTGCGCTCATTGGAAGTTGGCCCCCATCTACAGCTTCAGCTCAAGTGTATTTTGGAGATGAAGAATTCAGATCATCATGCTGAGATGTGGAAGGACTCGTATCTTGCCATGGTTAACACCTGGAGATCCAGGATTAGCAGTGTGTTTGGTAACACCCAAAGACTTCTTGCCCTTGGGGAATGGAAGGCAGATGCTTTTGGCTGATGGAACCAGTCTTTTTTTACTGGTTTCAGTAAGGGTTTTTCATTTCCCACCAGCATCATTTCAGTTTCTCTCTATGCATGCACTAATCTCTTGCAGGCCTTTGATATCTTTGTGATAAAGCTGATCTTTTCTGTGGAGAAGAAAATACAAAACTGAGTTTGATCAATATTTTCTTGCCAATAGCACTCCTGAAATCACATATCCTTTCCAAGAGGTCTCTATTTTTATTTTCCACTCCTCCTCTTACTTCCTATGGCTATCTTAACCCTCTCTTCTTGAAGGTTCCTCATCTCCTTAAATGGATTAAAAGTTGGCTAAATAATGGGTCTCAAAATGTAACTGTAAACTGGGAATCATCATCAGATGGGTGTCTTTCTAGTGAGATCCTGCAAGGATCAGTTTTTGTCCCCAAGATATTTAAGACTTCATCAGTGAATGGGAAGAAAATATAAAATCATCACTGGTAAAGTTTTCAGATAATACAAAAATTGGGGGAGTGGTGAATAATGAAGAGGACAAGTCAGCACTACAGAGTGACCTGGGTCACTTGGTTAACCTGTGTACATTATAACATGGCGAAATGCAAATATGAACATCTAAGAATACAAGAATACAGGCTATGCTGATAGCATGGGGAAATTCCATCATGGGGAGGAAGTGACTTTGAAAAAAGATTTGGAGGTGGAAATATATACTAGTGCGATGCTGTTTCCAAAATAGTAATGTAGACCTTGAACAGAGTAATTCTGGGACAGAAGGGAAGGGGACAGAATAGGACATTGGCAAACTGTTTCCAAAGGTTCTGGTGAACAATCCCCCTCACACTTGTGAATTTTAGCTTGTGAATTCAGAAGTTGCTGGAATGTCAAAGGTAAAACTGGACTAACACTGTTTCAAGATAAATGGGCTTGTGTGCGCGTGGGGGGTGAGGGGGAGAAGTGGAGAGAAACAGGCATGGACTGTAGAAATAAACTGCATTTTATAGTATGTTTATGGTCTCAAAAATCTGAATAAAGCAAAGAAAAGGCAAAATGTACACCAGCCCACTCAGTCGTGTGCTTTGTCGGTGGATGATCTGCTTGGTTTGATATTAATTTTATTAAATTTCATAATATCTGGTACCAGTCAGGTTGGAGAAGGTCAATATTGTGAGCCTAAAACTACTGTACAATGGTATTATGGGTTTGTTTTAATTTCCTTCTTTTGGTGCATTCATTAAAAACCACTTAGTGTTTTTTTCCAAGATTTCTTACATGTGCTGTAGTGCTCCTGATATGGGATGGGAAATGGTCTTATGGTTAGAGAAGAGGAAAAGGCAAGAGATCCCTGGTTTCTATTACTGACAGTCACTGAATTGTCTGAACACACATTTAATCTTCCTATTCCTCTCTTTACCCATATGTAAAATGAGAATACCATTACTTACCTCATTCAGGTATTGTGCGATTTAATTAATTAGTATTGGTAAAATGTTTGAGAATCCTTGAATGAAAAGTAATCTGGATCTGATAAAAAAAAATCCACAGAAGTCAGTGGGAGTCTTTCCATGGGCTTTGATCAGGTACTGTATAAGTAGGGCAATGATTTTGTCACTGAAATGATAGAAACTGTGAATTTGAAAAAAGTCTCGAAATGTCTGCCAACAGTGTGAAATGATCCCTGACTGGTATTTTGACCTGGAGCATGGGGTTACGGTATCACCTTGGTTTGGCTCCTCTGCCCCCCACCTCCACCTGGACCAAACAAACGCACGTGATGGAGCAACCATGTCTACTAGGTTGCAATGCCCCGAGCAGGAAGCCAAGCTCGGCCCCATAGCAAAGGAGCTCCAAATGCAAGATGAATGCAGTAGGGGCTCATTCTTTATTCCCCCTGCCATGCCCCCCATTTCCATGACCTTTCTTCCTGCCACACCTGTGCAGTGACAGTTAAGAAAAATTTCTGTGACAAAACTGTACATAAACACTGTTTCTACTAAGCAAATTATACTCGTTTACCCATGCTGGTCTCATTCAGAATTTTGTATTTCCAAATAAAGATGGAAGGTCAGAGGATTCTATAGTAAGTTAATATAGCTTATTAGTTTTTAAAAAATTATGTTTTCTAAATACCCAGGATTTTTTTCCCTTTGCTTTCAGAAAACTGGAGTGAATATTCTTTTCAATATAACTTTAATTACTTGCACCATCTGGAAGAAAGCTTTAAACTAAAATTCCCATCTCCACAGATCACTTCAAGATTTTCTCTTTTTTTAAATTCTGTATATGGGCCAAACTTTATAGTCAGGGTAAATCCTCAGAGCTTTTTAGGTGCCTAGTTCCCTTTAGGGATCTTGACCTAAGTACTTGAAGCTGGACATTTACATCTATGTTTTGGCATCTAAAGTCAAGTGACCTGACGCCTGAAGTTAAGTTATCAGGTCCCCACTGAATAAAATCAATGGGAACTGTGGGTGTTGAGCACCTCTGAACATTAAGCTAGAAAATTTAGCACCAAAGGTATGAAATGTGATATTCAGCTGTTTGAGTTTTCAGTATTGTGCTCAGTAGCCTGGAGTCAGATTTGGCAAGAGGAATAATGAAAGGACTAGAAATAATTCTCCTTTACAATGCAGCACTCCACTACGTTGGCAGTATAAAGAGGTGGTAAAAGGGGACAGAAATAGGCCTCACAGATTAATGATACATATAGAGCTGGTATTATATTCTCTCCACCAGGATCCACCCTGGGCTCTAGTATAAGGAAATGTGTCAGGGGTAGACTCAGAGAAGAAGGTGATGTAGCTAGAATGCACTGTGCCCTTGGCTAGTCTAAGCTAGCATAATGGCCCATTAAGGACTGTTACAGGCTACAGAGTCTTGTGGCACTTTTAAAGACTAACAGATTGTCTTGTGGCACTTTTAAAGACTAACACGGCTACCCCTTTGGAATTTGTTACAGGCTAGTGCACCATAGAGCACCCCAAGTGCTATTCAACTTTGTGCTGGATGCTAGAACTAAGGAGACACAAATGTAGCTTAAAACCTCCTTCACTTATTTCCTCTCTTTTCCAAATGCATACCAGCACAGAAAAAGAGGAATACAGAACTTGTCCCCAGGAGACATCACTATGGCTATGTCGACACTTGGCCAAATAAGTTGACTTTGCTAAATCGACTTAACAAAGTCGACTTAAATTGACTTAAGTCAACTTAGCATGTCTACACTCAAAAATTAAGTCGACTTAAAGGGTACCCTGCCAAATCGACAGAGCATCCACAATGGACGCTTAAGTTGACTTCTAGGGGCTAGGTGGACCTGGGACTGGTCCACGGTAGCAGGGGGAGCACCCCTTGCCAAGTGCCAGGAGGCTCAGCATTTGCCCCACTGTACCTGGGTACAATGGGGGCTGAGCAGGACAGGGACACTGGCAGGGCATAGAAGCAGGGTGGGCAGGGCTCTGTCCTGCCCTGTCGGGGGGCATGCCAGGATCTGTCTGTACCAGCCATCCTGGCAGGGAGGGCAATGGGGGAGCGCTGGAGCCCTTTAAGTCGACTTAAAGTTGATTTACGGCTAATCTGTGTCTACACTGGCTAAGTCGACTTAATAAAGTTGATTTAGCCAGTAAAGTCGACTTTAAAGTAGGTTTTATAAAGTCGACTTTAATTTTCCTTAAGTCAATTTAAACTGCTGCTTAAGTCAACTTAAGGAAAATGTAGTGTAGACACAGATTAAATTAAGTCGACTTAAGCAAGCTTAAATAGACTTAATTTGTAAGTGTAGATGTAGACCCTATGAACCTGGCCCTAAATAATAGGACTTATAATTAACAATGCTCAAGCCATGTAAATCTGTGGCTCAACAAATCAGTTCAGCTCTTTGTTCCATCTCCTTGACCAGGATGTACATGAATCGGGCAAATCAAACAAGGAGTACTGTGTGGCACTTTAACAAGTTTATTTATCACATGAGCTTTCCTGGGTAAAATCTCACTTCTTCAGATGCATGAAATGGAAACTACAATAGGTAGGTGAAGCACTGGAATGGATTACTAGGGAGGTGGTGGAATCTCCATCCTTAAGATTTTTAAGGTCTGGCTTGACAAAACCAACAAAGATGATTTAGTTGGGGGTGGGTCCTGCTTTGAACAGGAAGTTGAAGACTGCATCCAACCCTCAACGTCTTTGATTCTGTGATTAGCTAACGGAATTGAACTGGGATTCTTTACCTGTGAATCAGATAAAGAATGCTTGTGTGAACTACCAGTCAAGTCTTTCTAAAGGACTTGGGTCTATGTTTGGGATGTGACTGAGCTCAGAGTGATTTTTTTTTTCTGAATTAACTTACCCCCTCCCTCATTAAATAACCTGCTTCACCTCTGAATACATTTAGATGGAGCAATTGGATATTCATTCCCATTTCATTGATAAATTGGGAGCCTAGGGTTGGAAAGTGCCAATGCTGTGGGAAATAGAAGCTGCATGTAATGTGGAAAGGATACAGTCCTCTGCATGTAGGCTATGTCTACACTTATAAAGTTAAGTCAACTTAACAAGGTCAACTTTAAGTCAACTTAAAGTCAACCTTGTTAAGTTGACTTAACAGTAGACAGCCATTCACACTGCTTTAAGTCAACTTAATAAGGTCAACTTAGCGCTATTCCCTGTCCACTGGCTTTAAGTCAACATAAGGCTTAAGTCGACCTTCAGAGCTGGTATTAAGTTGACTTAAGCTGTTAAGTCATTTAAGGAAGCACTTAAGTCAACTTAATAAAAGCCCAGTGTGGACGCAGCTTTGTGTAGGTCGACTTAAGCGTCCTCATGTCGATCTAAGTTGCCAGTATAGACGCACCCATAGTGTCTAAATCTGGCAGTGGTTTTCAATGGGGCACCATAAGGAACACGATTGGGAGATCATATAAAAGGCAGAAAATTCACTCTCTCTCCAGACAGCAGCAGTAGTACTCAGATGGAGCTGGCATGAGTTTATGAGGTGGTAGAGTCATTGAAACTCCATGGCTATGTCTACACTTACAAAGTTAAGTCGACTTTAAGTCGACTTAACAAGGTCGACCTTTTTATGTTGACTTAAAGTTGACTTTTTTAAGTCGATTTAACAAATTGACTACACTTCCAGTCAACTTTATTAAGTCGACTTAAGAGCAGAGATAGTCGTTATATTGGCTTTAAATTGACTTAATAAAGTCGATTTAGTGTTAATCCCTGTCTACACTGGCCTTAAGTCGACTTAAGGCTTAAGTCAACCTAAAAGGAGGTGTTATTAGTCAACTTAAGCTTTCCTTAAGTCCGACTTAAGCATTTCCTTAAGTCGACTTAAGGAAAGCCCAGTGTGGACGCGGCTTTGTTTAGGTCAACTTAAGCGTCCTTAAGTCGACCTAACTTGCCAGTGTAGATGCAACTACACGATGTCCTGACATGCAGGAATACAGGACTCGGAAGATAGATCCAGGATAAGAAGCCTTTATTATTATGAATGACCAGATGATATTGCAGTAATACCCTTTACAAACCTACACAAAGAATTGACCAGCAGGTATAAAATATGCTAAGCAGCAGCTACAGAAAAGTATGTGGGAGAGAAGAAATGA
Source organism: Pelusios castaneus (assembly GCA_007922175.1). NCBI lineage: Eukaryota > Metazoa > Chordata > Testudines > Pelomedusidae > Pelusios > Pelusios castaneus. The sequence goes on from ML685758.1 coordinate 15,171,674, forward strand.
GGGATATGCATAAAAATACACATTTGCTCAAAATGTAAAATCTGACATTTCTCTAGTTCTGATGCCGCAAAGCATAGGATCTGCAATACTGGCAGGGCTGTAAAGTAGTGGTTTTTCTATTAAGAGTAAATAAAATGAGGGTAAAAATTTTAAGTTGAGGAATTTTCTGTTGCTAGAAGGCAAATTGCTACATGCAATACTACAAAAGAACAGGGGTAAACAATACAATATCCTGCGAATTGAGAATGCATGTGCAGTAATGTCATGAATACATTAACTTCGCTCATTGTCAAGGCAAGTGACAGTGGCTGAGTAAAATCCAGAAAGGAGCTACTGTCACTATGGAGCTCATGCAGGCACAGTCACATCTCTGCTAATAACCAAGTCTATTCTGTTTACATTTGACATGGTGATCAAAGGGCCTTTTTTATTTAATTTTTTTTCCATCCAGAAAAGTCCACTGAACTAACTGTTCAGATCTAAGTCTTATCCCCAAACAGGAGCATAATTAGACAGTAATCTGATCCATTACTAAGGGGATTGCATTTTGTTTCTAATCTTATGAAGGCTATATTCATCTCAGTATATGTTTTGGGGTAGGAACAGTGACTAAAAGTTTTATATGCCAGTGAACTTTATTTTTGAACTGGAAAAAATGCACGGGAACAAATAATGAAGATAGCTGGAGATCAGCAAATAAAAAAAAGGTGCTGGACAGAAATGCACGGTACACAGAAAACATTAATGCAAGCCACACCACATCCCTCTAAGGGACAAATATCATCATTCTTAAAGGGAAAGTGAATCAGGGAAGCTTTAGTGACATGTCAAAAATCACAAATGATTTTGGGGCAAAGGTAAAACTATGAAATGTAGAGCTCCTGGTGTCTACTCCCATGCTTTAGACACCAGAAAATCTCCTGAAAGGCAGAATCAATTTTTATCCCATTTTGATTATGGTAGGTCTGCATGTGACTTACTGTATTCAGAATGTACCCAAGACAGGGAGGTAAGCTTCCCATTGTGTTGGATTTGATCAAATTAAATCCTGGAAAATATTGCAATTGTCTAAGAAAAGAGCCAGTGACAGATTATTGGGGCCAAATTAAAAAGCAGGCAAGATTCATTAAATCTTTGACCCTTCCCTCTGCAAAAAAAAAAAAAAAAAAGTCAGGTTGCCATGTAAAATTGACAGCATTAGAGACAAATTATGTGCACTGATTAATAAATATGGGCTAAATTATGGCTCTGAGATTCAGTGGAATGCTATGAGAAAGGGAGTGAGGGAAGGCTATATATATATATATTGAGTCAAGGTGGAGCGATACATCCTGCCTGAATAAAGTATAACCGCTCCAGGACTGCGGGAAGGGCAGTGCTTCAGCACGAACTGCGTCTGTATGAAAAATGTTGCATACAGTAGTACGAGTTCTCCCCTCGTGGCACTAGCTGGCCCACAAAGAAGAGGATATTGGTCCCAATGCAGTACAGCACAAGCAAGAAAGCCAGTGTCCCTGTCCCCCTCACACACACACACACACACACACACACACACACACACACACACACACACACACACTTAGAGAGTTGGCCCATTATGGCTACTTGAAATATGGAGCCCTGTGCCCCCCCTCTTCTCTTCCCCTGTGCATGGCTGGCTATAATTTGGTCCTAAATGTATTTTTCCCCCCCTTGTGACAGAGGCACCTAGAAATCTTGTTACAGTTAAGTGTCTCTGAGTTTTCCCAGGATAAATATACCACATGCTCCCAGCTGTGTTTCATTATTGGAACAGTATGAACCCAGAACTAATACCTTTTTTCCTCCCTGCACTTTTCTTTTTTAAGGAAAAAATAAAAATCTGTTTGGGTGAAATCTGCCGAAGTGTCTCAGAGACTTAGGAGCCTCAGCGCCGCTGACTTCCAAAAATAAATGAAAAAAAAAAACACAAAAAACTAAGTCAGGAGTCTAATTATAATACTGAGAACAACCATTTACCACTGGCAAATGGACTCAAGCACCGGCACTAGTTCACCATGTCCAGGGCTTTGAAAAATACCATGAAGTGTAGATAAATATCAAAATTAGTGTTATTAGCATGTTAATTTTAATAACCTTTAACCTATTGATTAGCCAAACAGAAGGAAATAGCGTCTTTTCATACAGTTTGCTTTTAAGGTAATTGGATTCAAATTCACATCTGTAGTAACTAAACCAAGGTTTTCAACCTTTCTTCTACAACCCCTCCTCCTTCCCCCCCAATTGTTTAACCTCTCATTTCCAGCTCAGGCATAAATGTAAGCCTTTATTTGTGAATATTCCGATAAGCACTTTGCCTCCAACTATATTGTTCAACGTACTGGCATCATTGTTGCAGCTGTAATTGTTACTATCAAGACACAGTTCTTAGTAATTAGAAAGTCAAGATGGTATTCAGCAGTATGGCAGCACGGATTCTCATTTGTTAGGCTATTAGAAAAAAATGTTTACAGAGAAAACAGTGTCATTGTTTAGTGCTCTTAATTGACCATCTGCCTGGTAAAGAAATGTCCAAAGAAGGATAAATAAGACTATAGCACACTTATTTATTTATTTTCTTTGTGCAATGAGTAAATTAAGAAAGGCAACAGCAGAGATACACTAGACAAGACACGGCTAAATCAGACTGCAATCATGTCATGCATACATTAACCTTTTTTTCCCCCTCTTAGGCTGCGTCTACACTGGCCAATTAAGTCGACTTAAGCTTGGCTTAAGTCGACTTAATTGGCCCTGCATCTTCATCACACTTTGCCTAACTCGACTTAAGCAGCTTGCTTAAGTCGACTTAGGCAAAATAAAGTCGACTTCCTAACACCTCCTCCCTAATCGACCTAAGGCTTAAGTCGACTCTCTAGAGTCAACCTAAGCCAGTGTAGACGTGGGGGGGGCCCTAAGTCGACTTTGTTGACTTAGGACATGAGTCCCTTCTCGCCGGGACCGCTCAGGTCCTGGCAAGAAAGGACCG
>ML685758.1:15175080-15205382 GCA_007922175.1 Pelusios castaneus
TGTGGGGCTGGCTCTCCCTGGAGCAAACAAGTCGATTTAGAGAGTCCAGTGAGGACTCTCTAAGTCGATTTACTAAGGGCCCCTTTAAGTCGACCTAAGAGTCCAGTGTGGACTCTCTAAGTCGACTTAATAAGGTCAACTTAAAGTCGACTTATTAAAGTCGACCTTCTTAAAGTCGACCTTAATTCCCTAGTGTAGACATAGCCTTAGTGTCCAGGCCAGTATCTGAATTCTCCTCAAAGTTTGTTGGGAAGAAAAAGAAGGCCAGATCTTTGTGGACACTGTGGAATTGACAGCATTCATCTTTTAACAAAGTCAAGCATATGCTGCTTTGAGTGCAGCATCTTTGCATGTTCAATGACGTGTTTAATGTCACCTTTCCCACTGTAAATCATCCCTGAGTAAATCCACAAGGGAGAGTAGAACTAGAAGTTAAGCTGGAGAGGAATAAAATTCATGAACATGTGGTTCTATCTGAGGGAGTTTGGTACTTATTGACAAGAGAGATTCACACCTGATGGGGCCGAAAGCTAATTTGTAGCCGGGCTGTTTTTATTCTGCCTTAAAGGAATGCTTTTTCATATTTAATGTGCATTTTACTCTGTGCATGTGTGTGTGTGCACTCACGTCATTTAACACTGGTTTTGCAAGAGGAAAATCTATTCTGATCCAAAATTCTTTTTTATTTCTATAAAAAAAGAATAAAGGAGGGGCAGTTGGTCTTCATGAGATTTACTTCAAAGGTAAGACTACACAAGCACATCTCTTTGGCACAGAGCATTTGATCTATTTGTGCACCACTTGTTTACAGTTTTAAAATGAAAAAAGAAAAGGAAGAAGACGCAAGCTAAACCAATATAATAAATAACCAAGTTGATCTTTTGTACTATTTGTCTTCCAATATTTCAGATGGAAATAGCTCAGTTCATTTATATGTTGATTTATTACAGTATGGGATGAAAATATTGGGGAGAAGCAACAGCAGCGGGGGAAAAAAGGAAATAACACAAGTATTGCATTAAAAAAAACAGTCTAAATATTTTATGCCTGGTGAGTAGTCAAAGCCTTTAAACTCTCAGTTCTTTATCCGTACTCTTCAGGTGACAAAGTAGTATATATTTCTTGGCACTTGTTAGTCTATGCTTCAGTTTTCCCCTCTGTAAGGTGTCTACATCAAAGGGACAATACACTATACAATATGAACAAAGTAACATCTAGACAGTTAGCCTAAAAATTAGTGCTGGGGGAACCAGAAACTTAATAAGGGCATGGGGTATTCAAGTTCTGTCTGCATGTGCAGGTAAACCAGTTTCAACTTCAGTTGACTGTTTTGCTTTACCAAGTGCTTCTTCATTTGCTAGAAAAGTTGATGCTCAAATATTGCCCCTTGCTGGAAGTGCACTTATTGTTATTTATGATTAATTATTAATTTACTTGACTGGGCTTAAATTAAAGTAAAGGTTAAGTCACAGTGTTCAGCACAAGACTGAGGAGAGGAGAAAGGGGTGATTTTTTTCACATTTTAAAACACTTACCAGATGTTTTCATTAGCATTTAATTTTTAAAAGAACTTAACATAGGGTAGCATCTTTGCTGCTGCTGCACCGGCTACTGACTTCACTGAGTATGAAGTCAGTCACTACCGCACATCTGTATAGCTGGGAATATACTGGGGTATATAATAATGAAACTGCATCCTGTAAGTCTGATAGCAATGGGCTTACAGATGAACAGCCACTCCAGTAGTGACAGGCTGACAATTTGACCAGCGTTACTGCAACAGACAGTATGCCCATGCTAGATAACATTTAAGAAAACTAAGAATCACTGACCAAGACGACACTTTTTAGCAGTCAATTCCACAATGAAAAATATTCTCCTGGTTCAGAGTGAATTTTCTTTCTATTAAATTCTTCCTTTGTCCACCTCTACTTTATTCCTTAGGTGCATCCTTCTCTTTCTCTGTCCCTCTTCTGTCTCAACCTCTTTCTTTTTTTTCCCCTCTCTTTTCCTTCTTCATCTGTGTACTTGTACTTCTGCTGGCTCTCTTCTTTTTCTTCATCTCTCAAATACAGACTATTTCTGAATTATGTCAAAACATATAGCAATCTCCGTTTTTTTCTCTACCAACTCTGGGAAAATATCCCCTCTTTCTCTCACTGATTTTTCTTAATCACACCCAAACATATAATACTGTTTCTATATGTACACATCTCCTTCTCTCCTTTCTCTATATCTTTTATTAGTTCCAATTCCTCTTTTTTAAAAAATGATTTCTTCCCTTTTAGCTCCACTTGCAGTTCGGCTTAGTTCCACTTGTAAATACGGCAACTTCCATCAGCGTATGTGGAAGACTGGGCGCTATGGGCTCTTCTTAGATGCTGTAGCCCTTTCATTAGTTATAGACACTAGATTTTATGATCTCCTATGTCTACACTTACTAAAATTAGTTCGAACTAACTAATTCGAATTAGCTTAATTTGAACTAGAAAAAATTAGTTCGAACTAACACGGCCACATTGGTTAATTCGAACTAACTAGTTTGAATTAACCCTTATTTCTAATACCCTATTTGAAGTTATTAGTTCGAATTAAGGAAGCCCTTAATTCAAACTAATTAAAGCCTAGTGTAGTCAAGGCTTTAGTTAGTTCGAATTAAGCTTCCTTAATTTGAACTAACTTGCCAGTGTGGACATAGCCAAAGATCTTTCTTTTCATCTTTCAACTCTGTACCAAGAAGTAAAAGCAGACGTGGAAATATCTGACTCAGAAGAGATAGAAAAACCTGATATGATAATGTTCTGGTTTGTGCAAAACTATATCATATCATGTGGGGATGGCCAGTGATAAGGAAAAATCTCTATCTTTAGTGGAGGTATCAGATAAAGGTAAACCTGTGTGTTAAGTGTTGATCTCCCCACATATATTGCATTTCATAGAGTGCATTTTGGAGTGCAGCTTAAAGTGCCAGTCACAGAAAGTGCAGTTCATAAAGCTCGTGTGTGTATATAGCTATTTATTCAATTTGTTTAGTCCAAAGGGCTCCCTTGTTAGGATTTTCTTCTTTTGGTTTGACAAGACAATTCTAATGAGAACTCCTTAGGACTACTCCACCAGGGTCTCTGCCCACTTGCTCTCCTTCTCTACTGTATAGCTTGTGATGAATGCAGAAGCATCAGATACCCTTCAGATCAGCAGAAGTTTGGGACTCTGTTATAAACACTAAGGCTATGTCTACACTGGCAAGTTAGTTCGAATTAAGCCTCCTTAATTTGAACTAACTAAATCCATGGCTACACTAGGCTTTAGTTAGTTCGAATTAAGGGCTTCCTTAATCCAAACTAATAAATTTGAATAGGGCTTTAGAAGTAAGGCTTTAATTCGAACTAACTAGTTCGAATTAGCCAATATGGCCATGTTAATTCATGTGCCATTCATGGCACTTGCTTAGTTCGAACTAACTTTTTCTAGTTCGAATTAACTTAATTCGAACTAACTAAAATTAGTTCGAATTAGTTAGTTCAAACTAACTAATTCAAACTAATTTTAGCAAGTGTAGACATCGCCAAAGAACGTGCTAACCACACACAGAGTGTTGTGAGACCAATTAAAGATAACATAATTCACTGCCCATGACACCAACTTTTCTCAGGAAAAACCTTTTCAGTGTCAGTGACTACCCTTTCCACGTTTCTACAACCCCTGTGTAATACAGGCATCGGGACAGATGGTGACCTATGTGAATGTGGCTGTTCAGGGCAGAAAGGAAGAAAAAGACACTTCCCCCATCCCCCAGCACATACACAAATACTCCTCAATTCTACCCTACACATTAGTGCTTCCTAGGGAGATTATACCTGATATTCTCCCCCTCTGCCGCTAAGTAGAGAGAGAGGGGAAGTGGATTGGGCCAAGATCACCAGAGCTGACTAGCAGAAGGGAGTCATAATTCCTTCCCAAGCCTCTTGCTGTGGTATCACCATTATGCATTGCCCTTGTACAGAGGGCTGAGCCTAAAAGCTCAATCTAAACTGTAGTCCGCAAAACCTACACGAGAGGCAGAGCGCCAGCAGTTCCCTAGGAAGCCAAGCACCCTCACACTCAGTTCTCTTTCACTACTCTTTGATCACTTCTGAGGCAGATGCTAGGACACACAAGATCTAAGACAGGGAGCTGAGGTTTAGTGAATGTGGTAGTAGAGAGTGCAGCTGCCCTCAACCCTCTGAAATATACCACAACTGTTTCTTCTCCATCCATCCCCCTTTCAGAGACTGCGAGAATACAGGCTAATAAAACTGAGTTGGTCCAATAGTAGGCACAAAATCCAGTGTTTAAAGAGTTTAGGTGTGTGGTGGGTATTATTTGTAACTCATGTCAGCATTCAAAAATATTGGTGAATGTCACCAGTGGCAGAGGGAACATTAGCAAAGTATCCAGTGCTGGTTACATTGGAGCAAACCCCTCTTGTGAGCAAATTGGGGCTATAGAGTGCCCTCCTATATTAGTTTAGTTTATTAATTTTAAAAAGTTAGCTAAATCACAGGTGCACATTCCCAATACAAAGTAGGTTTGTCCATACAAATGGGGTTCCATTGCTTTAAATAAATCAGTTTATAAATTGATTTAGTTAAATTGGTATTCCTCTGGCTAGAGATCAAACTTTGGCATTTGAACTTCCGAATGGGTCAAGACACTACCACTGAGCGCACATATTTGACATTAAGAATAAAATCCTGATCCCATTGAAATCAATGATAGTTTTGCGATGGCCTTCTAGAGGGCCAAGATTTCACCCCATCAAATGTGTATTCCATCAGATCATGCAGACCATTTAAGCACTTCACAAATGCATACTAAAAAAGTTTGGATATGGTCAAATCATGCTGAATAATTAAATTTCATGAAATAATCACAATGTTCCTAAAAGAACCAAGGAGTCTTGGGGCACTTTTAAAGACTAAATGAATTTATCGCATGAGCTTTCATGGGACAAACTAGACTAACATGACTCCCCCTTTTAACTTGTCAACAATTTTTCCTGTTATTTGACAGAGAAGTGATAAGACTGCAACATACATAAGCAGAACAAAGCTTGCTTCCTATTTTTTTCTTCAGCTTTATCTTCCAGAGAAAGATTTTCTTCTTGAATAAAATTATTTAGATCTATTCAACTCCAACGTACTGTCTACTTTCCCAAGTTCAGTGCTTGCTGGCCTTTAAGGCATTAGAGATGTGATCTTGGGAAAACACAATGTGTGTTTCTCATTTCTGAATTCATACTGTATTATATTCCTGAAACACTAACCATTCAAAGCTGCATACTAGACCTTTCTCTAAGGATGATTTAGTTGGGGTTGGTCCTGACTTGAGCAGGGGGTTGGACTAAATGACCTCCTGAGTCCCCTCTACCCATAATCTTCTAGGATTCTATGAAAGAAGGCATTGCCTACAGTTCCCCGTTTCTGGGGATCACAGAGTTTGGAATTGGTGTTGTTTCCTATCCAACAAGCACAGCAACATAACAATTATCAGAAATTTTGCAATTCTTTAAGAAAATCATTTAGTTTATCTCAAGAGATATCCTTCTAATCCAGCTGCTTTCTAATTCTGTTTTGTGCGATAACTACTCAGCTAATTCTCCACAGACAAATCCTTACATGTATATTTAGGGGCTACGTCTCACCCAACAGGACCCTCAAATCCTCTCTGACATCCTCTGATGCTCCTTTTAGGGCAGGTTCACAGTGTGAGAAGTTGACCTGTGAGATTATGTGCCGTAGCTTTAAAGTTGTTTACTAGGTTAACACCTTACTTTGAAAACAAGCTCCTTATAAAGGTAACCTCTCTGCTTTATGACAAAACGTGGTCACAGATGGAATGCAACTTCCTTGTTTTCTCAATCTAGTCACTTACATGATGTCATGCAGTTGACCCCAACACTATTTTGAGGTAACTCTAGCATCTCTTTTGATATTTTCATTATAGCTGGAAATATACAAAGCTCTCAATGTATTATTACCAGGTCACATGGTGCTCTGTGAAAGGTTCTACATGCAGCCATAACATTTTGTTGATGGTTATATGTATTAAGTTAACTAGTATGTAAATTAAAATATGTAAATTTTCATCCTAATGATACCTTAAAAAGCTAACTAACTGGCTAACAAACCATAGAGGTATGGCTTAAAAAGAAAACAAGGTTAGAAACTAATTGGTTCTAAAGAAGTCATTAAATTTTTGTGTATGATTCATAACCGAATACAGTACAGAATACAATATTTTTACCTACTAGTATTAACAAATCTCCCATATTCACAATAGCTCCTGTATAAACTGTATCTTCCCATTTATTGTGGATGGCAGCCTAACAAAATCAAGTTATTTTAATAAACATCGTATCACAATATCTCTCTTCTATCTGACAATGTGCATTTCTACTACTGATAGAACCATTTAACACTCTCACTATTAATTCTTTTAATAAATATTTGCAATTCTTGTGATAAGGTATAATGACAGAAAATGTGTTGCCTCGAAAATTTGTGCGGCTGCTGGCAGGTGGCCATTTTCCAATTTTCTGTCTCACTAATATACATTCATTATATACTTCCAAGGGACTGTTTTCACTAATTTGCTTGCCATGAAAATACTGTTTCTTTTGCAAGCAAAGGGAATTGTGCCCCCAAAATTCAATTGGGCTTGAAATTGACAAAAGGGCATCTGCTGGACAATCAGAGAAAGGAGAAGAATTTGCTTGACCCTGTTGCCAGGTTGGTCCCTTCCCATCATCTAAAGCCACAGTACATTTGGATCAGATAGCAACGTTCCAAATTGTTAACGAACATTGTTATTGTTTCTGAAGTGTGACTCCCATTACATCATGTTACACATATGATATGAAATAGCATAGCATGATGTGTTATGACATGAAAAGATAAGATATATCTTATTATGCATTGTATTTGGATTTTATAAATTATTGGATCTGCTTGTACAAGAGGCTTTGAATGGGTAATTCAGATCTATTTTTGTTCTTTATATAGCACCTGTCACTGTAGTATCCCAGATCCTTAGAGACTGTTAAGCCACTATTGACAATTGAAATCCTTAAATCTTTTGATAGGCACACATCTTTCTCTTTTTAAAGTAGTAGTATGCATGTGAAGAGGCAACAGAACAGCAAGTCTCTAAGTATGCAGCATACGCAGTCAGACATTTGCAATAAGAAGTGGTAAAACTATTAAGATGATATACACTTATCCACTAAATTGAATGAAACTGATTCAGTAAAACTCTATAAAGTGCCTGCAGCTGAGCAGGGGATACCCCATATTGCAAGGCATATGCTTCTTGAAAATCCTTTGCAGTGACAAGTAATGTTGAGAGTAAGCTATCTGTTATGAGAGAGATATTTATGTGGTGGAGGTAGGAGTATACTGAATAAATATGTACAGCTCTCAAGAAATATCTAAAATATTTAAAGAAACAGCACCTCCCTAGCAAAGGTTACAACAAATTCAAGTGTTCTTCATTTGTTCTTCTTCAAAGCCGTGAAGGAACGGGATAGTCCAAATTAATGAAGTATTGTAATAGAAATGAGAAGATTAGAGTATATCTGAGTGAGGAGCAGGGTTCTGCTATTAAAGGGGAGAAAGACTGATAAAAGAACTGTAAAATAAGACTAGCTAGGGTGGCCTATTCAACGTTAGTGTCACCATGAAAGATGGAGTAGATTAATATTATTATTTATTATTACAGAGCAGATAACACATGGGCATGTGGCCATTACTAAGCTGTAATTCTGTTGAGAGGGCCTGATAAACATAGCAAATTGAGAGAGTGATGCTTGAGCCATTTAGACATGTTATTAGGACCCTCAAATTGAATCTCTAACAGATTTTTCTTACCAAAGGTCAAAAGCCCATATGTGTTTATTTATAGTATACAGCAGATTAACAAGTGGCAATAATAAATGGATAATCAGTGTACAAAGCCACAAAACATAAAAAGTGACCTCCCGATTGGATTTTCAGAGGTGCTGAGTGTCTGCAATTCCCACTTACTTCTGTGAACAGGTGGGTAGTGCACTTGTAATATCAGACCAATACTTTTGTGACGATTGCAATAGAATTTCAGATGGGGTGCATTTGGCACATTGGAAATCTGTCTGTTGTGATGAAATGTGGTTCATTGTCCATATGAATAAAATGAAGAGAGAAGCAGAACTGATTACAAACCACTAGTAGATTTTGGAATAAAGGCATATACTGATCTTCTTACTTCTATCAAACATTATTCCTCATGTATCTGGTCCTCTTCCAAGTGTGCATTGATATATCTGCAATTATTGCAAGACATACTGAGTGACTTAAACCTGTATCCCCAGGATGCCTTATCTCCACTGCAGCAGGAGTTGGGAACGTCTTCCTATCCAACTCATGTGGATGGGCCAAGATTGTAGGGATTCCTGCTGTTGGTTTGTGCTCTTCTACTTTTGCCTCTGGGCTTTGCTTTTGGATTCCATTAACTCCTGGGATGATAAAAAGAATCCGCTAATGGGAATCAGAACCTGTCTGCCTTTGCATTCACATCACCACGAAATACAGATTTGCCTCAACTGATAACTTTAGATGTGTTTAATGTGAATTAGTAGACATTAATAAAGGCATGAATAAGAGTCCAATGGCACTGAGCCCCTTCCATAATGGGGTACCCCTCGCACTTTATAAAGAAATGAGTTAAATACCATTAGTGCAGGGAAAGTGCAGGCATGTGATATGCAACAACTGCTCCTGTGCTCCAAAACAGCTTGTATTAAACCTTCAACATTAGAACCTGTTTTAGGAAGGGACAGAGTATTGACTATCTTGCAAGGATTTATCCTTTCATCTTTTTTTAAAGTGATCATGGTGCCATCAGAGCCTGATATCTAAAGAGGCCTTTTTTTTTCCCTTTGTATCTTAGCTTGGGCCAGTGGTGAACACAGGCATTGGCGATGGATGTGGACAGCAGAGCCAGCAGCTGGCCTTCCACTAACCCATTCAAGATTGGCAGAATCAGTTAGGCCAAAGTATTGCATAGACAGAAAAAGTGACTGGCATGCCGCAGTGAAACAGTACCTAAAGACTACAGCTAAAACCCACAATTTGCACTATTGTGTTCAACAAAGATTGTATTTGATTAACCTATAAAATTCACATTAGATCACTAGCTGACATTTTGACTGTGGTTTAGAGAGTGATAAGGGTAGGGACAGTCTAGTTAAAAAATAAATGCAGTACGGTCATATGTAATAGCTGTTAGTCAGAGCTAACATTAATCCATTGCCAGCTTTCTTTATCTTGTTAACTCATTTGATCTTGTTAATGCACTGTGTTAATGTTTTTACAAAGGCAACACAATGACACTTTGTTATGCAAGTCATCACTGCTTCTCACACTGGGCTGCCTGATAGGCTTTTTTTCTGCTGCCCTACAGCACAGAGAAAACTACTGAGATGTTACTTAAGAAACAATGTGGTCCAGTGAACAGAGTTAAGTGCACTACTTTCTGTTCCCATGTCTGCCACACATCTACAGTGTAGCCATTGGAAGGTCACTTTCCTGTCCATGCCTCTGTTTTCCCCATCACCTTATCTATTTAGGACCCAGTTCAGGAAAGTCTCTCTATTCAAGAAAGCACCTTATGGATTTAAGCATGTGATTAAATGTTTCCTGAAAATGTAAGATATGGGAGAAGAGATTGTTTCTCACTCTAGGCTGTACAGTAGTTACCACAATGGGGTCCCAAACTCAGTTGGGGACAGTAGACATTGACTAATGGAATCCAAAGAGCCATCAATAATAATAATAAAAATAATAACCAAGCATGCAAAGTGGAGAATGGGTTGAAAAATTTTCCGTGGAAGCTGTTTTTAAATGGAAAATTGAAGTTTTGACTAAATAAGTCTTTTGTCAAAAAACAAAAAGTTTATTTTGTGGTTTATACCATCAAAATATTTCAGCCCAAATGCAAAGGTTTTCAGCTAAAATCTATTGCTTTTTTGTTTTGTTTTGTTTGGCAGAAACATTTAAGTGCTAAATAAAAATCTTTTGGTTTTTGAACTTTTAGCAAAAGCTCCAAAATGTATGCAGAAATCAAAATGTTCAGACCAGCTGTCTCTGAGGGTTTGGTACATAGGTAAGACTTGTGTTTCCTTTTTCTCATGGATTCTACAGTGAACTAGATCCAGCTATTGAATGAAACACATCTAATAGCTGAATACATCCAAGGAAATTCTGTCCCACTGAACTTAACAACAAAACTCCCATATATTTCTATGGGGACAGGATTTCACCTATAGATTCTTCAGTGACCTGGTTGAATACAGTTGACTTTTCCCAATACAAATTTCGCCCCCCCCCCCCCCCCAAGTTTATTGTACAGGCACAGAGATCCTTTCATATTGTTTTATGCACTTGTATTCATGTAATAATTATTTGTGATTATTCCTGCTCTGACCGGGAAATGGTCCGAGTTTTGTTTCTCTATGCTTTTTAAATGGAGGGTATATCATTAAGGTTTTTTGTTGCTCATGTTTAATAAAAATTGATAAGCACCATATATGTGAAGAGTCAGAAGATTAAGTATTTCCTGTCCCTCTCCCCCATGTTTCCTCATACTTCCTTGACGCAAGACTAAGAATTGATGAAAAGATGGAACTCAGTAAAAGGATTGTCTCACTAGGCTGATGCCATTGTTGGGCAGCCTGAACCATTGGTTTTAGTCCCTTTTGACAATGTTCCCCTGAAATGAGGAACTCATGTAAAAATGATTTTTACCACTGTGCATTAGAGTGTTTTGTTTGTTGGTGATACGCACATTCCACTGCAGACAATACTTCAGTGTTTTCATAGACAAGTGACAAGGTATGATAATTTGCCACAAGAGAGTTTCAGTGCACTTACGGCTTGGAATACCGACTTCACTGCTAGACCCTTTGATAGGGGATTACTTGTTGTCTGGACTTGGTGGTCTGTGGGTTTTCATCTGGTGAAACTCCTGCCCCCGACAAGGGTCATTTTCAGATGGTATAGTTATACACTAGTCAAAGGGAATGAATACCAAAAGAAGTTCTTTGCACAAACAATGTGCTTTAATCCTGAATTTGGACAATCCTGCAGAGATTTAAACTTGGAATGACATCATGACCTGGAACCTGGAAACTTTTGAACCCAAACCCTCAAACCTGCAGGTGAATATTTGCATTTCCACTCAGCAGTGGTTGGTCATTTTATCAGCTTCAGTGAGTTAAGTCTGTTGTCAGTAGAAACCTGGAAAGCGACTTTATCACAGAGAGGGGCCATAAAAAGAAGAAAGCCTGTTTTCAAGGGATGGTCCTAGATCCAGTATGTTGTATTGGTTATTTACTGTGATACCACATAGAATTAGACAGTAGCAGATAAAGGTACATATCCTTAGTGAACAGCCTTTCATGTTGCTTTTTCTATAACAAATACATGCCAATAGACATAAGTATCATTTCTTTTGTAACAAATATATGCCCAATATGAACAATTATCTTAAGATAACCAAAACAAGTTGATAATATGTAGTAACATAAAGCTAACAATAAAATGATGTTAAGGTGTTATCATTTGAGCCTTCAAACAACAAGAGCTCCTTAAAGTAAAGAACTTTTCAGTTTATTCTGTTTTTTCTATCTAGCTAATTTACATTCTACTAGTGAATATTTCCATGAAGCAGACAACGTACTGTAAGAAGTGAATTGCCAACCCACTGAGAAAACAGATAAGATGACAAAGAATGCTAGAAAATATCTCCAGCCAAATTCCATTTTCACTATGGACAGTAAGTTATGTTACACCAGGAAAAGCTGTTCAGGTGGCCACATCACAGCAACTCATTCTATTTATTATCAGAATAAACGGGGACATTGAGAACTGAGAGACAATATGTCAGGTAATCTAGAGAAAGTGGGTTTGCTTTCCTCAACATTAAAACAAAGGCTTTACAATATCATTCGGATCACAAAAGTATCTTGCATTAGGGCTTCCAGTGTGAGATAATTGACCCTGACATTGCCTTCAGGATAGGGCACATACCTTATCGCAATGATTTATCTTGAAGTAAAGCAGACAACAGCTAAGAATATTCATTTACTCTCTTCATCTTTTAAAATTAAGAACAATACACTGCAAGGATAAATATGCAGAAATACAAAAGAAGATGGAAGATATTTTGTGTAGAAGAACAAAAGAAGAGGTGATATCTTGGTCAAAGACTAATCTTCGCATAAACTGTCATTTGCTATTAATACTTTAGACTTCTTTGGCTGCTACTTGCTATTCCCTTGACCTAACAATTTGATTCTTGTGTGCAGGGTAATTGAAAAAAAAAATAAAATAAAAAAGCACAGGGAACAGGAATATTAATAACTATATTCATTAATAATAATGGGAATGACAATATTTGTATTCAGACAACAGACATGAGAAAAGCAGGGGGGAGCGGTTAAAATTTTATCAGATAATTCCTTTTTTTTTTTTTTTTTTAATTTAATTTTATTTATTTCCTCCACTATCCAATTGCCAGAATGTTTTACCAGAGCTTGCTCTGAGGTTCCATTTGGGAGGAGAAGTGTGTTGAGGGGAAAGAATGGCACACCTAAGAAGTGAGATCGAAAGGGAAATGTCTATTGTTTTACGAGATTATATTTTATTCAATACAAATAGTAGCAATATAGCTTTAAGGATATCTAGCACCCTGTGAGTGTATGTGTAAGTTTTCATGTGTGCATTTGCTCTAAATATTTTGAATTTGGGTGCAACCCAACTGAGAGGGAATAGTGGGCAGAGTTCAAGGAAGGAGTCATAGAAGGCAGAAAAGTTAAAATGATCTCAGAGACTTGCTGTTTATGACATTGCAGGCAGCCCTGACCCAAACACAAACTTATAGCATATACAGCTATTTATAAGTCAGACATTAAAATGTATTTATCATATGATTATCTAAACTAGAACCTTGACTTTTTATAAAAACACTGATCAGGTAGAAGTTGAGCTGTTGCCCTCCTTAGAGGATGTTAGGGAGCAATAGTCTGATAGCTCTCCTCTTTTTGTGCACTCCAGCTGCTCCAGATCTCAGTACAACCTTAAAAACAACTTAATCCAACCCCTCCAGATCTCTCTTATGTAAAGAAAATCTCTAGCTGTAGATTTATGCCACCTCCTCTCTTGGGGTAGGAAGCACAGCCTGAGTGCCCCAGCAGTCTGGCAAGGAGTGGCTGCTAGAAGAGCCCTTTGGAAGAGTAAGGGTAGGACATGAAGCAGACTCAAAATGATCTTTGCAAACACATTCTTCTGACTTGCAGAGTGCAGCTCTGACATGACACACAAGCTGGCCTCTGGTCTGGAGCCTAATTACAGCAAGCACCACAGGCCAGTTCACCACCCAAATTAGGCCACACCTGTCCACAACAAAGTGATAGTGGGCCCAGCCCTCAGGCAGGGCAGGGCAGGCAGGCAAGAGAGTCAGTTACCCCCAGGCAGAGCAGGGCAGGCACAAGGGTCAGTTGCCCCCAGCCGGGGCAGGGCAGGCACAAGCCACAAACCCCTCAGCAGGGTTGGAAGGGTTTGAGTACACCAGGTGGTTTGAGAGAAGGGGTAAGGGAGGAGGGACGCAGGCCCACCCATCTCCATTGCAATCCAGCCCAGGGCCCTATCCAGTGGCAGAGTGGTCCACCACTGTGGTCCAGCCAAAACATGCTGACCCCAGGCAGCTCTGCCACCCGCTATGTGACAGCTAGCCACCCCTGGGCTACTTCCTCCCACCCCAGGGTCTGGGTACCTGGGTCCACAGGGTAGATCGCTCTGGGGATCCCAACCAGGCCCTCCATGTCCATAGGAGGCAGAACCAGCAGCTCCTCAGGCTCCTCCACTGAGGGTAGCACCTCAAGGTCATAAGAGCCAACCACCACCAGTTGTTCCTCCTGGGGGCTGAGGTCCTCTGTCAAGGGGAGCTCCTCAAGGTCACAGGGGCCCAGCAGTTCCTTGGGGTCCTCCACTGGAAGAGTCACTGGTTCCAGACAGCAGTGCACCCAGGGACACATCCCCCAGTCTCTAGCCTCAGGGATCCCTTCCCAGTCACTGAGCCCAGGTAAACTGGGCAGGCCTTCTAGCCAGAGGGAATTGGGGCAGCCTCCTTATAAGGGTCCAGCTCACCACCAGCAAGGAGCAACATCTTTCCCCTGAGGCATCTCCCTCCCAACTGAGCTGCCTGGCTGGTCTTTTATATTTCCCCTTCCTGTTTGGGCTCCGCCCCTCTGCTTCCCAGGCTGGAGCCCTGCAGTTCCTAAGTCTGTCCAGGGGGGGCGTTCAGGCCCTTCCTCGGGCCCAGGCTCCGAGGAAGGCCACAGCTCTTCTCTACACAGCATACAACATTATGTTGTGAAAATTGATAACTCTGTGTGTGTGTGTGTGTGTGTGTGTGTGTGTGTGTGTGTATACAGGTGTGATAACCGTATGTATGTATACAAATGTGAAAAATGATACATGGCCAAATGGAGGCAGGGTTGAGGCCCCACTGAAAATCAAACCCATAAACATTGTTTGCATCAAAATCTCCATAAGTTGAAAGCCCTCTGTTCAGAGAGATTTCAGCACATAAAGAAATCTTTCTGCATTGAAGTTCTCCTCAGTATAGGGGCTTCAGCACATAACCATCTAAGAGGCTAATAAAACAAATAATGACTGTCTCCAGGGGCAGTAGCTGTAAAAAAAAAAAAAGTCATCAGGCAAAAATAATGCCTTTGATGGCTCCTTGGGCAATATACCAACAGTCTCAGGAACTCTTTAGCCCCTTGAGCTATATTTTACTTTTATGCCCTTTGCAACAGTAATTGTATACTATTTGTATACTGTATATGATGCACTGGATTCTCTTCATGCTACCACCCATCCCTACTACTCCTTAAAAATATAGCCTTGAAGGATTCAGGCTAAATACCACCCCTTGCAAGTCAACATTTATACAGATGCAGGGTATTGTCACCTGGTAATTGTTGGTTATTTGATTCTTCCACCCAGAGCAGAGAAACTGGAACATTTGCTGTCCACATTCTAAATCTCTGCAACGTCACTGGGTAAAGGGCACCTGAGCAAAAGGTCAAATTATCTGGAGCTTTAATTATGAATGTCACAACGACGGAGCACAGAATGACCAATCCTCATCATTTTGAACTCAAACGTTCAGGTGACTGCGCCAGGGAAACCCCAGAACTTTTTATTCTGGTTGGCTAGATATTGTGTTCAGCAATTGAAGTTGCTCTTGCTGCTGCTTTGCTGACAGGAGTGACTGAAAACCCCAGCTGACCTGCAGTTTTACTGCAACACAAATAATAACAGCCCCTTCTCCTGAAGGAGCTCCCCATGCAGGAAGGGCACCATTGCAGTAACCCTAGCTGGTTACTCCAGTAACTTCAACTGCAGCTCCTCCTCTGATACCATTCTGTCTGATGGAGGGTTTTCACTCTAAGCAAATGCAAATTTAAAGATAGCCCTGCTATATTTGCAATTTGGTATCAACATCCATTGAATTTTCTTAGGATGAGGTGGGTAATTGGTAGGATAATGTGTCCGTCTATGATTAGAGAGAACCATATCTGCTAATGGGTCTGTGTTTAAATCAGATTCTGATCTATCAGTGTGGCTGTGACTTTACCCAGGGTACAATCTGGACTGCTGAACAACTGTGCCCCCTCAATTATCCAACCTGGGTGCCTTTTACACTGAAAGCAATCACTCCTGGTCTGCTTACACACAGCCTCCAGCATGTAAATCACTTCCAGCTATACTGTCTCAATGCGATAGCGAGCCATCAATGAATTACACTGCAGCAAACTCCTAATCCCGTCTTTCCTCCAGAAATGTGCATCTCATGCTGCCCAGCTCTCTATCTGGACAATGCAAGCTCATAGAGTGCGTCTACACTTAGAAATTAAGTCGACTTAAGGAGGTTTAAATCGATTTAATTTACTCCACATCTACACTGGGCTTTCCTTAATTCGACTTAAGCTCCTCCTTAAATCAAATTAAGGAAAAGTTAGTTCGAATTAGTAACACCTCGTTTTAATTCAAACTAGAGCTTAAGTTGACTTCTTCAGTCGACTTAAGCCAGTGTGGATGCCCTAAGTCGACTTCTTCTAGAAGTCGACCTACGGTGGGGGGACAAGGGAGCCCTGCATGGCTCCCTGGCAGAAGGGAGCCACCTTGGCTCCCTTGTCCCCTGGGGAGCCCCTGCTCCCTTCTCTCCAGACCCGCGGCTTCCCTGCAAGAGGAGCCGCAGTCCCGGGGAGAAGGGAGCAGGGGCTCCCCAGTGGACAAGGCAGCCAAGGTGGATCCCTTCTGCCAGGGAATCGCCTGCAGGAACCCCGGCTTCAGAGCCCCACGAGCAGCTCGTCCCGGGGGAGAGCCAGTCCCATGCGGGGCTGGTTCTCCCCAAGACCAGGAAGCTGCCAGCCTCAAGCAGTCCCAGGGAGAAAGGAGCCCTGTGGTCCCTTCTCTGGGACCGCTTGGGTCCTGGGCAGAAGGCAGCCGCAGCCTGAACTCCCTTCTCCGGGACCGAGCGGTCCTAGCCAGAAGGGAGCCCCGCTCTCTTCTCCCCTGACCTGTGGGGTCCGGGCAAGAAGGGAGCATGCTCCAGCCGACAGGGGATCTCTGGGGTTTCCCCTGTCAGCTGGAGCACGGGGCCATCAGTTTGCCTTTTGTCTTTGAGGAATTGGATTGTGCTTTTTTAAAAAAAACTTTCATGTCTCAGCGGTATCACACAGTAGACTCTTACAACTTTACATATAATGTTGCCATACATATTTTCCAAAACAATAATGATCAGCAACTTATGAGTTTTCAAATGCTACCTCACAAGGTGTATTTTGTACAGAATTTGTCAGAGTGTTGTAAAAAGGGTGTACATATTAAAAATCAGAGTGGCATAAGCCAGAAATAACTCCAATGATTTCATTGGTGGTAGTCCTGACTTGTACTGGTGTGAATGTGATCCAAAGATAGCAGAAATGGTGGGAACAGGAGTGGCTAATGCCCCCACAGTGGAAATATCAGGGGTGGAGGAGCTGATGTATGTTTCCACTCCCCCCTCATTATTTTCTGTCCCCAGAATATCCCGCAGAGGAAAAAGAGGGAACTGGAAGATGGGCTGGGAGCAGCCACCATGATGCACAAGATAGGGCTGGATGCTAGGGAGTAGGTTGGAAACACCTGGAAGAAAAGCAAGGCCTAGGAAAGAGACAGGATTCAGAACACCTGTGACAGTCACTGGGATGGAGTGTCGAACAAGGCACCAGCACCTGGGCAAGGGGATGCGGGACAAGGATGCACAGGGCACCAGCTGCCAAGGAGGTGGTATGTATGCAGAACGAGGCCACCAGCTACCGAAAGGAAGGGACACAGGGTACTTCCCACCAAGTCTCAGTCGCTCCCTTTCTATCCTTTCTCCACCCATTCACAGTGTGTCCCTCCCCCCAGCTCTGATCAGAAATCAGTCCTTTAGGGACTATTTGTGTTGGGATGAAATGATTTGCCTTTGATGTTACCCTTTTACATCAAGAAGCACAGATGTAACTTTTTGAGCCCACCAGAATTGCTTAATGAGAGCTCTGTGAATATTAATACAAGTTTGGATGTGATTCAGCTACAGTGGTTGCATTGGATGAGAAGTTTGAAAGCTTTGGTTCAAGATTACAGGGGGTTGTGAGAAAATATGGTATCCAGCGGATAGCATACAGTGCAGATATTTCACTATCCAGAGATCTCTAATTACTAATAATGTACATGAACAGTATGATATGTCCTTACAATTGCAGAATCCTTTTCAAAGATAATCTTTAATAGTTTATTTGACAACCTGTAAAATTATAGAAAATTATTAGTCTTGGGAATTACAAAAATCCCCATACTACAGTCAAACAATAAAATTATAATTACCTGTGGGTAATTGAAATTTAACTGTTTTTTTATTGTATATTACACATCAATAGCAACATAAGTTCAAGAGTTTTTTTTATTTTTTCCTCCTTTCCTTCTCGTTGCAGAGGCAGGGAAAATGGACTGCCCCGCTGATAGCTTGCGAGCTTGTCACAGTACAGAGCTTGAACAATTTCAATTAAAGCTGTATGTTCGAGACTGTCATTAGACCCGCATTAAATTACATATCTGGAGTGTTAAAAATAAAGAGTACAGAAGATTATTCACCACTGCCTATGGTAAAGTGTGCAGTCAGGGTTCTGATTATCCCTAAAGTTCTTATTTTTCTCCTTTCTGAAACTCATTGTTTCTTCAAACAAACATAGAGTGCATTTAAGAACAGTAGAAGTGTTCACGCAGAATTGCTTGGATGGCAGATGTACTAGCATATTTCTATTCTGCATCCCCCAGTACTGTTTACTCTTAACAACGATCATTTATCAGTTACAGCAGGGAGCTGGAACCTAACCTGGGCTGTTGTCTCTGATCTGCCGCTGAATTACAATCCCCCTAAAATGGAGTCCTTTCTAGAATTTGGGGAGGGGCGGAGAGGGAGGATAAAAACCATCAAAGGCTTGATGTTCTAAAGCACCAAGTGTCTTCCCCTCAAGTTGGCTTTAGTGGGTGCTAAAGGTGCTCAGCACTGCACTGCTTTGGACCTTCCATGATTTTCTTCTTAAATCAGGGCAATAACATTCTCCCTTGCTTTAGGTAAATCGGAGCGTGCAAACATTCAACCAGAATCTTCGTTGCAACCAGCTCAGACAGGATCCATTTTGCTACTGCTCTGCCTTTCTCACCCTTCCTGATGCACAACCTGAGGGAATTGTACACTGTGGCACTCTGTCGCAGTGCTATCAAAATCCCAAGATTTCCAACACAGTCCTGGGAATCAGAGCAAGTCCCTTTATCAACCTTACCTCATTGGTCTCAACTACAGCCTGGGATCAGACATTGCACCTGACTAACTGTATACAACCTTAAGTTGCCAATACCCCAATTTTCCCCCTCAATAAAATGGACACAGGGATGGGCTGCTTGCTGTATAATGTGTTGTTGGGTAGATTAATGAACGCTTGTAAAATGCTTTGAGATCATTTAAAGTAGCTATGTAGGTGCATTGTATTATTATTTTCACTCTATATTGTACTTTTAATACACAGAATTTATCATTAGAATAGGGTCTGGAAAAGCAGGTTGGTAAGTGTGTTGCCAGACTGGATGCTATTATCATTTACTTATGTATGATGATTATTATTATTTCAAGCAACAGAGCCATTGACCGAAAACTAGGAAACACAGTCCCTTGCTGCAAAGAGGCTACAATCAAGGCTATGAGTATCCATTACTGTTCCAAATAGTGTAAGGTGCTGGAATTTCAAGTACATCCATCAGTTTTTATTGTTTTTACTGAGATGCCTTTAACATGGCATATTTACCCGCCCCCATTTTTTTTCCTGTTTAAAGTGGTTGTTTGGCAATAGATCCATGTCAATAGTCTGTCTATCTACATGCACTCATCACTCTGGGAGCTGAATACACTTGAGAATGAAGCTGCAGAGAGGAAAGATCCAGGAGTCAGGGGCATAGCTCCGTAGTAGAAATAATTTTCGGCACATAATACTTTTTGAAAATCATCAGGCCCCAATACTGTCTGTGTGAATGTGTGTGGGAGATAGGGGAAGAAGTATATCCTAGCTCCTTGTTTATCACCCTTCCTTGATGTATAGCCACGTGTGTTTTAATTGTCCTAAAAGAACACAGTCTCCTTTCCCCACTCTCTCAACAAGCCAATTATCAGATGAATATTAACAGGATCTTCATCCCAGGTCCATACTTGTGCTGCTAGTCTGTCAGCCAATCCAACAAATGGATGAGACTCCATGGTTACATGGATTGTCACTGTTGCAGATACCCAAACCCACATTCTGGAAGCAACTGGATGTTTTTAACTTGGTATAAATCAGACAGAAAAAAAACAATTACATTTGGATCACAGCATCCCCTTGTTTTGAGTAACAATGTATCACATTCCTGAATCCTTTATAGCTAGAAGAATGCTTAGAGCAGTCCTAGTCAGGCCAATCACTCCCCTTTCCCATGCAAAATCACATAGAAAACAAGCATAACTCGGCAGCATTTAAAGATCTGCTGTCCACTACATTGTCCTTTCAGGACTAAGGTTTGGAGAGACACTAGGGTATATTAACATAAATTCTCACATAGTTTAGGTAGAGTTTTGCAAGAAACAGCAATATTGTATCAGCGGTTGTCTGGGCATTGGGAACATCCACTCACAGGCCCCTACCAGTTGTTATAGTATTCTAGCCTAGTCTCAGCTATTCTTTACAAAGTGCTCATCAGCCCACTATTGGAGAACTTTCCAGAACTGTAGTGTTTTTACGAGAACTGTGCTGTTAATCGCTGAACATGCACCTGATGTACAGCTCAACCATGTTGCCCTAATAAACCTGCCAGTGGGGAAACACCACTTTCCCTCACAGCTTCCCCAGCTATTTATCTGAAGATTATTCAAGACGTTTTCCCCCAACATCCTGCAATGCCCAGAAGAGACATTAAGGGTGTGTCTACACTGGCAACTTAGGTAGACTTAAGGACGCTTAAGTCGACCTACACAAAGCCGCATCCACACTGGGCTTTTATTAAGTTGACTTAAGCGCTTCCTTAAATCGACTTAATAACAGCTTAAGTCAACTTAATAACACCACCTCTGAAGGTCGACTTAAGCCTTAAGTCGACTTCTTAAGTCAATTTAAAGCCAGTGTGGACGAGGAATAGCGCTAAGTCAATCTTATTAAATCGACTTAAAGCCAGTGTGGACGGCTATGTCTAATGTTAAATTGACTTAACAAGGTCGACTTAAGTTGACAAAGTGTAGCCACTCCATTAAGTCGACTTCACTTACCTTTACAAGTGTAGACATAGCTTAAGTGTCTACAACTTATAAATGCTAAAGTGGAACATTCACCTGAGATATGAACAAAGGACAAATTTTTTGACAGGATAATTCTAGAGAGATGGGAACATTAAAGAAGTTAATTGTCTGATCTACAGTACAGGAGAAGCAAGCCTGAACCAAGTTCTTCAGATCTGTGTTCTAACACTAGATAATGAAGACCCCACATGAGGAAGTTGGTAGATAATGGTTATGTCTGCATTACTGCTGGCAGTGCAGGATCAATTTTGCAAATTTGACTGAGTGGCAGTGAAGATTAGCTCAATCAAACCTGGAAGTCAACGTTGTTAATCCATCCCGGCAAGTAGCATAGCACTGCATTGATAATAGAGCATTTCCTGTCAATGCAGTGCAGTGGAGATACTGCCATAAGTCAATGTTAAGACGTCAACAGGCGATCCACAAGTTTTTGTACATATCTTGCATCAACTCACACCAACTGCCACCAAAATGTGCAGCCAGGGTACAGCAGGCCTTAGTTGACCCTGACATAAACTCAACACTTCCATGCAATAAGAATATTTTCCTTTCTTTCAAACAGTTTAGTCCCTTCAGACATTTAGAAGGATTAGCCCAAGAAAGACTCAGTGCTCTGTCCTTGTAATGACCCTGATTTTCAGGTAGAAAACAGGTGTTGAATACAAATGAGACTGGAGAGCTGCTTGTTTACCGGGAATTGTACATATCATATACAAGGAAAGTAAAACTTCCCACCACAAACTGCTCTGTATGATAATAGAAATTGCTAGCCATATTGGCTTTTAGACCTCCCTTTTGCCATATCAGCTCTGATAACAGCCATCCAAGTCAGCATCTTACTCCAGATAGTGACACAGGAAAGAAAGGGTTAAAGAGAAACGGCAACAACATCATGATCAGAACTAGTTGAAATGTTTCTAATGTAAAAATTTTGAAAGACTTTCAAGCAGGAGGGGGATGGCAGGAGTGGGGATGAATGGAAAAAGGTTGACTAAATAAGGCACAATGAGATACAGAGACACCCAATTATTGGCACAAAATTACAAGACAGAAATAGCAGCCAGAGTGTTCAAAACTCTGGCCCAGAAAGAAATATGTGATTGTCATGGTTTCCTTTCCCAACATGGAGATGGTGACTCTAGTGATTCATTCTGAAAGGCACCATAATCTAAATCTCTATGTCCCTTGTATCTGACAGACCAGACTTCATGATTGAGGCATCAGAGTTTAATTAAGATTTTTTTTAATCCTTGACATGAATTAGACAAGATGAACATTAAAACAGCTAGTCCCAGTCTCTCATCTGAATGTAATGATACTCTCGTAAGTGATTTTTTAAAATCTTTTTTACAGGTTTTTCCCCACACACTTTTCTTCCTGCCCCTAATGATCCATGAGCAGGTACTTCTTCACTAATCATCTCTGACTTGCTGGACCCTTACCCTCAGGAGGCTCTATCTGTTGTGCTCTTTGGCAGTCACTCCCTGTGAGACAATAACTGGCTTTGAGGAGGTATCCTTGATTCAAGGAAGAGAAAATGTTACCAAGGATCTATTCCTTGGAGTTCTTAATGTAGTTAATGGATGTAAGGTCTGCTAATAACATGCTGTCCAACGTCTTCATTCTCAGCAAAGTGCCCTGAAAATGTTGCTTCCAGTCTGTAGCTCCTTATTACTGCCATCATGCTCTTCTGTATTACACCAGCTGATCACCATTTCATTTGACTCATTGTGATTGCTGGGGATGCCAGCAATGCCTTCTGCATCAGGGGAATGAGTAAGAGATGCCAAAGAAGATGCTACAAAGCACAGGGCATTCTTCTACACAGTTGGAATTCTCAGGTGGCCAGTTCCTCTCACAGCTAGATCTATTATCTTGGATACATCCCCCAGTTCTATTGTGTCTGCTATTGAATCTATTTTGCAGGTGGGGAACAGTGACACAGAGAAACTAAGTCACTTGCCCAAGGTCAAGGAGTTTGATACAAAGCTTGGACTTGGACTGAGGTCTCCTAATGGATAGCTGAGTACTCTACTTCTGGGCTGCCTTTTCTCTTGGCCAAAGACTACAGGAGGATCCATCTTTAGCATGTAAACTCTTCTGGAAATTCCTAATAAAGGGTCAGAGTGAGTGATCTTTATTCACAATTGGTGCCATTCACTTGAGTGGGACTAATCACATGAGGTAAGCATTCACCAGCCTGAGTAAGGGATGCACAATCGATGCCTAACAGCAAGAAATATCTTAAATGTTGTCTCTTTGCAAGGAAACTACATTGCTGTTTTTCCTTGTTTTCTTCCCATAGTGCAAGAATGCTGTGCTACTAGACAGCCATTTACTGTAAGATATATCATTGAAGTTACATTGTGTATCATATTAGAGTTCACAACGGTGCTTTGTATTTGGAAAATACTGTAAAAGAAAGCATCAGTCGTGAAACAACGACTGATAGACTCAGAAGAGGCCTCCTGGGTCATCTTGGTCAAGACCTCTGTGAAGCAGGAAGGATTCAACCCACTATCTTTCCCATAAACATAGCTAACCTTTCCTTAAAATATTGGGTTATTGCATCATAAATACCTCAACCAGGTAAACTAGTCTGATTGACCTTACCATCAAAACGTATCTCTCAACACTACATATAAACTACACTTTTCCTTTATTTTTTCAGCCTTAGGTTACCAAGAAAAAAGGGCAAATCCATTAATGGGCAACACTGCAGACACTGCAAACAGTTTTGCTTTCACTTTACTGCCTTCATCGACCATAAATCTGGATGTACCGCAAATACTTGGTTTCCCACTGCAGCATCTGTGCTGCTTATAGCATCTATCTCACTTTGTCTCTGGCTTTCAGATAGCCAACGTTAGAGAGTGTAGAAATAACAAAGACATATGATGAGCCCTTTGCAATTCAGAAAGCCATTCAAATCCTATATCATACGGATAATGTATTTATTTCCATTTTTCATTGTATTGGAATTTGTGAGATGTTTCCACATCTGGACCATGAGGCGCACAGGGCTTTCTTCAGGTTCCATCACATTGCCAAAGAATTTACATTCTCACACCATATACAGAAAAGGACTATGTGATTGTTTAGCTGTGTGGTTGCTGGCATCACAATGAATTGTATGCTGGCTGTTGCCCCATAGATCTCTGCCATCTTTTAGTGAATATTAGGAAAAGTGGAGTTTTGTTTTCTACAAATGGTGTTAATTACAGACATGCTCATTTTCAAGAACTTCTTTGGCTGTTATATAGATAGCAATCTTCTTCTACAAACACCAAGACATGGCAAGAGGCTCTGCAGCCCAAAGCTTCCTCTCAACTGAGCACAGTATTTCGGTGTGGCTGGCTCGAAATGCCACTCTGTCTGTCTGCCCCACTAGTCTTCTTTCTCTAAAAAAGCACACTCCCTTCCTCTATTCAATGACCGGAGCAAACTAAGTACAGGACCGAGGCACTAAACTTGAGGCTTCTGGCCAGATTCTAGATCACTCTCTCCATTTCACATCACTCTAGTTGTGCAAAGGGAATCTGTGTGGTACAGGATCAGTGTAACAGCACCATACCACACCCTCCTAGCTTCCAACTCAGAGGCCTGACTTAGGAGGCTTAACTGGCCAGCTAAGTATTCCATCTGTGTACAGGAAAACCCAGGTTACTGCAGTCACCATAGCATGCTGGGACATCCTCTTACGGCTATAGCAGCCAGCTGTAAGTGGAAACAGCCTTCTCACTGTTATATCAAACATTCCAGTTTCCATCTTTTCAAAGAACATGCAGAGGTACAACAAAATAAAAGATAACCATTAAAAAAGGTATAGCATATCTCAGGACAAATGTTTAGGCCAGATGTTTACGTTACTTGACTAGTCATCCCATCCCATAGTCTGACTTAGGGAGCCCTCAGGAATTTTTAAAAATGTTTTTATTCATAATGTTAAGTGAAGAAAGGCATTTTAACCTGTCGGAAGCAGTAAACAAAGCCAACACTTCTTTAGAAAGAGATTTGTATATTTTGGATTAACTACCGTGAATTTGGGTTTAATGGTTAATGCATTGTTCAAGGACAGATGAGATTGTCTTTATTTGACGTTTCAGAGGTCTGCCTCTGTCAGAGCTCTTCATACACAGAAGGAGTATTGTGGAATGGACCAGAAAAATGTCAAAGCAGAGTTAATGCCAAAAGAGCAAGATACAGACGAAAGTAGGATAATTTAGAAGGAACAATATACTAGGTTTGAAGGAATGTCAGTATTTCTTCATATTACTCCTGCCCACAGCTTTATCCCTTTTTCCTGCATGCTGTCTTCTTTGCGTTTCTCCTGTCACACAGTCTCAGACTGAAGTGTTCATGTCCTCCCTCTCAGCTCAGTGTCAGTCATGTCGAAGTAAGCAGGGTCTGAATGTACTGCTGAGCAGGCTGGGGGGCAGGAAACAGGCATCAGGGCCAGACTGTGTTTGCACGAGCACACCCACCCTGCTTGGGCTCAGCATGATGGGACTACTTGGCCCACATGAGCCCTTTGGCTGATGATGGGTTACAAATTACTTTAGTTTTAAATGCGGGGTCAATGAAATATATGAGCAAAGGGCTGCAGAGCTGTGCTTAGCTTGTTCTGATTGAAGGATCACTATCATCTGAACTGAATTGGCTAAGCAAGGGGCTTAGATGCAGGGCTGTGTGAACTTGGATAGAGGCTGGAGACAGGTATTCCTGTCTGGAAGTGTGGGCTCTCTCTAAGAGCCCTAGACATGGTTTAGTCTTCCCTTCTCACTCTTTGAAGACAAGACTAATTAAAATTAGGAGCCTTTTGTTTTGTCAAGTGTTTGCTGGACCTGAAATCATCAACTGTGGGTTTGTGCTCCTGCCTAGCATCAGCACTGAGGTTCACCCACTAAGAACTGAGAGCTAAGAATCAGAGGGCCAGGTGGAATCTCAGGAGATCAACCCACAGAGATCATAGTGGAGGAGCAGGTAGTAGCACAAGGTGATGGTGTGCAGCATAGTGGCAGGTGAAAGGTGGCAAGTGGAGTGCCTGGCCAAGTGACCAGCAGATCAGCTGGCAGAGTGGCCTGTAGAGTGGTAAGTGGCCAAGAGGGTAGTGGGAACATAGCAGCTGAATTGCAGAGCGATGTGAATTGCAGAGCAAAGTGGTAGGTGAACTCTGCAGCAGCACCTCTAGACTCCGTGCCTGCCCTGACTAAGGACAACACCTATGGCTATGTCTACACTTGCTCAAATAAGTCGACTTTGCTAAGTTGACTAAACAAAGTCGATGTTAAGTTGAGTTAGCATGTCTAAATTGTAAATTTAGGTCAACTTAAAGTCGACCTTGCCAAATCAACTTAAAGTGTCCACACTGGATGCCTAAGTCGACTTGTATGGGGCTAGGTGGACCTGGGAGTGGTGCATGGTGGGAAGGGGGTCACCCAAGAGGTGCCCCCCTTCCCCGGGCACCCCTCCAAAAGTGCCAGGGAGCTCAGCAGCTTCCCCATTGTACCAGGGTACATGGGGGCTGAGCAGGACAGGGACGGGGCAGGGTACAGGAGCAGGGTAGGCAGGGCTGTGTCCTGCCTTGTGGGTGGGCACGCCAGGCTCTGGCTGTGCCAGGCACCCTGGGAGGGAGGTCAGTGGGAGAGCCCTGGGGACCCTTTAAGTTGACTTAGGGCTAATCCGCATCTACACTGGCTTAAATCAATTTAATAAAGTCAACTTAACCAGTAAGTCGAAGTAAAACTAGGTCTTACTAAATCGAATTAAAATTTCCTTAAGTCAACTTAAGCAGCAGCTTAAGTCGACTTAAGGAAACTGTATTGTAGACGCAGAGTAAATTAAGTCAACTTAAGCCTGCTTAAGTCGACTTAATTGACAAGTGTAGACGCACCTTATGAGTGGGGTGCTGGGAGGGTAGGGGCACACTGAAGGAACTTCTTGTTGCTGGATTTAAGAACCTGAGGGAAAAGGAAACTGTCCAACATGCTCTGGGGTAGGTGTCATGTTCATGGTTTTAGAATCATAGAATCATAGAATAATAGGGATGGAAGGGACCTCACGAGGTCATCTAGTCCAACCCCCTGCTAAAAAGCAGGACCACTCCCATTAAATCACCCCAGCCAGGGTTTTGTCTAACCGGGCCTTAAATATCTCCAAAGATGGAGATTCTACCACCTCCCTAGGTAGCCCATTCCAATACTTCACCACCCTCCTAGTGAGAAAGTTTTTCCTAATATCCAACCTTGACCTCCCCAGCTGTAATTTGAAACCATTGCTCCTTTTGTGTGTTTTGTGTGTGTTAATTCTGCTTGCAGCATTTTGCCAAATTAATCCTGGGTTACTTTCCCCTTTTTATTAAAAGTCTCTTTCCTACATTCAGTCACTGTGCTTGCAAGAGGGGAAGTGCTGCTTCTAGAGGCAACCGAGGAGTTATATGTAATTGTCCTGTTACTGGGTGGGGGTTCGAGCTAGTTTAGTGTTGTTGCGTTGAAAGAAACCTCTAGATTTTGAACCCAGCCCTTGTCGTGGCTGACTCTGACCGGCAGAAGAATTACATCACAAAGACCTAAAACAATCCCTGTAAATAGAAAGACATTTTTAAAAAGGTAATTCCTGGTACAACTCAGTGGTTGCTAGACCCTCTTTGGCATTAATTGTTTTGTAATACTTGGTTATTATTTAAACCCGGTGGTAAAAATACAGGCAAAAAATGCACAAGATCCCTTAGTTAAAAGATAGAGGACGGTGAGATTTTGCTAATAGATCAGAGTCTGATACTATAACATTTCCATGTATGATAAAATAACAAAGGCGTACAAAGCACCATATGCTAAGACACAGACCACATAAAAGAAGGATATACATAATGATAGACCTGTTGTTTATTTTTTACTTTCTTTCCAGTCAATCAACATTTTCCCCCTCATTAAATCTCAGTTCAAACTTCCTCCACAATGAAATGGGGGTGGGGAAGAAAACCAAACCCATAACCCCACTCAACCCTTATTAACTCTCTGCTCCAACCCAGTTTATAGTAGGAATCCCAATTAATTGTTATCACACAATAAATACGAACTTTCATATAATTTAAGTTGCTTATTTGATTTCCAACAAGAGCATTCTTGCCAGAATGGTATCTATTTATTTTATGCTGATAATTATTGTACCATGGTTTCCTTGTACTCTCCCATCTGTCCGTCTGTATCTATTTCTCGTCTCTTGTCACACACTTAGATTGTGACCTCTCTTGAGCAAGGACCATCTTTTTTTCTGTGTTTGTACAGCAACCAGTACAGTTGGCATGACGGGAGCTATTAAGCACTATTGCAATATAATAAATACATGCATACATGTCTTTTGTCTGTTGGAAGAAAAGATGGAGCGATACACTGTCAATCATTTGATATCTAAGCCTGAATGTGGCTTACCATTTAAGTTAGA
Source organism: Pelusios castaneus (assembly GCA_007922175.1). Lineage (NCBI taxonomy): Eukaryota > Metazoa > Chordata > Testudines > Pelomedusidae > Pelusios > Pelusios castaneus. The sequence goes on from ML685758.1 coordinate 15,203,518, forward strand.
TTTGCATCCTACTCAGTGTATTTCATACTGTCCAGTGCTTTGCTAGAATATACTATTCTCATCATGTAACGCAACACATACCTACTGAGACATTTTTTGAAAACTGTGATGGACAACCATTAACATGAAAAAACACTCTCTCCCACTCTTTAGCATCATGAAAATTCCAAAGAGTTCAAAAATATGGCAGCAATTATGAGTTTATTAAAAAGTAGGGATTTGATTTTGCCTTGACCCAGCAGAGTCCCTAAAGAGCCATGTTCCAAAGAGGTAGCCATGTTAGTCTAGTTCAGCAAAACAAACAAGAAGTCCAGTGGCACTTTTAAAGACTAACAAATTTATTTATCACATGAGCTTTCATGGGAGAAAATCCCACTTCATTAGACACTTTGAAGATGGAAGCGTCTGATGAAGCGGGATTTTCTCCTAAATAGCCATGCAGCTATTTCACACAAACATATAGTTCAGTCCCAGGAGCTGTAAGCACTCTGAATGGAATGACTGTTGTTTAATTCAGCGCATGAACACGGATGTTGTAGGAGCTGGATTGTTGAGGTTTTGGGAGGGGAAATAGTCTGATGTCTGTCTATCATCATGGTAGCTGAGCAGCTAAGAATAAGGCGTTTTGGGCTCAGGGTGCTGATTAAGTGGCTAGAGCATGCTTGGATGGGCAATAGTGGAGTTGGGAATATCTTGTATAATTATAATAAGCTGTGGCTGTGGCTGTGTCTTGAGCAAAATTGTTCATATATAGTGTTTTGAATTATTGGATTGTCCTGTTTCCCCCTTTTTCAAAATAGTGCCCGAAGAGCTAGATGGGTGCTTTGTAAATAAACAATGTGTGTGGAATTTGTGTATCTCTATGGCAAGTTAGATGCCAGACTGATAATACATGGCTCCCAACAGGGGCCTGACACAATGCCCTTGGAAGTCCTAGGCTGTCTTTTCAGTGACTTCAATGGGTTTTGGATGTAGGCCATGGGTATTTGTGTATATACACTTGCAAATTTATGTGAAGACTTGTTATTGTATAGCTTTGGAAATTTCAGCCAGAATTCTGCAAAAGGTTCTGTTTATCGACTTGTTGCTGTCAAAAGAAATTCCTCAAAAACCTCTGAATATATCTCTATATAAGTTCCAAAGGGGTAGGCGTGTTAATCTAGTTCAGCAAAACAAACAAGGAGTCCTTTGTTAGTCTTTAAAAGTGCCACAGGACTCCTTGGCTGTGTCTACACTGGTAAATTAAGTCAACTTAAGCTTGCTTAAGTCGACTTAATTACCCTGCGTCTACACTACAGTTTCCTTAAGTCGACTTAAGCAGCTGCTTATGTCGACTTACGGAAATTCAAAGTCGACTTTATAACACCTGTTATAAACTTGACTTTGAGGCTTAAGTCGACTATTTAAGTCGACTTAAGCCAGTGTAGATGTGGGGTAGCCCTAAATCGACTTTGTCATGGGTCCCTTCTCGCTGGGACCACTCAGGTCCTGGCAAGAAGGGATCGCGGGGCTGGCTTCCTTCTCCCCAGGACCCGTGCTCCAGCTGCTCAACAGCTGGAACATGGACCCTGGGGAGAAGGAAGCCCCATGCTCCCCATGATCCCCTTGCGGTCCTGACGAGGAGGGAGAGCTGGAGACCCACGATCCAGCTGCCCACTGCTGAGCAGCTGGAGTGGGGATCCTGGCAAGAAGGGACCAAGGGGCTTCCTTCTCGCCGGGACCTGTCCTGCCGAGAAGAAAGCCCCACGGTTCCTTCTCCCCGGGGACCAGCGGCAGCTGGAGCACAGTTCTTGGGGAGAAGGGAGCCCCACGCTCCCTCCTGGCCACGACCGCTTGGTCCGGCTAGGAGGGAGCCCGGGGCTCCC